>CM047749.1:6297241-6554741 GCA_026225825.1 Pistacia integerrima | reverse complement strand
TACCTTCCGGTTGGGTCATTCAATGTTATAATAGCCTTACCATGTTATCTGTGCCCTAGGTTAGGATAATACTCTGGCTACAGAGGTTTCTAGAATGGCCACCTGAAGTGATCATAGGTGTAAAACCCCACGTCAGTGTTCCAATGCTATAAGGTATGTAATTCTACCCTTAAAAGGATTTTTATCAATAAAAGGGTAAAATGGTAATTTTGTATGCATTATGAGACGTGAATGTTGTAAAGTATTAGGAATTGATGATACTGATAAGAAATATGGTTAAAGGGTCATGAAGGAGGTTAGTAGGGTTAAACGGCATAAACGGTTCCCAAGGGGTATAATGGTCTTTTCACAATAATTTATAGGAATCAAGTATCCATAAAAGTGTATTATGGGTAAATTACTTAATTATCTTATGGATTTACTTGGTCACCAAGTAGAAAAGAGAAGTCAAATGGCATTAAAGGAGTGTGATAATTATCTTGTAGTAGAGATGACCAAAATGCCCTTATATGCAAAATTTATACCAAATGACCCTTATATCTAACTTTTGATGGCCAATCCCCTTTGGGAATTAAAAAACATGAAATATTTATAAGATTTTTTCTTGGTTAAGTCGGCCAACACTCTTAGAACACCAAACTCTCTTCTTCAAGTCTTATTTTCCTCCATTAAAGGCTTTAATTCAAGCTCTCTCTCTCAAAATTTTCATAGGATTTCAATTTGAATTTCGAAGGAGATCACCATCCAGACATAAAGAACTTCAATTTCAAGGTTTAAGGTGAGTTTTAAGACCCTAGTTTGTTGTGATTTTTAGTTAAAAGAGAAATTCATAAATGGTTATGTGAGTAAGGTAGCAAGGGCGAACCTTTGGAGCTAAGGAGGAGTGTCTTTGTGCTTTGAATACTAAGGTAAGGAAAAAAATCTCCCTTATCACTACAATTGATAACACCTAGGGTTGATGAAACTTACATATATTTATGTTAATTTGAGTGTGATGCTATGTTTTGGTTATGGATTGTTTAAATTGGTGTGTTGATTGTTGTATGTGTGCATATGGAGGATGATTATGCCAATTAAGAGATTCGTAGTTGTTAGAGTATATGCCCTAGAGCCAATCAATTATTGTAGAATTGACTCTCTGTAATAATGTTCATTGATCAATAAAAGGCATTTTATACTATATCGCTTAAATCATCATTGAATGTATTGATATATGTCCTTAGAATGGTAGAACCATGATGAGGGTATCAAGTGTTTCAAATCTTGATAGTGAGAACCCTATTAGCACATATGGTGGCCATTCTAGAAATGTCTATAGCCCTAGTATTGTTCTGAAGTAAGGGCACAGATAATACGGTAAGGCTATCATAGTGTTGAACGACCCTGTCGAAAGGCAGTGACCGATCTCACTTGTCAAGGTTGTTTGGTGACAACCTGGTGCAACACATGGGTGTGCTGTAGGCAAGTTCACTAGACCGACCCACCAGAGGATTCTATATGGATGGTAACCCTAGTGTTTATGGAACAAATCCTCTAACGAATGGTGGTGCATGTGATCCTTAGACTTGAGATCACCGGAGCGCCTTGTGCACCGATTGGTGTAGTTTGGCACTAGCCTAACGCAGTTCTATTCAGAGCTATCAATACGGTGGTGATTAGCTGCATCAAGGAGTGTATCAAGACTATGGTGGATAGACAGAGGATTCATCACTCCCGGGTACGGGAGAAGATATCTCATGGCACAATTTAGTAAATGGCAATGACACTAAAACTATGGCCACAATGGGATTGAGTTGTTGCTCTATCTAGTTTATAATACAGGTCATTGGTCTAGTAACTGAATACATAATATCGAGAGTAACCGAGGTTGACACTATTTCTATGCCCCTGGTCTCGTTGAGATAACGGATGATGAAAGGATCGGATTGTACGATAACCATATCGTTGAGAGGTAGATGCTTCGCTAAATCCGAATCTATCGGGTGGCCATGATGCCTTGCTAGGGGCCAATCTTGGTCTGTGTGTAGTGAGACGATTAATTGGTGTTAATCGCGATACTACACAGTACTAGTATGATAAGGAGCCTACCGGTCATACACATAGACGATAATTTAAGAACCAGTTTACAAGAAGGGCATTTTTGTCTTTTTAGGCGAAAGGGTATTTTGGTAATTTCACAATGCCATTAAATTTGCTGAGTTCGTAACCTTTATTTAATTTGATATTAAAATTAAATAAGTGAGATTACGTTTAAATATGTGTTAGCATATATTTAAACAAATTATCATTATTGTTAAATGTTAATATATTATATATATTAATTGAATTTAATTGAGATAATGATAATTAAAATAAAATATCTTAAAGGGGCTGTTTGGATACAAGGAGTTGTTTGGGTTGGTGCCTAAGCCCATTCCATGATGGAATAGGGTGTTGCACTATATAAGTGCAACACTTTGTGAAATAAATAAGAGAATTCATTTTTCATTCAAAAGAAAAACTCTAGCCCTTTTTCTCCTCTTCCCACGCCAGATTTATTTTTGGTTGAAATCAAATTTTATTTGATTGCTTCTTGGTTCTTAAAGGCTAAAGAGGATTTAGCAAATCCCTCTCTAGTTCCTTGGGGTTGTCTTCGTGTGGACTAGATTGGTTCGATCTTACACTTGGGTTGGTAGCGAAATCCGTTCAGAGACAAACTTGGAAGAGCCTCCAAAAGTGCTTATGATTTCTAAACTTTAAACAGATTTTTTTACAAATTCTATTATAACGTATAAACTGTAATTTTTGTGCCCTGATCTTGGTTCTAAGGAACGATCTATCATGTAAATTTGTTTTGTTTTCCGCTGCCATAGATGATCGTTTCCTAACAGTACTTGGATGATATTTTGGCACTTTTTGGTTTTGTAAAAAGGGAGGTTTTTATGGCCTTTTATACTTAGAGTGATATGACAAATACTGTGAATGTGCAAATGAATGTGACATGGTTAAAAATGAATAGAATTCGGATTTGGCTTTTTAAATTTATACTGTACATGCTTCACTGAATCAGTCATAGCTGAAGTTATAAAAGTTTGATTGAGCTGATTCTTAAAGTATTAAAAAGTTGAGAAATAAACCTAAAACTTTTATATTTTAGCCAAAAATCAATTCGAATTGGAAGATGAGGAAAAAATTGCTTGAAAATGACGAATTGTATGGCATCCATCTCTTTAATAAAAATTCCCATCTTTTTTATAATTTCTAATAAACCTCTGAATAATCTTACTGTTGAAATTCCTTGTGTTGTATGAGAAATTGAATGAATTAAGTTAATGAATTTAATGGGAAAATATTAATGTCATGGAGTTTTGCTAAATTGATTGATGAATTGTGCAATTGGCCAAGGGTACATGTTAAATGAATGAATAGTATGATTTTGCATCGGAGATGTTATCCCATATGTTTGCATTAATAATGGTAATGCTTATAGCTTATTTAGTTGACTTATGAAAAATTTATGAAATGTTACCATGAGTCTCTTGAGGTATAAACCAAGATCAGAGGAATGAAATCTTTGTGGAAACCATGAATCCTTTGAGGTGACGACCAAGAACAAGGTAATGGTTCAAATGAATCCAATCGAATAATAAAGTCTAATGAAAACATCAAGTACAAAGACAAAAGAAATAGGCATGCCATGTTTATGAATATTGCATAAGTCATATATGTTCTATGTTGTATTATGTATGGTTATGTTATGACTTATGTTTATGAGGAAAGTCCAAAGTGTATGACATGTTTTATGAACTTGATAATGTCAATAAATGAAGGTCATGTCTTGTAGGTAGGTAAGGTCCTAAGTAATATGCTTGTCTAATGAACCTTAATGGTTTATAAATGGCCATATTCCCTTACTGAGCGATTAGCGCTCACCCCACGACATTTTTTTTAAAATGTTTTGCAGGTAAGGATTGAAGCTTGAAGCTGGGAGAGGCTATTGGGGAATGACATGCGCGTGAAGGAACGCTTTTGCTATGTTTTGAATTTTTGTTGCAAAATAACATCAAATGGTTTTTGGTTTATGGATGTTGAAGTAAATGTGTTTTAATAAACCTAGTATGATCATTTCCTTGTCAAATGAATGAAAAAGGTTAAATGATATTATATACTGATGATATTAACTCCGTAGGAAGCTAAATTTCTTGAATCATTTTATGGATATGGGATGTTTAATATCATGCTTTAAAAAAAAAAAAAAAAAAAAAAAAGACAAAACAAACAAAAGTATAGGTTTTGAAACAAACTCATTTCCTAGGCGTGTCTTTTCTAGGTTCTCAATGGCCAAGGGATACTTAGGAAATAACCGACTAGGGAGGGGTTATACAGTTGGTATCAGAGCATGATTTTGGGTGTTCTAAATGATGTTTTAATTGAATTGTTATAGTTATTTTTGTTAGGAAACGATTCATATACGCAGTGGAAAACAAAAATCATAATACAAGGATCGTTCCAAAGAGCCAAGATCAAAGGTATAATTTTACAGTTTATATTAAAGTAGAAATCTGCAGAAATTAATCATGAGTTTAGAAAAACATACGCACGTTTGGAGGCTCCTCCAAATTTGTCTTTGAACGTTTTTGCTACTGACCCAAGTGTAGGATCAAACTGACGTAGTCCACACGAAGACAATCACAAAGAACTAAGGAGGGATTTGCTAGATCCTTCTTAGCTTTAAGAATCAAGAAGAAATGAAGAGTGTTTGATGTTAGGCAAAAATCAATTATGGCGTGAGAGAGTTTAGGGGCTATAGCTTTTTTCTTTTCAATGAATTGAAAATAATGAATGACTTATTTTCTTTCAATTAACACTTTTCTTTTATAGTGATGTTTTTAATTGCCCTATTCCTATATGGAATTTGCTTGGGCTCCAAGCCAAACACCCCATGTTACCAAACACTCCCAATTAGATATTTATTTTAATTCATCATTATTTCAATTAAAAATCAATTAATATATATTTAATCTATATATTAACATTTAACAATAATGATGATTTAATTAAATATATGCGAACACATATTTAAACGTAATTTCACTTATTTAATTTTTTTTAATAAATTAAATAAAGGCTACGACCTCAGCAAATTTAATTACACTATGAAATTACCAAAATACCCTTTCGCCTAAAAAGACGAAAACGCCCTTCTTACTTCCTGAGTCTTAAATTATCTTCTATGTGTGTTACCCATAGGCTCCTCATCATACCGGTAGTGTATAGCATCATGATTAACACCAATTAATCGTCTCACTAATACACAGACCAAGATTGGCCCCTAGCAAGGCATCATGGCCACCCAATAGATTCAGATTCAGCAAAGTAGCTACTTATCAACGATATGGTTACCGTACAATTTGATCCTTTCATCATGCGCTATCTCGACGAGACGAAGGCATAGAAATAGTGTCAACCTTCGGTTACTCTCGATATTATGTATTCAGTTTTTGGACCAATGACCTGTATTGTAATTTGGATAGAGCAACAACTCAATCCCACTGTGGCCACAGTTTTAGTGTCATTGCCATATACTGAATTGCATCGTGAGATAACTTCTCCCGTACCCAGGAGTGATGAATCCTCTGTCTATCCACCATAGTCTTGATACACTCCTTGATGCAGCCAATCACCACCGTATTGACACTCGAATAGAAGCTGCGTTAGGCCGTGTCAAATCCGCACCTAATCGGCACAAGGCGCGCCTAAGGTGATCTCAAGTCTAAGGATCACATGCACCACCACTCATTAGAGGATTTGTTCCATAGACACTGGGGTTACCATCCATATGGAATCTTCTGATGGGTCAGTTCAGTGAAATTGCTGTGGTGTATTCGCCTACAGCAGGCACCCATGTGTTGCACCAGGTTGTCACCAAACAACCTTGGCAAGTAAGATCAGTCACTGCCTTTCGACAGGTCGTTCAACACTATGATAGCCTTACTGTATTATCTGTGCCCTTACTTCAAAATAATACTAGGGCTATGGACATTTCTAGAATGGCCACTATATGTGCTCATAGGGTTCTCACTATCAAGATTTGAAACACTTCATACCTCGTCACAGTTCTACCATTCTAAAGACATATATCAATACATATTGCAATAATAATGATTTACGCAATATAGAATAAAATGCCTTTTATTGATTAATGAACATTATTACAAAGAGTCAATTCTACAATAATTGATTTTCTCTAGGGCATCTACTCTAACAATCTCGCACTTGCACTATAGCCAATCATTCCATGTATTTAATACCAAATGATCTTAAGGGCCTTTCATGCTTCTGCTGCGACAAAGGCTTTGTTAGTGGATCTGCGAGATTGTCGTCCGTATGCATTTTACTAATCTGCATGTCTTTCCTCTCAATTATCTCTCTGATGAGATGGAATCGTCTGAGTATGTGTTTGGACTTCTGATGAGACCGTGGTTCCCTGGCTTGAGCAATTGATCCATTGTTGTCACAATAGATGTCTATAGGATCAACAATCGTGGGAACCACACCAAGTTTAGTAATGAACTTCTTAACCTAGACTGCCTCCTTGGCCGTAGCTGACAATACAATATACTCAGCCTCTATTGTAGAGTCTGCTACAGTGCTTTGCTTGGAGCTCTTCTAGCTCACTGCACCGCCATTGAGACAAAATACAAACCCTGATTGCGATCAATAATCATCTTTGTCCGTTTGGAAACTAGCGTCACTATATCCTCTTACAATGAGCTCATCTTCCCCTCCATAAATCAAGAACATATCCTTAGTCCTCTTCAAGTACTTAAGAATATTCTTGACAGCCATCCAGTGATGCTCACCTGGATCCGATTGATATCTACTACAAGTGCTCAAAGCACATGAGACATCAATCCGAGTACATAGCATGGCATACATGATGGATCCAATTACTGATGCATATGGGATCCTCTTCATCTTATCTCTCTCATCTTATGTTCTAGGACACAATTCCTTAGAGAGATAAACACCATGTGACATTGGAAGAAATCCCTTCTTGGATTCTTTCATACTGAATCTTTTCAATACCTTGTCAATATATGCACTCTAACTTAGGCCAAGCAACCTACGCGATCTATCATGATAGATCTTTATTCCAAGGATGTAGGCTGCTTCCCCTAAGTCCTTCATGGAGAAGCACTTGGATAACCAAGTCTTTACCGACTGCAAGTTCGGTATATCATTTTCGATCAGAAGTATGTCATCGACATACAACACTAGGAATACTGCTACGCTCCCACTCACTTTCTTGTAAACACATGACTCATCTTCGCTCTTGATAAAACCAAATTCTTTTACGGCTTCATCAAAACAAATGTTCCAGCTCCTTGAAGCTTGCTTGAGTCCATAAATGGATCTCTGCAACTTGCATACCTTATTAGCTTGACTATCAAGAATGAAACCATCAGGTTGTGTCATATACACATCCTCCTCAAGGTTTCTGTTCAAGAAAGCAGTTTTGACATCCATTTGCCAAATCTCATAGTCATGATATGCAACAATCACAAGCATAATCCGGATGGATTTAATCATGGCAACCGGCGAAAAGGTTTCTTCATAGTCAATGCCATGAATTTGTTTGAAACCTTTGGCAACCAGTCATGCTTTATAAGTATGCACGTTGCCATCCATGTCAGTCTTCTTCTTGAAGACCCATTTACACCCTATGGGTTTTATCCCTTCAGGTGGTTTGTAACACCTACTGAAAACTAGTACAATGCATGCATAATAACAATAGAAAATTGGGCCCAAAGTTTTTCTTTTCATTACAAATCATGTGTCTTTTATACATAAAGGGTCTGTTTTACAAAATGTATTTTAAAAAGACGAAACAGGGAAACAAGTAGCTATCTCTCTTCGCTTGCCGACGCCCTCCGACCGCATCACCTAGAACCTGCATCCACAAAGGAAAATAACGGGGTGAGCACAAAATAATGCTCAGTAAGTAAAACTCTCTCTCTCTGTCTGTTCCCGTATGAATAACTCTTAATTCTTTCCTTATACTATTTCGATTCTATTTCTGTTTCTAATAACATCATGGCCTCATCTTACCGGAGGTACGGCCGGATGGCGTTCACACAGCACCATCTCACTCTCTATGGCTATCGGGTGGAATTCACACAGTACCAACCCGTTCTTAGTGACTACCGAGTGAGGATCACAAAGCACCAACTCGGTTCTTTCTAACTGTCGAGTGGAGATCACCTAGCACCTACCCGTTCCTCATGAATTTTGGGTAACGACCACCAAGCATTTACCCGTCTCTAGTCACTATTGGGTGATGGTCACAAAGCATCAACCCACTTCTACTAAATGTTGGATGATGATCACAAAGCATCACCCCACTTATCTAACAACTAACCGGGTAGCGGTCACAAAGCATCTACCCATTTCTACTACTCATCGGGTGACGATCACAAAACATCGACCCGTCTCTCTAAGGGCTATTCGGATGATGATCACAAAGCATCAATCCGATTCCCATAACGGTCGGGTGATGATCACAAAGCATCATCCCAACTATACTACTCTTCTAATTTATTCTATTGTAGCATTTTTCAATGCTCTCTACCCTTAGAGTAATTTTACCCACTAAGCTCTCTACTCATAGGGTAATTGCATAAACCATTTCCTTACACTTTCTTAGGTCACTTTTCCATGCACAATTAGTGCCTATGGATGGTTCATCACTACCAATGCACTTATGAAATGCCAACATGCAATGTTGCAAGAATTAAGGTTCAATACTCACACTCAAACCTCTATTAGGCATTTCATCAAACAACTCATGTGCACTATAAAACTCTATCATAGCCATGATTCTAAAACTTTTCCTAACCATCCAAAATGGGGAAAAACCCCTTCACAAAGCCATAATAACCTGTCAAACAAAACACTTCCAAAAAGGGTTCCATAACACCTCTTCAAATCCATCTCAACTACCTTGCCAATCCAACAACCCATTTCTCATATTTGCAAAGAATAAACAATCACAAAGCATAGAAATCTCTATTTAATCCTTCATACATGCCATAATACATGTACATCACATACGTACATCAAGTCTAACAAAACCCTAATCAAGAAATTTCATAAATCTCAACTTGGTTTGGGTTTTACTTACCTTGTTATGGAGAGACTTCACCAACTCTTCCTTTCACTTGTTTAGCTTGACTTTTCCTCTAATCTTAACCAAAAGAATGAAAACCCTCAAACTTCAATATGGGTTAAAACTCCCAAATCACACAACTTAAGGAGAAATCCTTACCTTAGGAAGCCTTAGATTACTTTTCCACCCCAAATCACTTCAAAACCCCTTGGAATACCTTGATCAAAAGAGAAGAGAAGTTGAGAGGAGTAAGGATGGGAAGTTGCGTTTGAGAAGAAGAAATGAGGGGTTTCTTTGATTCTAATTCCTTTTAATGAAATATAAACACACTCATTCCCATTTTGCCCTTATTCTTCTTTGGGAATTCCATCCATATCCTTTGATTCATTACAAACTCACCCCCATATCAACACATTCTCCATGAAAAATCCTTACAATTAACTCCCCACTTTTCCTGCTAATTAGGGGTAGAAAGGTCAAATTGCCCTTAGGGAAGAAAATATCTAAAACTCAACAAACAATTTAGTCGGCTCATCGTTGCGCGTCCGGCCCAGAGCCTTCCCGTGGCTTCAACCTCTCTTCGCCGCGGCGAAGATTCTTCGCCCGGCTGCACGGCAGACTGAACTTCTTCTGTTTTCAACCAATTTCAGGGCAAACATTCAACACAACACTAAATCAAACAATAATACCAAAACCAACTCAAAATAAGAGCGAAAGAGGAAACAGTAACAACGTACCTCAAGCGGGGCGTTACATGGTTCCACCAGAGACCACACTTGGTTCTGGTACATGGAGTCCATCTCAGATTTCATGGCTTCAAGCCATTTAATGGAATATGGATCCGATATAGCATCTTCGTAGGTTCTGGGTTCATTGTCTTGGTAGACTAGTACGTCACCATATTGAGTCACGAGATAACCGTATCTCTCGGGCTCATGGCGTACTCTCCCAGATCTACGTAGCTCCTATGCTACTTGGGGCGGTTCACTTTGATCCATAAGTTGTGGAGGAACCTCCTCATGATGCTTAACCATTTCGTGTGGCATATCATCCCATCCTTCGTCTTGTATATCTTGTGGTTCTAAAACTTCATCGAGTTCTACTTTTCTCCCACTAGTACTTCTTAGAAAATATTCCTTTTCTAAGAAGACACCAGATCGAGCAACAAAAATTTTGTGCTCTTCTGGGTGGTAGAAATAGTATCCTTTGATCTCCTTTGGATACCCCACAAATATACATTTATAGGATTTTGGGCCCAGCTTGTTCGAAGTCAATTTCTTAACATAAGCTTCGCAACCCCAAATCCTTAGATAAGACAAGTTGGGCTTTCGCCCACTCCATAGCTCATATGGAGTCTTATCTATAGACTTTGACGGCACACGGTTCACATGAGTCGCAGTCTCTAGGGCATAACCCCAGAACGATGCAGGTAAATCACTAAAACTCATCATGGACCTAACCATGTAAAGTAAGGTCTTGTTCCTCCTTTCTGACACTCCGTTGTGTTGGGGTGTATAAGGAGGGGTGAGTTGTGATACTATCCCACATTCCTTCAGGTATTCTGAAAACCCTGAGCTTAAGTATTCACCTCCTCGATCCAACTGAAGAGCTTTAATACTTTTGCCCAAGATATTATGTACGTCATTCTTGAATTCCTTGAATTTATCAAAGGCTTCAGATTTATGTCTCATAAGGTAGACATAACCATACCTACTAAAATCATCAGTAAATGTGATGAAGTATGAATATCCACCTCTGGCCTCATCTGTTATTGGATCACATACATCACTATGGATGATGTCTAACAGCTCAGTAGCCTTTTCACCTTGTCCTGTGAAAGGAGACTTGGTCATCTTGCCTAACAGGCATGACTCGCATACCTCAAATGACTGAAAGTCAAAAGGGTCCAAAGCTCCATCCCTTTGAAGTTTTGCAATGCGAGTCTTATTAACATGACACAATCTATAGTGCCAGAGATATGTCTGGTTTTGATCGCCATGTTTAGCTTTCTTGGTTTCAATATTGAGAATATCTTAATTGTTTAAATCAAGAACATATAATCCATTATATAACCTTGCAATTCCAAATAGAATACCATTCAAACTAAAGGACAATAATCCATTAGATATCTCAAAATGATACCCTATATTATCCAAAGCGGATACTGAAATAATATTTCTAGAAATAAAAGGTACATGATAACAGTTATGTAGTTCCAATTACAAGCCCGTAGGCAAAGATAAACAGTAAATCCCTACAGCCAATGCAGCCACATGTGCTCTATTTCTAACTCATAGGTCCACCTCTCCCTTAGCGAGCACTTTACTCTGCCTTAGTCCCTGCACATCAGTACAAATGTGAGTACCATATCCTGTGTCAATGACCCAAGATATGGAGGGAGAGAAATTAATCTCAATCATAAAAATACCTGAAGTTATAGCATCTGACTTCTTCTTGCTTGTGAGGAAAGCCTTGCAGTGTTTCCTCTAGTGGCCAGGCTTACCACAAAAGAAGCAGACTACCTTGCCCTTCCCTATGCCACTCTCAGGCCCAAGAACAACCTATCATTTGGGCTTGGGTTTGGGTTTGGCCTTGGCCTTACCCTTGCCGTTACCCTTTGCTTTACTGGCAGTAACTAGTAAAATAGGCTTGGACTTTTTCAAGTCCCTGCTCTACAGTCCTCAGCATGTTTAAAAGTCTGACAGGGTTTTCTCCATCGTGTTCATATTGAAATTCATTATGAACGGAGCATAAGAGTTAGGCAAGGATTGCAGAATGAAATCCATTTGTAATTCTGCATCCAAGCCACATCTCAAAGTCTCAAGTCTCTCTATGTGCTCGATCATCTTGAGCACATGAGGACCAACTTGGGCTCCCTTAGTCAGACGACTCCTAAACAGTGCTTTTGACACCTTGTACCTCTCATGTCGAGCATTTGTTTCGAAAAGCTCCTTGAGGTGTAGAATAATGGAAGAAGCATCCATATTCTCATGCTACTTTTGTAGCATAGGTGTCATCGATGCTAACATCAAGCATTGAATGCTATTAGCATCATCAAGAAAACTTTTGATAAATATCTTTTACTTCCTGAGTGGCATCAGGATCAGGCTCAGCCATGTATGGCTTTTCAAGGATATACAATTTCTTTTCTGACTTTAGTATAATCTAAAGATTACGATACCAGTCTGAGAAATTGGATCCATCCAACCTATTTTCTTTCTCGATTATCGGTCGCAGGTTAATAATACTCATTTTTGGTGAATCTACAATTGCAGAAAAATAAAGTTATCATAAAGTTCATTATTATTTAATATGGTCTTTTATTAAACGATGCTCCCACTATTTTACTTAAATCAATAGCCCTCACTATTAACTCGGGAAAACCCATTGACTTTCCTGGTGGACTGAGATCCCATCCGGCCCATTTTAAACCTTCGCTTTGGTGAACAAGCCAAAATGAGTTGATTAGGTAGGCCAACAAACTTAATCCACACCAGTTGATAGCTCCTACTATCAACCTCAAATGTGAAAAAGCAAATAAGCCAATCATACAATCCAATGGCTCCAACCATTGTCCTCAAGTGTGATTCTCAGTATCAGTATAATGGACACTACATGTCCCCACATACACAATATATGTGTACTACTCTACTATGCCTATGACGCGTTTATCAACCTTCGCTTTGGCGAATAAGCAAAATCGTCATTTTAAGTCGACCCATCACCATTAACGAAAACTCCAATGCATTTTAACCTCATACTGGTAGAAGTGTACCCTTCGCTTTGGAGAACAAGGTTTCGACGAATAGTGGTTTGATTAAAACCATGGTGATGGAAGGCATACATGATCTAATATACTTTAATTGAGGGTTTTTTATTTAATGTCTCATCAGATTATTATCTTTGTTAGAATGACATTGTTTGGCATGTTATTCAACATTCAACCTTAGCATGCATTCTAAACACAATATAAAACGTACCGGTATGTGGCCCAACTAAAACCGATTTCCTCGAGCCTAGAGGAATCGGTGGGTCACCTAAGGGTCCTGTAATAAACATCTTGAGTCTTCAAGTATGGTTGTCTGGTCCTTTGCTCGGTCTTCAAGTACATTACAAAAATATCATTCTAAATTTACAATAAAATAATTATACAAATTCTTTACATCAATAAATTTAGAAACCTCGATTTACATTCGAGGGGAATGAGATGAGAAGAGAATGTGCATTGAGAAGAGGAGAAAGGCAGGGCACGTAGGCCCTATTTAATAAATTTACAACCATACATACCCAAAAAATTTTAAAACATTCACCCTTAGGTCTAAGGCTCATGTACCGAGCACCATGCAATATACAAACAAGTACAAAGCATACATTTCAAAAACAATCAATTTTTGAAATTCGTGGGTTAATTATATTTACCCCCTAACAATTTGTAGATCTACATTTGGTCCAAAAGTTTTAAAACTTTACATTTTAGCCCCTACGCACTTGGAAGTGCGCTCGCTGCAGCGATGAGTTAGATAGCCGTGGTGTGCATTGGTTATGCTGATGACCACGCTATAAGGACGATCGCCGCGGCGATGGGTTAGATTGCCGCGGCGAAAGCTGTTTTCGTACAACGCTTGTCCAGAGGACGATGGCCAAGGCGATGCTTTATATCTCCACGGCGAGCGCTAGTTTTGTCACCAGCGTGAGCATGAACAACGCTCACTACGGTGATGGGTTATATCACCGCGGCGAGCGTACATAGATCTGTAGCTCTGGATCTGTTCATACAGTAACCATATACACTCTAAACGGATTTTCAATCAATCATACACACTGATCTCAAAAAAAAAAAAATCCATCAACCATTATTCCAAACTTGCAGATCATCAACAAATTAAAATTAATCGATTAATAGATTTCTTAAAACATGCTTTTAAGGCCGATTTTAGGCAGATTCTATAAGGCAACATAATATAATCAAATACATGTTATCAACCATCCAAATAAAATTGTAAAATTTGGTACCCTATGCTCTGATACCACTGTTAGGAAATGATCCATATACGCAGTGGAAAAAAAAAATCATAATACAAGGATCGTTCCAAAGAGCCAAGATCAAAGATATAATTTTACAGTTTATATTAAAGTAGAAATCTGGAGAAATTAATCATGAGTTTAGAAAAACATATGCACGTTTGGAGGCTCCTCCAAATTTGTCTTTGAACGTGTTTGCTACCAACCCAAGTGTAGGATCGAACCAACGTAGTCCACACGAAGACAATCACAAAGAACTAAGGAGGGATTTGCTAGATCCTCCTTAGCTTTAAGAATCAAGAAGAAATGAAGAGTGTTTGATTTTAGGCAAAAATCAATTCTAGCGTGAGAGAGTTTAGGGGCTGTAGCTTTTTTCTTTTCAATGAATTGAAAATAATGGATGACTTATTTTCTTTCAATTAACACTTTTCTTTTATAGTGATGTTTTTAATTGCCCTATTCCCATATGGAATAAGCTTTGGGCTCCAACCCAAACACCCCGTGTTACCAAACACTCCCAATTAGATATTTATTTTAATTCATCATTATTTCAATTAAAAATCAATTAATATATATTTAATCTATATATTAACATTTAACAATAATGATGATTTAATTAAATATATGCGAACACATGTTTAAACGTAATTTCACTTATTTAATTTTTTTCAATAAATTAAATAAAGGCTACGACCTCAGCAAATTTAATTACATTGTGAAATCACCAAAATGCCCTTTCGCCTAAAAAGACGAAAACACCCTTCTTACTTCCTCAGTCTTAAATTATCATCTATGTGTGTGACCCATAGGCTCCTCATCATACCGGTAGTGTATAGTATCGTGATTAACACCAATTAATCATCTCACTAATACACATACCAAGATTGGCCCCTAGCAAGGCATTATAGCCACCCGATAGATTCAGATTCAGCAAAGTAGCTACCTGTCAACGATATGGTTACTGTACAATTCGATCCTTTCATCATATGTTATCTCGACGAGACGAAGGCATAGAAATAGTGTCAACCTTCAGTTACTCTCGATATTATGTATTCAGTTTCTGGACCAATGACCTGTATTATAATCTGGATAGAGCAACAACTCAATCCCAATGTGGCCATAGTTTTAGTGCCATTGTCATATACTGAATTGCGCCGTGAGATAACCTCTCCCGTACCGGGGAGTGGTGAATCTTCTGTCTATCCACCATATTCTTGATACACTCCTTGATGCACCCAATCACCATGATATTGACAGCTTTGAATAGAACTGCGTTAGGGTAGTGTCAAACTGCACCAATCGGTGCACAAGGCACTCCGGTGATCTCAAGTCTAAGGATCACATACACCACCACTTGTTAGAGGATTTGTTCTATAGACACTAGGGTTACCATCCATATGGAATCCTCTGGTGGGTTAGTCCTGTGAACTTGCTGCGATGTATTCGCCTATAACAAGCACCCATGTGTTGCACCAGGTTGTCACCAAACAACCTCGACAAGTGAGATCAGTCACTGCCTTTCGAAAGGGTCGTTCAACACTATGATAACCTTACCGTATTATCTATGCCCTTATTCAAAATAATACTAGGGCTACAGACGTTTCTAGAATGGCCACCATATGTGCTCATAGGGTTCTCACTATCAAGATTTGAAACACTTGATACCCTCGTCATGGTTCTACCATCCTAAGGACATATATCAATACATATTGCAATAATAATGATTTCGCGATATAGAATAAAATGCCTTTTATTGATTAATGAACATTATTATAAAGAGTCAATTCTACAATAATTGATTGGCTCTAGGGCATCTACTCTAACAATTTTATATTTAATTTATGTTGGAAATGGTGTTTGTAAGTAATGGAAGTATCATTCCTCATGCGTCCCCAAGATACTCTCTTCAGCCGATTGCTATAAGTATTTTCTTTACTTGCTTAGTGAATTGAATTAACTAACGTTGATTGAAAATTGTGTGAGTAAAGGGTATGGCTATGAGGCATTCACGAAAGGTTAATACGATGGGCAAGGAGAATGTCAATGAAGCAGGCACTAGTGAGCCAGTAGCACCAACTACCAATACGCCCACTAATAGTGGACCAGCTACTTCTACCCAAAATGCTTTTGTTTTGGATAAGGCTGCAGTCAACATGATGATTTAGGCAGCCATTAGTGAGGCCTTTAGGAGGGTTACCCCGAAAAGTATAAGTAACAAAGTGAACGCTAATTCCTCAGTTCCAGTAGTTTAGCCTCGGCTCCAAATACCAGTTCCACCTCCAGTAACCGGACGTTATGCCGATTGGTGCTACACCTTCTGGTCAAGTGGAACCAATCTATAATCTTTCTCAAAAGCACCAACCTCTGAAGTTCAGTGTTCAAACGATCGGCAGTGACAGAGGAATGGTTAGAGACTGTCAAACGAGCAATGGCCTTGTTTTCCATGAGTGACCAGGAAAAAGTCCGTTATGCTTCCTATTTGTTGAGATGAGATGCCTAAGTATGGTGGAAGCTAATGGAGCATACCTATGTGACGAGTGCCCTTTCTTGGAATGAATTCAAAAGGCTATTTGAAGCAGAATACCGGTTGGCGGACATGTTGTCCGTAAGGACTCAAGAGTTCACAAAATTGAAGTAGGGTAATATGACTGTTAAAGAGTATGCTACAATGTTCAACTCCCTAGCCCGTTTTGCTCCTACTATGGTGAGTACTCAACAGTGTCAGTTAGAGAGATTTGTTAATGGATTGCACCCAAAAGTTGCCCATATTGTTATAGCGGGTGGTCAGCCTCCCCAAACTTACAGTGAGGCCTTGGAACGGGCATCGAGAGCAGAGATTTATGTGAATAAGGAGAGGCAGATGGAGAACCCCAAGTTGGTGATTGGTAGTTCTAGTTCAGGCTAGACAGCAGTTTAGAAAGTTGAAGTGGAGAATTCCAATTAGGCCCTAGAGGACAAAGGTAAAAGAAAGGTTCAGCAAAGATGTCAAAAGAAGGGCGGCAAGAATAAGAGGACTTCACATCAACAACAGAGAAGGAACAATCTTCCCTATTGTCAAAAATGTGGGAGGTAGCATAAGGGGGATTTTCTATTAGGGACCAGTGTGTGTTTCAAATGTAAACAATCGAGACATATGGCAAAGGACTATAAAGTTACTCAGGCTACTTCCTTCAGACTGTTGGAGGTTCGACTGCCAGAGTTTACTTAGTGGCTCAAAAAGAAGTTGAAGCCAGCCCATCTGCAGTTACTGGTCAATTACAGTTCCACTTTACTTTATATGTATTGATTGATTTTAGGGCTACCCATTCTTTTATCTCATATGGTATTATAAAAAGATTAGGTTTAGAACCTAGTAAAGTGGAACATGCTGTTAAAATTGAGATGCCTAATGGGGAGAATTATGTTGCTGATAAGTTGTTAATGGGGAAAACTATAGTCATTGATGGGCATGAGTTGAATGTTGATTTGATTGTCTTTGATATGCCTAATTTTGATATGATTTTGGGAATGGACTTCCTGAGAAAATATGGAGTATTGATAGACTGTCCGAAGAAGAAGGCCAAGTTTAATTTAGATGCTGGAGACAAATTCACCGTTGGGGAAGGTTGTCTACACAGCCCGATGATAAGTGTAGTGAAGGCAATGAAGATGATAAGGAAAGGTTGTACAAGGTACATAGCTAATGTGGTGAATAAAGAAAAGTTTCCAGACTTTGGTGTTCGGGATGTACCCATAGTACGAGAATTTGAAGATGTATTTCCAGAAGATTTGCCAGGACTTCCTCCAGAAAGAGAAGTGGAGTTTTGTATAGAGTTAGCTCCTGGTACGACACCAATATCTAAAGCCCTGTATAGAATGGCTCCAGTAGAGTTACAAGAGTTAAAAAAGCATCTTCAAGAGTTGTTGGATAAAGGTTTCATTTGACCCAGTCATTCTCCATGGGGAGCCCCTATTTTATTTGTCAAGAAAAAGATGGTTCGATGGGAATGTTTATCAATTACAAGGTGCTCAATAAGATGACGGTGAAAAACAAGTATCCATTTCCAAGAATTGATGACTTGTTTGATCAGTTAAAGGGAGCTTTGGTGTTTTCCAAGATTGATCCTCGGTCAGGCTACCATCAAGTGAGGGTTGCTGACAAGGATATTCCCAAGACTGCATTTTGAACAAGGTACGGGCATTATGAATTTATAGTGATGCTATTTGGATTAACTAATGCACTAGCGGTGTTCATGGATTTGATGAATAGGACTTTCCATGATTGTCTAGATAAATTTCTGGTAATTTTTATATATGATATCCTGGTCTATTCCAAAACAAAGGAAGATCATGAAGAGCATTTGAGATTTTTGCTACAAAGACTAAGGGAGAAAAAGTTGTATGCTAAGTTCTCCAAATATGAGTTTTGGTTGGATCAAGTAGCATTCTTGGGATATGTTGTTTCACAAAAGGGTATTTCAATGGACCCTAGTAAGATTGAAGCAGTGATTGAATGGCTAAGACCAAAAACTGTAAAAGAAGTTAGAAGTTTTCTAGGTTTAGCAGGGTATTACAGGAAATTTGTGGAAGGCTTTGCTAAATTAGCTTCTCCGCTCACAGCTCTAGCAATTAAAGAAGCCCCGTTCAGATGGACTGAAACCTGTGAGAAGAGTTTCCAAGAATTGAAAAAAAGATTGACTACTGCTCCTATTTTAACTCTTCCAGAGGATGACGTAGAGTATGATATCTATACCAATGCTTCTCATAATGGTTTAGGAGCGGTACTAATGCAGCAAGGCAGGGTGATTGCATACGACTCTCATCAATCGAAAAACTATGAAAAGAGGTATCCCACTCATGACCTCGAATTAGCAGCTGTAGTTTTTGCTTTGAAGATTTGGAGACATTATCTCTTTGGGGTGAAATGTAATATTTACACATATCACAAAAGTCTAAAATATTTTTTCACCTAGAAAGAATTGAATATGAGGCAGAGAAGATGGCTTGAGCTGGTGAAGGACTATGAATATGATATTATGTATCAGCCAGGGAAAGCTAATGTAGTTGCAGATGCCCTCAACAGGAAAGTCTCCTTAGCTCAGCTAACTTTTCAAAAGCACCTACAACAAGAGATAATGAAGGAGGGGATAGAGTTAGAGATTGGGAAATTGTCCACAATTGAAGTTCGGTCTAAGTTGTTGGAGGAAATTAGAGAAAAACAAGTGGATGATGGGTTTAGTAAAGGAATTGAGTAGTAGTTGAAAGATGGCAGAGAATCAGAATTCAAATGGGTGAATGGAATCCTGAAATTTAGAGATAGAGTGTATGTTCCTCAGGACATTGAATTGAGAAAGAAGGTTTTGTTAGGAAACAATCATACATGGTAGCGGAAAACAAAAATTATTTACATCATAGATCGTTCCTTAGAACCAAGATCAGGGCACAAATTTACAGTTTATACATTATATTAGAATCTGCAGAAAAATCAGTTTAGAGTTTAAGAAATCATACGCACATTTGGAGGCTCTTCCAACTTGTCTCTGAACGGATTTCGCTACCGACCCAAGAGTAGGATCGAACCAATGAAGTTCACACGAAGATTACCCCAAGGAACTAAAAAGGGATTTGCTAGATGCTCTTTAGCTTTAAGAACCAAGAAGAAATCAAAAGAGATTTGATTCAAGCAAAAAGGCAATCTGGCGTGGGAGAGAAGAGAAAGGGGCTGGAATTTTTATTTCATTGATTGAATGAATTCCTTTTTTTTATTCACAAAGTGTTGCACTTATATAGTGCACACTTTGCCCTATTCCATCATGGAATAGCCTTGGGCTCCAACCCAAGCACCCCTTGTATCCAAACAGCCCCATTTAGTTATTTTAATTTTAATTATCATTATCTCAATTTAATTTAATTAATATGTATATAATATATTAACATTTAACAATTGTGATAATTTATTTAAATATATACGAACACATATTTAAACGTAATCTCACTTATTTAATTTTAATATCAAATTAAATAAAGGCTACGATCTCAGTAAATTTATTGCACAGTGAGATTACCAAAATACCTTTTTGCCAAAAAAGATGAAAACGCCCTTCTTATAAACTGGTTCTTAAATTCTCTTCTATGTGTGTGACCCGTAGGCTCCTTATCATACCGGTAGTGTATAGTATCGCGATTAACACAAATTAATCGTCTCACTACACACAGACCAAGATTGGCCCCTAGCAAGGCATCATGGCCACCTGATAGATTCGGATTCAGCGAAGCAGCTATCTATCAACGATATGGTTATCGTACAATTCAATCCTTTCATCATCCGTTGTCTCAACGAGACCGAGGCACAAAAATAGTGTCAACCTCAGTTACTCTTGATATGTATGCATTCAGTTACTGGACCAATGACCTGAATAATAATTTGGATAGAGCAACAACTCAATCCCACTATGGCCACAGTTTTAGTGTCATTGACATTTATTGAATTGCGCTGTGAGATAACTTCCCCCGTACCCGGGAGCGATGAATCCTCTGTCGATCCACCATAGTCTTGTTACACTCCTTGATGCATCCAATCACTACCGTATTGACAGCTCTGAATAGAATTGCGTTGAGCTAGTGTCAAACTGCACCAATTGGTGCACAAGGCGCTCCGATGATCTCAAGTCTAAAGATCACATGCACCACCATTCGTTAGAGGATTTGTTCCATAGACACTAGGGTTACCATCCATATGGAATCCTCTAGTGGGTCAGTCTAGGGAGCTTGCCTATAGCAAGCACCCATATGTTGTACCAGGTTGTCACCAAACAACCTTGACAAGTGAGATCAATCACTGCCTTTTGACAGCCTTACCGTATTGTCGGTGCCCTTACTTCAAAACAATACTGGGGCTATGGACATTTCTAGAATGGCCACCTTATGTGCTCATAAGGTTCTCACTATTAAGATTTGAAACACTTGATACCCTCATCATGGTTCTACCATTCTAAGGACATATATCAATACATACAATGATGATTTATGCGATATAGAATAAAATCATAAATGCCTTTTATTGATCAATGAACATTATTACAAAGAATCAATTCTACAATAATTGATTGGCTCTAGAGCACACACTCTAACTGATTTTAGAGGAAACACATAGTACACTTTACATTGCTCATCCAGGGAGTGTAAAGATGTATTAGGATTTGAGGAAGAGCTATTGGTGGCTAGGTTTAAAGAAAGGTGTAACTGAGTATGTTACCAGATGCTTGGTGTGCCAGCAAATTAAATTAGAACATCAGCGCCCTTCAGGACTATTGCAGCCCCTTAGTATTCCTCCATGGAAATGGGAAGATATTTCTATGGATTTCATTTTAGGTCTTCCTAGAGTGCAAAGGGGTTATAATGCCATTTGGGTGATTATAGATAGGTTGACTAAATCTGCTCATTTCATTCCAATTACAGACAAGATCTCCTCTGATCAGTTGGGCCAATTTTATGTCAAAGAAATAGTAAGATTACATGGAGTACCTAGTAGTATTGTCTCAAACAGGGATGTGAAATTTATGTCAATATTCTAGAGTAGTATGCAGAAGGCATTGGGTACTGGGCTTAATTTTAGTATAGCCTATCATCCTCAGACGGATGGACAGACAGAAAGAATGAATCAAATATTGGAGGATATGTTACAGGCTTGCTGTATGGATCACAAGTTTGGTACGACATTCTCCCTCTAGTTGAATTCGCTTATAATAATAGTTATCAAGCAACCATTAAAATGGCACCATATGAAGCCTTGTATGGAAGGAAATGTAGGTCACCGTTGCATTAGGATGAATTGGGAGAAAAAGATGCATCAGCCCAAGCTCTCAATCTAGAAATGATACAAAAGATGACAGAAGATGTAAAGCTAATCCGAGAGAGAATGAAACAAGCACAAGATAGACAGAAGAGTTATGCAGATCCAAAGAGGAAGAATATAGAATTTCAAGCGGGAGTTAAGGTATTTGTAAAAATCACTCCTTATAAGAAAGTGATGAGATTTGGAAGGAAAGGAAAGCTTGCTCCTAGATACATCGGTCAATTTGAAGTGTTAGAGAAAGTTGGCAAGATAACGTATAAACTTGCATTACTAGTCAGTATGGACCAGATACATAATGTGTTCCATGTTTCTTTGTTGCAAAAGTATATTCATGATCCTTCTCACATACTTCAAACAGAAGAAGTGGAGCTAAAAGATGACCTAATTTATGAAGAATGTCCAATTCAGATTCTGGATAGAAAAATTAAAGAACTCCGAAACAAGAATGTACCGCTTGTTAAAGTATTGTGGAGAAATCATAATGTTGAAAAAGCAACATGGGGGGTCGAGCAAAACATGAAAGAAAAGTATCTAGATCTCTTCAATTAAATTTTGAGGATGAAATTCTTATAAGGAGGGGAGGATTGTAAAACCGCATGTCAGCATTTCAATGCTATAAGGTATGTAATTCTACCCTTAAAAGGCTTTTTATCAATAAAAGGGTAAAATTGTCATTTTGTATGCATTATGAGACGTGAATGTTGTAAAGTGTTAGGAATTGATGATACTGATAAGAAATATGGTTAAAGGGTCATGAAGGAGGTTAGTAGGGTTAAACGGCATAAACGGTTCCCAAGGGGTATAATGGTCTTTTCACAATAATTTATAGGAATCAAGTATACATAAAAGTGTATTATGGATAAATTAGTTAATTATCTTATGGATTTACTTGGTCACCAAGTAGAAAAGAGAAGTCAAATGGCATTAAAGGAGTGTAATAATTATCTTGTAGTGGAAATGACCAAAATGCCCTTATAGGCAAAATTTATACCAAATGACCCTTATATCTAACTTTTGATGGCTAATCCCATTTGGGAATTAAAAAAAATGAAATATTTATAAGATTTTTTCTTGGTTAAGTTGGCCAACACTCTTAGAACACCAAACTCTCTTCTTCAAGTCTTATTTTCCTCCATTAAAGGCTTTAATTCAACTCTCTCTCTCAAAATTTTCATAGGATTTCAAGTTGAATTTCAAAGGAGATAACTATCCACACTTAAAGAACTTCAATTTCAGGGTTTAAGATGAGTTTTAAAACCCTAGTTTGTTGTGATTTTTAGTTAAGAGAGAAATTCATAAGTGTTTATGTGAGTAAGGTAGCAAGGGTGAACCTTTGGAGCTAAGGAGGAGTGTCTTTGTGCTTTGAATATTAAGGTAAGGAAAAAAATCTCCCTTATGACTATAATTGATAACACCTAGGGTTGATGAAACTTACATATATTTATGTTAATTTGAGTGTGACGCTATATTTTGGTTGTGGATTGTTTAAATGGGTGTGTTGGTTGCTTTATGTGTGCATATGGAGGATGATTATGCCAATTAAGAGATTTGTAGTTGGACGATGTTTTGGCACTTTTTGGTTTTGTAAAAAGGGAGGTTTTTATGGCCTTTTATACTTAGAATGATATGGAAAATACTGTGAATGTGCAAATGAATGTGACATGGTTAAAAATGAATAGAATTCGCATTTGGCTTTTTAAGACTTATACTGTACATGCTTTGCTGAATTAGTCACCTAAAGTTATAAACATTTGATTGAGTTGATTCTTGAAGTATTAAAAATTTGAGAAATAGACCTAAAACTTTTATATTTTAGCCAAAAATCAATTCGAATTGGAGGATGAGGAAACAATTGCTTGAAAAGTGACGAACTGTATGACATCCATCTCCTTAATAAAAATTCCCATCTTTTTTATAATTTCTAATAAACCATTGAATAATCTTACTGTTGAATGAATTAAGTTAATGAATTTCATAGGAAAATATTCATGTCATGGAGTTTTGCTAAATTGATTGATGAATTGTGCAATTGGCCAAGGTACATGTTAAATGAATGAATAGTATGATTGAGATGGGAGATGCTATCCCATATGTTTGGATTCATAATGGTAATGCATATAGCTTATTTAGTTGACTTATGAAAAATTTATGAAATGTTAAAGAATGAATTCCATGAGTCTCTTGAGGTATAAACCAAGATCAGAGGAATGGAATCTTTGTGGAAACCATGAATCCTTTGAGGTGACGACCAAGAACAAAGTAATGGTTCAAATGAATCCAATCGAATAATAAAGGCTAATGAAAACATCAAGTACAAAGACAAAAGAAATAGGCATGCCATGTTTATGAATATTGCATAAGTCATATATGTTCTATGTTGTATTATGTATGGTTATGTTATGACTTATGTTTATGAGAAAAGTCCAAAGTGTATGACATGTTTTATGAACTCGATAATGTCAATGAATGAAGGTCGTGTCTTGTAGGTAGGTAAGGTCCTAAGTAATATGCTTGTCTAATGAACCTTAATAGTTTATAAATGGCCATATTCCCTTACTGAGCGATTAGCTCACCCCACGACATTTTTTTAAAAATGTTTTGCAGGTAAGGATTGAAGCTTAGAGCTGGGAGAGGCTACTGGGGAATGACATGCGCATGAAGGAATGCTTTTGCTATGTTTTGAATTTTTGTTTTAAAATAACATCAAATGGTTTTTGGTTTATGGATGTTTAAGTAAATATGTTTAAATAAACTTGGTATGACCATTTCCTTGTCAAATGAATGAAAAAGTTAAATGATATTATATACTTATGATATTAACTCCTTAGGAAGCTAATTTTTTTGAATCATTTTATAGATATGAGATGTTTAATATCAAGCTTTTAAAAAAAAAAAAAAAAAAAAAAAAAAAAAAAAAAACAAAGACAAAACAAATAAAAGTATAGGTTTTGAAACAAACTTATTTCTTAGGCGTGTCTTTTCTAGGCTCTCAATGGCCAAGGTGTAATACTCACTCTCTAGCTAGTATACTCGGAAAATAACAGTAAAACTCACAAAATATATATAAGAAAATATACATGTAGATGAGTATAAAATAATAGGCCCATAACTAATTTTTCTTTAAATACAAATCTTTATAAAATATAATAAAGCTACAAAACATCAACTCGACAGTGTTGCCCAACCCTTCCGCTGCGTGACATTCCAAGCGACCGCATCTCACCTATTACCTACAAAAACATTGAAAATAACGGGGTGAGCACTAATTGCTCAGTAAGTAAACCCGCTATGCTACTCTTCCCTCTCCGTTGCTTAAACTCTGAATTTCTTTCCTTACATCACACCTTTCTATTCTTCTCTGTTCTTTCTCTATTCTTTCTCTATTCTTTCTCTGTTCTTTCTTTATTCTTTCTCTATTTCTAATTTCTCACTACTCATGATAATAGGCATGGTATCATGCATAGGTATGATGCAAATACACAAATGCATAAAATGTGCATTTTCTTTTCTATTTTTTTCTTATTCTGTTTTCTGTTTCTTTTTCTGTACTTCTTTCTTTCTTTTCTAGTCTTTATTTCTTTCTATTCTTTCTTTTCTTTTCTTTCTTTCTATTCTTCTTTTCTTTCTTTCTATTCTTTCTATTCTTTCTTTCTTTCTATTCTTTCTTTCTTGCCAATCAGACTCGGTTGAGGCATGGATTTGGAACCCTGGCCGTGTGAGTGTATTCTCTAATTCTGGGTATAGTCCTCATTCACATGCACTTCTAACGGACTGTACAATTCTTCTTTCTGAATTCTGAGGCCACTCACTAAAGGTGGCATGCATGCAGGGCTATGTCACTCACGGATTCCCCATCGCAACAACCTTCTCTTCTTTTATCTTTTACACTTCTTTAGATAAAATTTCAGATTTGAACTTCTTTAATATTTCTCATTTCTTTCTATTTGTTCTTTAACTTTAATGTTCATTATTGCTCTTTAATGCTCTTATGAGTATGTATGCATGTTAATACTCTTATGAGTATGTATGCATGTATATGGGCTCATGCTTGTTATTCTTTCTAAATTCACATGTTTGGATGCAATAATGCAATATGGAATGTGAACATGTCATTCTCTACCATCTACCAACTCATCTCAAGAAATCAAATAATCATAATCATGTATGCACTTCTCTTTGACATTTCATCAAACAATTTATATGCACACATCAACTCTAATTTGGCTACATTTCTACCTTTCTTCTAAGCCACCAAAATTTGGAATAAAACACATCAAGATTAACGTCAAACCTGTCCAGGATTCACACTCCATAAATTCTACTCCAATTCTTCCATAATTCATCCAAACTCTCATCAAACATCAAGTACACAAACACTATTTCTCATGGATAAATTCTAACCATCATTCAATATCCATTCCATCAACAATTCTTCATATAGAAGCATATACATGCATAAAAGAAATTCTCAACAATTCATCCAAACTCTCTTTCTCTTTGTTCTTTAATGTTCTCATATATGTGTATGTGCATGGAAATATGCTCATTCTTTGCTATTATTTCTAAACGCAAATGCTCAAATGCTCAAATGCATTCTGGCATATAAAGATATCATTATGGAACTAGTATTCTCTACCAACAACATTCCCATACTTGAAATCAATCATACATTATTAGACTAAAAATAACTAATAAATTGGAGGTACTTTGAGGTAGCCATTCTGCGCAGGCCATATTCAAGAAGGGATATCTCGAGCTACACACATGGGATTGCTATTATCTTGGTCTAATTTAAAGCTTAGAGAAAGGGCTACAACTTTTATGTTTACACCTCAGCCCAGTTCGATGGTTAAAATGCTCAAAAATCACTCATAAAGTCACGGATTTGACAGGGCAGCCATGGTAACATGTTTTCTCTTAGGATTTTCATCAAACAATTCATATGCACATGCTACTACCATGTTGGCTACACTTCCACAACTCTCTAATTCAACCAAATTGTGAGCCAAAAACTCACTAAATTGAGTATCAAACTTGGCTGAATTTATACTTCTCTACACTCCAAAAATCTCAACACAAAATCTTTCACAACTTCACCAAATCATCACATAACCATACACTACTTCTCATGGCTAGAATTTATACATCAATAAACATAAAAAACAGCCCATAATTCTCTCATACCATCACATACAAACATGCAAAAAAATTCATTCAACAAAGTCTTGCTCAAATTAAGGTTTAAATCAGGTTTACTTACCTTGAATTTGAGCAACTCCAACACTATACTCTCTCTTTGGTAGAATTCCCTCCTTCTCAAACCCTAAGCATATACAACCATAAGAATTCAAAACTTTAAAATTTAATCTCACTTCTTGGTGCAAGAATCTTACCTTTGGATGCTTAGAATTGAAAATCTATCAAAAGTTAGCCAAAATCCTATGAATTTCCTTGGAAATTTAATGAAGAAATTTGAGAGAATTTGGGTAGAGAATGGCTAGGGTTTCTCTACTTCAACTCTTAATACCATAAAATAATATACATTAGATTCCCATTTTACCCTTACACTTTCTATGAAATTCCATCTATGTCCCTTACTCAATTACCAAAATGCCCTTATTTTTATTAACTTCTCCATGTTATTCTATCTCTTTTCACTCCCCACTTTTTCAACTAATTATGAGTGAAAAGACCATTTTACCCCTAATGAAATTTTAGGGAATTTTCTTCACACTTGTTCAAGATAACTTTAAAAAAATTCAACTAAGGGTATTAGGGCATAAATAAAGCTACGTACCTTGATGTGGGCGTTACACAAGGGATACTTCGGAAATACCCGGCTAGGGAGGGGTTTTACAATAGGGTCTCACAATCAAGATTTGTCATTGTTTGATTCCCTTATCACGATTCAACCACTCTAAGGACATATATTAATACATAAATATGAAATATGCTTTATATAATATAATAAATGCCTTTATATATAGAATATCCATGATCCATAAAGTCAACATACAACAATATGATTGGCTCAGGGGCACCTACTCTAACAATCTCCCACTTGTACCTATAGCCAATCATTTACGTATTTAATATGAAATGGTGCCAAGTGTTTGTCTTGTTTTTGCTGCGACAAAGCTTTAGTAAGCGAATCTGAGATGTTATCGTCGGTAGGTACTCTGCTTATTTGCACATCTCCGCTCTTAACAATTTCCCTAATAAGATGAAAATAATTGAGAATGTGTTTGGATCTCTAATGAGACTGTGGTTCCTTGGCCTGAGTAATGGCCCCATTGTTATCATAGAATATCTCTACTGGATGAACAATGCTTGGAACCACTCCAAGTTCAGTGATGAACTTCTTGATCCAAACTGCCTTTTTAGTTGCCTTAGACAATGCAATGTACTCTGATTCTGTAGTAGAGTCAGCAACAATACTTTGCTTTGAGCTTTTCTAGCTCACTACAGCTCCATTGAGACAAATGAAAAAACCTAATTGCAATCGAAAATCATCCCTGTTATTTTGAAAATTGACACTGTATCCTCTTATAGGGAGTTCCTTCTCTCGTCCATAAACAAAGAACATATCCTTAGTCCTCTTCAGGTACTTATGAATGTTCTTGACCGCGATCCAATGACGCTCACCTGGATCCGATTGATATCTACTATAAATGCTCAAGGCATATGAGACATCAATCCGAGTACATAACATGGCATACATAATGGTTCTAATAGCGAAAGCATATGGTATCCTGTTCATCTTATCTCTCTTATCGGATGATTTTGGACACATGTCCTTAGAGATTGGAAGGAATCCCTTCTTGGATTCTTCCATACTGAATCTTTTCAGTATCCTATTAATGTATGTACTCTCACTTGGGCCAAGCAACCTACAAGATCTATCACCAATAGATCTTGATACCGAGGATGTAGGCTGTTTCCCCTAAGTCCTTCGTGGAGAAGCACTTGGATAGCCAAGTCTTTACCATTTACAAGTTCGGTATATCATTCCCAGTAAGCAATATTCATTGACATACAATACTAGAAATGTCATTGCGCTCCCACTGAACTTCTTGTACACATAGGGCTTATCTTTGTTTTTTATGAAACCAAATTCCTTAACAGCTTTGTCAAAACGAATGTTCCAACTCCTTGATGCTTGCTTAAGTCCATAAATGGACTTTTACAACTTGCATACCTTCCCTACTTGACCTTCAAGAATGAAACATCGGGCTGTGTCATTTAGACATCCTCTTCAAGGTTTCTGTTCAGAGAAGCAGTTTTGACATCCATTTTCCAAATTTCATAATCATGGTATGCAGCTATTGCAAGCATCATTCGAATAGACTTCAGCATTGCTACCAGCGAAAAGGTTTCATCATAGTTTATGCCATGCTTTTGCTTGAAACCTTTGGCAACCAGCCATGCTTTATGGGTATGCATGTTACCTTCCATGTCTATCTTCTTCTTGAAGACCCATTTACAACCTATGGGTTTTATCCCATTAGGTAAATCCACCAGTGACCATACTTAATTCGGGTACATGGAGCCCATTTCGGATTTCATGGCCTCAAGCCAGTTATCAGAGTTCGGAGCTGATAAAGCATCTCCATAGGTTTGATGTTCATCATCCTGATAAACTAGTACATCGCCATACTGAGTCACGAGATATCCACACCTCTTAGGCTTATGACATACTCTACCAAACCTACATGGCTCCTGTGTCTGAGTTGGTTCACTTTCTTCCATAATATGTAGAGTGACCTCCTCCTGATGTTCCTCCATTTCTAGTAGTACTTTTGCCTGTTCCTCATCAGCCATATCTTGTGGAGTCAAAACATCACCTAGTTCGACCTTTCTACCTTTTGTATTATTTTGGATAAATTCTTTTTCCAAATATACCCCAAATCGAGCTACAAAAACCTTTTGCTCTACTGGTTGGTAGAAATAGTATCCTATAGATTCCCTAGGATATCCCACAAAGATACATCTTTCAGATTTTGAGGCAAGCTTATTTCCCGTCAATTTCATAACATAAGTTGTACAACCCTCAACTCTCAAATAAGACAACTTAGGCTTTTACTCATTCCATAGTTTATATGGAGTCTTATCCACTGATTTGCATGGCACATGATTCAGTGTGTGAAATGCAGTCTCTAGGGCATAGTTGTGGAATGCTGCGGGTAGATCAACCAAACTCATCATCGAATGAACCATATCAAGAAACGTTATATTCCTCCTTTTCGATACACTATTGTGCTGTGGCGTATAAGGAGGTATGAGTTGTGATACTATCCCACATTCCTTAAGGTATCCACCAAACTCCAAGCTTAAGTATTCACCTCATTGGTCCGACCAAAGGGCCTTATATACTCTTTTTGAGCTTATTCTGTACTTCATTCCTGAAGTCTTTGAACTTGTCAAATGATTCAGATTTATGTCTCATCAAATAGACATAACCATATCTACTGAAGTCATTGGTAAATGTTATGAAATAAGAATATCCTCCTTTTGCCCGAACTGTCATAGGACCACATACATCACTATGGATGATCCATAACAATTCTATAGATCTTTCATAGTTTCCAATGAAAGGCAACTTGGTCATCTTGCCTAGAAGGCATGACTCGCATGCCTCATATGATTGAAAATCAAATAGATCCAAGACTCCGTCCCTATGGAGTTTTGCTATGCGAGTTTGATTAACATGACCCAGCCTATAGTGCCAGAGGAATGTTTGGTTAAGATCACTAGTCCTGGTGAAAGTTTTAAACCCTTATAATGTCGATTAAAACTTAATGAGTTGTTTAATGAATTATCAACATGTGTAAATCATGCACAACAAAAAATAAAGAACACAACTTATTTTTACATGGTTCAGCAACTTGCCTACATCCATGGGACCAAGTTTAGAATAAGCTAATCCACTATGAAATAATTATGTGTTCAATTACAAAGACAAGAATAAGTATCAGTTGTAAAAACTCCTTATTTAGACAACACTTCAATCTTCGCTCTTTGATTGAACCTTAAACCACCACCGTTAGCTTCTCTTCCACGAGACCACCTGGTCACACTTGAGCTCCTCTCAAGTTTCAACGATGAAGGATTACTTCGGCAAAGCCAACTCGTACATGTCCAATATGGAACAACGTTCCAAAAACAAACTCACGCAAAGCAAGAAGTTAATCAAGGTAATTTAAGCCTACCAAAGCATAAGGGAAACCGCCATTAAAGAACTAACAACACTCACAAAAATATTTAGAGATAACAGAGGTATAATACGGCTTCCTTAAAAAGGTCACAATAATAAAAGGAAAAATATATATACATGTGACTAGGATTGGGAAACAAGAACGAATCCTTTTTAGATTTTCCTTCTTAGAAAAGAATTCTTGAACTTATAATCTCCTTTTAAGAAAAGGATTTTTGAAATCATAATGGAATAAAACTTTTCCAGCTCACATAATATATAATGTCCACATAAAACTTTCCACAACTAGGAATATAGTCCTATTTAATTAAGGCAGGTGGTGCACTAATCCAAATGAGTAAGTTGACCAAATACTTACAATTTCCCCCTTTATCAAACTTATGAACAAAGCACAATCCATTCATCAACACACCTATCTTGACACTTCTTAAATCAACACACACACAAAAAAAAAAAAAAAAAAAAGTGAACAAGTAAAAAAGAATATAATCATATCACAATGACTTAAGAAAAACTCATAATACTTCTATCAACACACAAATTGCAATAAGTCATACATCAACCCAATCTAACTAACTCCCCCGCAGCTTGTATTCTCCCCCTAAGTATATACACCAAATCTCACAGGAAAAAAAATAAAAAATAAACAAGAGGTAGTCATCTAACAATTGAAATCAAAAATAGAAAATACACCCGCAACAACTTCTCTGCACAAGAAAAATCAGAGATACATTAGTTCAGCAGTAGAGAACATAAACATCAGTTCACCAAACAACCAAAAAAAAAAAGAAAAATTTCTCCAATGTGGTCACTTCCCACTATGTGACCACTCTTTCTTTTCAGTTCATCAATCCTCAATCCTCAACCAATCAGCCATCAAGCATCATCAATCAATCAAACACTCCCCCAACATAAAAAATCAACATCATTACTCCCCCTCTTTGTTCATATGTTTGGCTAAACCATAATAACCAATCAGCAATAACACCAAACATTTCACCGTTCAAGAACAATGTCAACAAAGGAGATTGAAGTAGCAAAGAGAATGATCTGAAATCAGAGAAAAAGCTCAAGGTGGCAGCAAAGAAAAACATTAGAGCAAAATGAATGTAAGGGCATAAAAGAACAAACCCGAGAAAAAAAAATGAACCAAAAAACTGAACAGTCATGTGATGCCACTTAAATGTCAGTGTGAGCACACAAGGAATTGTTTGAGCAAACTGAACCAATTTAGAAAGTGTGTGGTGAATGTCAACACTCATGTGAACACAATGAATCAAGGTGGCGACATAGGTACAAAGGCAGCAGATCTTAAACATTTATTCTACTTTGAGCAAAAACAACAAAAAAAATAAAAGGTTATCGTGAGATCAATAAAAAATTCATCGAATTTTAAGGAAGCAAGTGATACACATCTGTACATATGACATTGTAAACAATTCTCAATCTTTAACAAAGATGCATAAGCAGAGTCTCTTCCATGTAGTTCAACAACGAAAGTTTCATAACTCAATACATACATGATAGCAATCAGCAAGAAAACTTGATCATTTGTGTATGTTGTGTCCTCAAGGGCTGAATCATGACACATTGGTCAATTTGAAACAATATATATTATATAACTCACCCTTCCCTCTTGGCCTTTTTCATTTTTTTTTTCATTCTTTTGGACATAATATCAATCATTTGAATTCTTTTCATAGCAACTAAAATTTAAATGCAAATTCACTCAAGAGGTAACCTAGTGAAGCTTTCACACTTGCAAAAAGGTAGCCCTCTAAATGGTAGATTTTCCAAAGACATGGGGATCTCTACATCCAAGAAAATTACTCACATATTACTTTCACACTTCAAGCAAGATAGCTCTTTTACAAGGTGATAAGAATCAAGCATTATGCACTCAAGAATGTAAGAAAGTCGTTATACTTCAAGAGATGAAAGACAAGGTGGACATAATACTCATAGCATACATTTCACAAGACAGAGATACTTCCAATGAAACTACATAGATTAAAAAACACTTGCAACTCTAAAACAAGAGAATTTTCTCATTATCTTATTTAAAAGAAAACATAATTCTACTCAAGTTGAATAAGTCCAATGGACTTCCTCAAGTTCACAAATGTTTGAAAATCTAAAGCCTTTGTAAGCAAGTCAGCTAGTTGAGAGTTTGTGTTTACATGTGTAAGAGTGATGACCTTTTCTTCAACTAAGTCTCTAATAAAATGGTGCCTAGCGTCAATGTGCTTAGTCCTAGAGTGTTGTACTAGATTCTTAGAAATATTGATTGCACTAGTATAGTCACAGAATATAGTTATACACTCTTGATCACATCCATAATCACATAACATTTGTTTAAGCCACAAAACCTGTGTACAGTAGCTTCTTGTAGCAATGTGTTCAGCCTCAACCGTTGAGAGTGAAATAGAATTCTGCTTCTTGCTGTACAATGTCACTAGATTATTTCCAAGATAAAAACATCATGCTGGTGTACTTTTCCTATCATCTAAACTTCCAGCCTAGTCTGCATCACTGTAACCAACCAAGGTAGAGTTAGTATCATATGTAAACCACAATCCAAAATCACATGTACCTGATGTAAGTAACTGATCAGATTTGTGCAGTGGAAAAATCAGTGTTTAATACAAAAATTGATCAATTACTTATTCCCAAAATCCGAGTATAGATTATAATGCTTACATGTTAATAAACAAAAATTAGCATAATGATTTAACTGTAAATCTATACAGAGATTCAGATTTACTTACAAACATAAGAGGCTCCTTCAATGTCTCAGAACTCAAGTTTGCAATCTGATTCAAAATAGAATCGCACTCACATCTTTCACATGAAGGCAGTACAACAATAACCAAGAATTAATTTTGCTAGAATTAATTCTTGGCTTTAAGGGCTGTAGATTTTAGAAGAGAGAATTGAGAGAAAAAAAAAAAATTTCTTTTCTCTCAAAGTGGTGGGGACGGCTGATTAGTTTAGAATGATATAAAACCTAATTTTGGCTTTATTTATATAATAAAGCAAATATCCCTTCTACCCCTCAAGTTTAGCATCAACCCAAACTTTAGGTAGAATTGCATAATAACCCAATTCAATTATTAGCTTAAATATTAATATTAATTCTAATAATTAAATTTATAATTTTTCTAAATTATTCGAATAATGAAATTGGACATAGGTTACAACCTCAGCAAATTTAATTGCATAGAAAAATTACAAATATGCCCATTCATCTAAAAGACGAATATACCTTTCCAAAATGTCATCATCCTTAAACTGTCTGTCTTCTAAGTGTGTGACTTGTAGGCTACCTATCATATTGGTAGTGATTAGTATCGTGATTAACACCAATTAATCGTCTCATTATACATAGACCAAGATTGGCCTCTAGCAAGGCATCATGGCCACCCAACTGATAGAGATTTAGCAAAACCGCAAGTCAATGATATGGCTACCATGCAATCAAATCCTTTCATCATTCGTTATCTCATCAAAGCTAAGGTACAGAAACAGTGTCAACCTCAGATATCCTTGGTATCTTTGTATTTAGTTACTGGACCAATGATTGGGATAATAAATTGGATTAAGCAACAATTCAATGCCACTATGGCCACAGATTTAGTGTCATTTCCATTTACTGAATTGTGTAGTGAGATAACTTCTCCCATGCTCGGGAGTGATGAATTCTTTGTCAATCCACGATCGTCTTGATACACTTCTCGATGTAGCCAATCACTACCATTCTGATAGTCCTTAATAGAACTGTGTTGGGCTAGTGTCAAACTACACCAATTGGTGCACAAGGCATTCCGGTGATCTCAAGTCTAAGGATCACATGCACCACAATCCATTAGAAGATTTGTTCCATAGACACTGGGGTTACCATCTATGTGGAATCCTCTAGTGGGTCTGTCTAATGAACTTGCCTATAAAAAGCACCCATTTATTGCACCAAGTTGTCAGCAAACAAACTTGACAAATGAGATCAATCACTGCCTTACGGCAGGGTCATTCAACACTATGATAGCCTTATCATATTATCTGTATCCTTGGTCAGAATAATACTAGGGCTACAAACATTTCTAGAATGGCCACCTAATGTGATCATAGGGTTCTCACTATTAAGATTTGATACACTCGATACCCTCGTCACGGTTCTACCATCCTAAGGACATATATTAATAGGTACAATTATGATTTACACGATACAGAAGAAAATGCCTTTTATTGATAAATAAACATTCTTACAAAAAGTTAATATTACAATAATTGATTAGCTCCAGGGAACCTACTCTAACAATCTCCTACTTGCACTATAGCCAATCATTCATGTAAAATACGAATGACCTTAAGTGCTTTTCATGCTTCTACTACAACAGAGGCTTTGTCAGTGGATCAGGGAGATTTTCATCAGTATGTACTTTGTTAATCTGCACATCTTTCCTCTCAATCATTTCTCTAATAAGATAAAATTATATGAGTATGTGTCTAGACTTCTGGTGAGACCCATGTTCCTTGCTTGAGCTATTGCTCAATTGTTGTCTCAATAGACATCTATTGGATCAACAATCGTGGAGACCACACCAAGTTCGATGATGAACTTCTTAATCCAAATTGCCTCCTCGGCCACACCAGATAATGCGATATACTCAACCTCCGTTGTAGAGTCTACTATAGTGCTTTGGTTGGAGCTCTTCCAACTCACTACACCCCTATTGAGACGAAATACAAACCCTCTCTTAATAAATCAACCCATTCTAATATGGTGTCTTTGGGGCAAAAAATTCATGTCAAATAAGCATATCATAGAAATTAGAAAAATCAGAATTTTCAAACTCTCTCCCATGATCACTCCGTATTCTTACCACTTTTTTCACTTGATAATTTTGTTCTACCTATAACCTTTTGACAAGACATTTAAAGACCTCAAATGCATTAGACTTCTCTCTTCAAAAATCAACCCAAGTAAATCTAGAATAGTCATCTACACAAACAAAAACATATATTTTCCGTGTTAAACTTACAGTTTGCATAAGACCCATTAGATCCATATGGAGAAGTTCTAAAACACCAAAGGTTGCTAACCGAGATAAAGGTCTGTGAGGACTCTTAGTCTGCTTACCTTGTTGGCATGGGCCACATACTTTACCTTTGGGAAACTCAAGTTTAGATAGTCCTTTGACAACATCCTTTTTGAAGAGTTTCACTAGATCCTTGAAGTTCATATGCTCAAGTTTCTTATGCCAAATGTAAGTTAACAGATCCATTACGCATCGGAATTTAAATTTTTTTATTAATGATCCGCTAACCTTTAACCCATGATCCTTATGTCGATTACATTATTTTTGCATAAAAATCAAATCAAAGGTAAAATGTATCATACTAGCACTGAAGGCTCCTTCGATTTGGTGATGGATTCAAAAATCATTTCAATGTAGAAGTTCACGATCGGTATCCACACGAAGATAGGACTATCGCTGTTACGAGATTTTACAGACTAGCAAATTCTCACAACTATAAGAACAAAACTTTTTTGCAGAATTTTTCTTGGGAGCAAAGTTCTTTCTCTCACAAAAAGGCTCATGGTTTTAGAGAGAGAGGGAGAGGTGGCTAGGGTTTTAATTTTGCAACCCAAAAATCACTTAAATGATTTTAAGTTTTTAGTTGCACTTAAATAATGCATACTAAAATTCTATTCTGACTTAGAATAGCCATCTACTCCAATAGGAATAGCAAACAACTTATTCCAATTTGGAATAGATTCCCCTTGCAACCAAATATGACATTTCTAATTAAAATTTAAAAACCAAAATCTGAATTTCATATTATCAATATTGATAATAAATATTAATATTAGATAATATCCATTATATTTAAATTCAATTTAATTCAAATTTAATAACCAAATTTGAATAACATAATATTGATATTAACATTAGATAATATCCTTTATATTTAAATTCAATATATATACATAATCACATTAATTTGATTTCCATATGAAATTAAATTTAGGCAACAACCTCAGCAAATTTAATTGCACTATGAGATTACCAAAATGCTCTTTCATCATAAATGATGAAAATACCCCTCTCACGAATTATGTTCTTAATCTGTCTTCTATGTGTACAACCCGAAGGCTCCTCATCGTATCGATAGTGAATAGTATCACAATTGACAATCAATCAATCATCCCACTTGACACAGACAAAGATTGGCCTCTAGCTAGACAGCATGGCCACCCGATAGATTCGAATTCAACGAAACTACTACATATCAACGATATGGTTACCATGCAATTCAATCCTTTCATCATCTATTATCTCATCAAGACCAAGGCACAAAAGTAGTGTCAACCTCAGATATCCTTGATATCTTGGTATTCGGTTATTGGACCAACGACCAGAATAGATTGGACTGAGCTACAACTCAATCCCACTGTGGCCATAGATTTAATGTCATTGTCATCTATCGAATTACTTAGTGAGATAATTTCTCCTATACCTGGGAGTGATGAATCCTCTGTTGATCCACTATAGTCTCGATACACTTTTCAATGCAGCCAACCACTGCCGTTCTGATAGTCTTGAGAGGACAACGTTGGGCCAGGGTTAAACTACATCAATCAGTGCACAAGGCGCTCCGGTGATCTCAAGTTTAAGGATCACTTGCACCACCATTCATTGGAGGATTTGTTCCACAAACACTAGGGTAACCACCTTGTGGAATCCTCCGGTGGGTAAGTCCGGTGAACTTGCCTATAGCAAGCACCTATGTGTTACACCAGGTTATCACCAAACAACCTTGACAAGTGAGATATGTCACTACCTTTCGATAGGTTTGTCCAACACTATGATAGCCTTACCGTATTATCTGTGCCCTAGGTCAGGATAATACTAGGGCTATGGACGTTTCTAGAATGGCCACCATATGTGCTCATCGGGTTCTCACTATTGAGATTCCAAACACTCGATACCCTCGTGATGGTTCTACTATCCTAAGGACATATACCATTTTCTTATACGAATATAATCAAATCATATGGTATAGATAAATGTCGTTTATTGATAAAAAAAAAAAAAAAAAAACCATGATTACAAAGAGTCAATTTACACAGTTGGATTGGCTCTAGGACACCTACTCCAACAATCTCCCACTTGCACTATAGCCAATCATTTATGTATTTAATACCAAATGACGCTAAATGCCTATCTTGCTTCTGCTACAATAGAAACTTCAATAGTGGGTTAGTGGGTATTCTGCAAATCAGCACGTCCCTTCTCTGATTGATTTCTTAGATAATATTGAATCAACTAAGTATGTGTTGGTGAGATCGTGGTTCCTTAGCCATAGCAATGGCTCCATTATTGTCGCAGTAGATCTTTACTGAATCAGTAACGCTTGGGACCATATCAAGTTTAATAATGAACTTCTTGATCCAAACCACCTCCACGATTGCATTACATAATGCGATACACTTAGCATCAGTTGTAGAATCCATTATAATACTTTGCTTCGAGCTCTTCTAGCTCACTATAGCTCTATTAAGACAAAATACAAAGCTCGATTGTGATCGATAATCATCATTGTCTATTTGTAAACTAGCATCATTGTATCCTCTTACAGTGAGCTCATATTCCCCTCCATAAACCAAGAACATGTCCTTAGTCCTTTTCATGTACTTAAGGATGTTCTTGACAGCCATCTAGTGACGCTCACCTAGATCCAATTGAGATCTACTTCAAGTGTTTAATGCACATGAGACATCAATTTGAGTACACAACATGGCATACATGATAGATCCAATTGCTAACGCATATGGGATCCTCTTCATTCTATCTCTCTCATCGTGTGTTTTAAGACACATATCCTTGGAGAGATAGACACCATATGGCATCAGAAGAAATCATTCTTTGATTCTTCCATACTCAATCTCTTTAGTATCTTGTCTATATAAGTACTCTGACTTAGGCTAAGCAACCTACGCGATCTATTACGGTAGATCTTTACTCTGAATATGTAGGCTGTTTCTCCAATGTCTTTCATGGAGAAGCACTTGGAAAACTAAGTCTTTACCAACTGCAAGTTCAGTAATTCATTCCCAATGAGAAGTATGTCATCGACATACAACATCAAGAATGTCACTACGCTCCCACTTACTTTCTTGTACACATAGTGCTTATCTTCATTCTTAATGAAACCGAATTCTTTTATGGCCTCATCAAAACGAATGTTTCAGTTCTTTGAAGCTTGCTTGAGTCCATAAATGGACATTTGCAACTTGCATATCTTGTCAACTTATCCATGAAGAACGAAACCATCGGGTTGTGTCATATACACATCCTCTTCAAGGTTTCTGCTCAGGAAAACTGTTTTGACATCCATCTACCAAATTTTATAGTCGTGATATGCAGTAATCATAAGCATAATCCAGATGAACTTAATCATGGCTACCGTTGAAAAGGTTTCTTCATAGACAATACCATGAATTTATTTGAAACCTTTGGCAACCAGTTGTGCCTTATAGGTATGCACAGTGCCATCCATATCAATCTTCCTTTTGAAGACCCATTTACACCCTGTGGGTTTTACCTCTTCAGATGGATCCACCAAAGACCATACCTAGTTCTGGTACATGGAGTCCATCTCAGATTTCATGACTTCAAGCCATTTAACAGAATCTGGATCCGCTATAATGTCATTGTAGGTCCTAGGTTCATTGTCTTGGTAGACTAGCACGTCGCCATGCTGAGTCATGAAAAAACCATATCTCTTGGGCTCATGACGTAATATTCTAGACCTACATAGCTCATGAGCTACTTGGGGTGGTTCACTTTGATCCATAGATTGTGGAGTAACCTCCTCACTATGTTCAACCACTTCTTATGACACATCTTCCCATCCTTCGTCTAATGTATCTTGTGGTTTTAGAACTTCATTGGGTTCTACTTTTCTCCTACTAGTACCTCTTAGAAAAATACATTTTTTTCCTTAAGAAGACATCAATACGAGCGACAAAAATTTTGTGCTATTTTGGATGGTAGAAATAGTGTCATTTGATCTCCTTAGGATACCCCACAAAAATACATTTATTAGATTTTAGGCCTAGCTTGTTTGAAGTCAATTTCTTAATATAAGCTTCACAACCCCAAATCCTTAGATAAGACAAGTTGGGCTTTCAATCACTCCATAATTCATATGGAGTCTTATCCACAGACTTTAAAGGCACATGGTTAAGTACGTGAGTCGCAGTCTCTAGGGCATAACCCCAGAATAATGTGAGTAGATCACTAAAACTTATCAAGGACCTAACCATATCAAGTAAGATTCCATTCCTCCTTTCAAATGTACCATTATGTTGGGATGTATATGAAGAGGTGAGTTTTGATACCGTCCCACATTCCTTTAGGTATGTTTAAGTCAACTTGCCACACTTGACATAGTTGTTACTTTGAGAGTATCCATATTTTCTATTTCAAGAACATATAAAATTATTTTGAAATAGTTCCACAAAGAATATTATTTATACTAAAAGACAACAATCCATTAGTAAAGCAATATTCTCACTCGTCCAAGGTGGACACAAAAATATCATTTCTAGAAACTAAGGGAAAATCATAATAATCCATAAGTGTCAAATAACAAGCCCGTACGCAAAATTAGACAATAAGATTCTACAACTAATGCAACATCATGTGCTCCATTTCCAACTAGTATATCCATATCTCCTCGACTGAGTAGTCTACTCTGTCGTAGTCCATTCACATTATTACAAATGTGAGAACCACATCTAATGTCAATGACCCAAGATGTAACAAGAGATAAGTCTAAATACACACCTTTAAAAGAAGAAGCTCTCTTCTTCTATTTTCTAGGAAGGCTTTGTAGTGTTTCCTATAGTGGTCAGGCTTGCCACAGTAGAAGGAAACTACCTTTCCTACCTTCGTTGATGTCACCCCTAGACTTAAGAGCATCATGAGGTTTGGACTTAGCCTTACCTTTACCTTTGACTACTCCTCTACCAGTGATAGAAGCAACTAACATCACTAGTTTAGACTTTTAATCTTTTTCTCTATTGTCTTTAAAAGGGTTAGGAGCTCAGGAAGAGTCTTCTCATTCGTGCTCATATTATCTATGAACTGAGAATAAGAAACAGGTAAGGACATCAAGACTAAGGCTATCTGGCCCATCTAATTCTCCAAACTTTGAACACTAGCCCTCGTCTCCTATTGAAATTTCAAAGTATTAGTGGCAACAGACTTAACAATATCTTCTAAAGACATACCAAAATTATAAGTTTGGCCCAGTTGTTGTCTAGAGGGGTATGGCTACTTATATTGCTGGTAACTTGGGGGGTTTTAAGTCATGGGCTGATTCACTTGTAAATTCCTATAGCTAAGATTGGGGTGATCCTTCCATCCCGAGTTATATGTGCTCGAATAGGGATCATACTTCCTTTGCAGTTGTCCAAGAAAACCACCTACTGCATTCACTTTCTCAATAGGCTCCTCTTGAAGAGTTGGGCACATATCAGTTGGATGCCCTACTACTGAACAAATCCCACAAGCCTTCACCGTTTGCATATTACCTACAACCATTTGACGAACAAGAGAAGTTAGACTCGCAATTTTTTGTTCAAGGGAGGAAATATTTACCTCATTATCACGCCCAGATGGAAGGTCAAGCCTAGTGCCAAATTGTTGAAAATTGGCTGCCATATTTGCAATCAAGTTTCTCATGGCCTCGGGGGTTTTATCCACCAAAGCTCCTTTACTAGCAGTATCAATCATGCTCCTATCAGTGTGTAGAAGGCCCTCATAGAAATACTGGATAAGTAGCTGCTCAATAATTTGATTATGGGTGCAGCTTGCACATAATTTCTTAAAACGTTCCCAGTATTCGTGTAGGGACTCTCTGTTATGCTGCCTTACACCACAAATTTCTTTTCGAATTTTGGCCGCCCTCGAAGCTGGGAAATATTTCTCCAAAAACAACCTCTTTATCTCGTTCCATGTGGTAATACTCGCGGAGGGTAGATAATAGAGCCAATCCTTAGCCGAATCCTTCAAAGAAAACGAGAAGGCTCTTAATTTAATTTGCTCTTCAGTCACCCCCGTAGGTTTCATACTCGTGCAAACAACATGAAGCTCCTTTAAATGCTTGTGAGGATCTTCGCCTGCAAGGCCATGAAAAGTAGGCAAGAGATGTATTAGTCCAGATTTTAATTCAAAAGTAGTAGTAGCATCTAAAATAGAGAACGTTATGCATAAAGGTGGTTGATTCAAATCAAGGGCAGCAAGCTCTTTCAAAGTTCGATTTCCAGCCATGACTTTCTCTTCTTCTAAATTAGAGTTGCTAGCAAATCGGGAATCAAGAGCCAAATTGTTTTCCTCAAAATTTCTCCGAGCTTCCCTCCTTAACCTGCGCAAAGTGCTCTCTATTTCTGGGTCACTAAGATGAGAGGACCTGGTCATAAAACAAAAAATCTCATAAAAGAAATAGAAAAAATAAATGACAAATCATGAAAACCGACTAAAAACATATATATATATATATATATATATATTTTTTTTGACCAAAAATACAAAAATGGCCAAAAACTAGACCTGGCAAAACGGGTCCAAACTGCGGGTCGGCTCGTACCCATGTAGAAAATATAGGGCATGGGTTTAATATGTTGGATCCGTTTAATTTCCACCCGTACCCGGCCCGACCCGACCCGTTTTTTGACGGGTTAACCCGTTTTTTTCAAAGCAAAACCCTAAGTCCCTAACCCACTAAGGCACTAACACCACCCAACTCTAAAACAAACTTTCTCTTCTCTCTCGCGCCTCTGAAATCTGAATCTCTCATCACTGTCACTGATTCATTCTCTCAATCTCCCATCTCATCACTTTGTTCAGTGTTCACTTCATTAGACTCTCATCACTCATCACTATCATCATCAGTCATCACTCTCATCCGTGAACCATGATCCCATTCCCAGACCCACCGTCGTCGATCGCCGTCATTCATCCTCGTCGGCTCATCATCTCCTTTCTCTGTCATCGTCAGGCGTCGGCTCGTCATCTCTTATCTCTCTCCGTCGCAAGACACCATCATTAAAGGTATGTAGTATGTACTTGTGTAAAAATGTTCAAATTTCTGAGTTTTAGAGCTAAACTAGATGTTCTTAGATGTGAGACTCCATCCTGAGACCTTGATTGGATTGGTCCGAGGCTCTGAGTAGATGTGTGGATAGGTTTTGATTCGTGTGCTGATAACCAAAATCTCTATGAGCTTTTGTTATCATATTGAACCCCTTACTAAGCTTAATCTTCGTCTTTTTATTTTCTTATCTTTAAATTTTGTTAAGCCTAGAAATTTACTGGTATTTCAGTTGTATTTGTTATGATTTTCTTTCCTCCTTTGACATGGTTACAAATCGTTACTAATGTTGTGAGGTAAACAATGAAATATGCAATCTTGATAGGGAAGATTTGATTGTGTTTCTTCAACCATTAATTGTAACGCCCCACTTGAGGTATGTAGTTAAATTATTGTTACATTGCTTGAATGTTTATTGATTTGTTCTCATTTGAGCTTGCATGTTGTTATTTTTTGTTGGTTGGCCCTTAGTTGAATTTTGTTAAAGTTATTTTGAGAAAAAATGTGAAGAAAATCTCTTAAACTTTCATTAGGGGTAAAATGGTCTTTTCACTCAAAATTTGTTGAAAAATTGGGGAGTGAAAAGAGATAAAATTTCATGGAGAATGTAATAAAAATGAGGACATTATTGTAATTGACTAAGGGACATAGATGGAATTTTTAAGAAAGAGCAAGGGCAAAATGGGAATGATTGTATGTAAGTTGAGCTAAAAAGGGTTTAAGTGTTGAAAGCCCTTCATTCTTCACCATCTCCACCGCCATTCTCATTCCTTAATTTATCTCAATCCTCCACTCAATCTTCCAAGAATTTCTAAGGATTTTTGGGGTAGTTTTTAGTAGAGATTTAATCTAAAGCATCCTAAGGTAAGGATTCTTGCTTTAGATGAGAATTTGCTTATGATTTGTTAAAGTCTTATGTTGTTATTGTTTAAAGTTGTAGATAGAAGACAAGATACAAAAGGGAAGGAGAAGTGCTAGAGAAGTCATTTACCCATAAGGTAAGTAAATCCAACCCAAGTTAAGGTTCAAGCAATCAAATGATTGATATGCATGCTTATGTTTATGAGCTTGAGATTGATTGTTGAGAATGATATTATTGATGAGTTGATGGCTTTTGATGAGAAGATTTGAGCCATGAGAAGTAGAAATGAGTTGTGGTAACCAAGTGAAGTTTGGTTACATTTAGAAAGAATTTAAGTAGAATATTTGAAGTGTTTTTCTTGGCCATGTTTAGATTTATTGTGGAGGAGTTTTGCTTCATGAATGGATGGTTAAAGAAAGAAGTAGAGATGTATCAAAAATATAATTAAAGTATGCATGCATTATGTTTGATGAAATGCCTAAGTGAAAACTGCCCTGTCACAGCCGTGACTTTCTAAGTGATTGTTGGGCATCTTAAAGATTGAACTGGGTTAGACTGAAACATAAACATTGTAGCCCTGTCTCTAAGCTTTAAAACGAGACCAAAATCGTAGCAATCTGATATGTATAACTCAAGTTATGCCTTATTGAGTGTGACCTATGCAGAATGACTATTTTGATGCAACATTGCATTTGTGCATTTCATGAGTGCATTAATGAGCATGAATCATCCATATGCATTAATTATGCATTAGAGAAAGAGTAGAAAAAGAGTATAGAACTTTGAGTGTGAGCTTTATTAAGAGAAAAGAGAGAAAAAGAGAATAGAGTAGGTTGTGCGATGGGGAACCCGTGAGTAATGGGTAAAGTATTCTCGCATGTACGCCGCATTGAGAGAGCGGCATGGGTATGAGAGAGAGAAATGGTGTAGCCTGTGAGAATGCATGCGGATGAGGGCTATACCCGAGAGTACCCGAGAGAGAGATTATATACTCACATGGCCAAGGGTTCTGAATCCATGCATAACCGAGTCCGATCGACTAAGAACGAGTAGAAGTCACGGAGAGCGGGAGCGAGTCCCGGCCGTGCCCTCGGTAAGAAAGAGAAATAGAGAGAGAAACAAAAAGAGAAAACATGGAGAAGTATAAAAGAGAGAGTAAATGAGAATTGTAAGGAAAGACTTAGAGAGAGAAAGTTACAGGGATAGATGACTAGAGGGTTTACTTACTGAGCATTATTTGTGCTTACCCCGTTGTCTTTCTATGTTTTTGCAGGATTTAGGTGAGGACACGGTCGGATGGATGTCGTCAAGCGAGGAGGAATGGCTACACTGTCTACATAATACTAATTTTGTATAAAGAATGTATATGTTTAATAAAAGAAAAATTTGGGTCCAACTACTTATGTTATTATACATGTATTTTATTATGTATATTTTTATGAGTATTTGAGTAAGAAGTAGTTATTACATTTTTGGTATCAGAGCCGAGATTTTGGGATTTGATAGTGTACCATTCTCGTCGCTACGATGTCCGAGAGCCGACTGTGTAAGGTAATTCTTTCCTTATGTTAAGTGTTCTCTTGAATTGATCAAGTGTGGTTGTTTTGTAGATGAGGCGTAGTAACAGGAAGAAGGGTAAGAGTGTGATGAAAGAGGGAGAATCCTCTAACCCACCAGAACCAACTCCCCCTACTCTTGATGAGACGAGGATTCGAACCATTGTACAGCAAGTGTTAGCTGAGAGTCAGGGGAGAGCTGTTCAGGAAAGAACCGAGACCCCTAGCAGAGTACCGATCGTAAGACAAGAGCGAGAAGGGTCGATACCTTAGAAAGTATAGAGTCGAGTTAATCCGATTCAGGGGCTTGCAAACCAGCACCAGCCGCCAAAGTTTAGGGGTACTAGGGACCCGTTAGAAGCCGAAGCGTGGTTTAAGTCCGTAGAGTGGACGGCGGCACTGTTTTCCATGAATGATAGAGAGAGGATCAGATATGCCAGTTTCTTATTTCGGGGAGATGCCTGAATTTGGTGGAAATTAATAGAAAAGATTTATGACATGGCCTCAATGACTTGGGAGGAATTCAAGAGATTGTTTGAGGCCGAGTATCGAACAGAAGATCAAATACACGAGAAGGTCCAAGAATTTATTAATTTGAAGCAGGGGACTAGTACGGTGAAAGAATATTCAGTAAGATTCAACTCCCTTGCTCACTTTGCACCCGAGATAGTATACACACCGGAGTTAAGGAGGGACAAGTTCATGCAAGGGTTGAGATCAGATATTCCCCGAGATGTAATGACAAGAGCCAAGCCCCCTCATACCTACAATGAAGCTCTAACATGGGCTTTAAAGGCAGAGATCTATGTAAATAAATACATTGTAGAAGGGTTAGCTTCAACAGTATCTAGTGAGCCATCCACCACCTTACAGAGGAACAGAGTAGATGCCACAAAGAATAGAGAAGTAAGGGCCAAGAAGAAGTTTCAACCCAAGAAGAATAGGAGAGATTGGCAGAACAAACGACCCAGGACAAAAGGGGTTCCCCCTTGTGCTAAATGCGGGAGAAACCATTCAGGAGAGTGTTTGAGGGACTAAAACGTGTGTTACAGTGCCGACAGCCAGGGCATCTGATGAGGGATTGTAAAGCTCCTCCCTCCCGCAGACTCGAGACTTCTAGAGGTACAAATGCCAGAGTATTTATAGTGGCACAGGGTGAAGCCGAGGCCAGTCTTGTTAGAGTAGATGCCCTAGAGCCAATCAATTATTGTAGAATTGACTCTTTGTAATAATGTTCATTAATCAATAAAAGGCATTTTATTCTATATCGCGTAAATCATTATTATTGCAATATGTATTGATATATGTCCTTAGAATGGTAGAACCGTGACGAGGGTATCAAGTGTTTCAAATCTTGATAGTGAGAACCCTATGAGCACATATGGTGGCCATTCTAGAAACGTCCGTAGCCCTAGTATTATTCAAGTAAGGGCACGTATAATACGGTAAGGCTATCATAGTGTTGAACGAACTCGTCCGAAAGGCGGTGGCGATCTCACTTGTCAAGGTTGTTTGGTGACAACTCGGTGCAACACATGGGTGCTTCTTGAGGCGATTACACCGCAGCAAGTTCACTGGACTGACCCATTAGAGGATTCCATATGGATGGTAACCCTAGTGTCTATGGAATAAATCCTCTAACGAATGGTGGTGTATGTGATCCTTAGACTTGAGATCACCGGATCGCCTTGTGCACCGATTGGTGCAGTTTGACACTAGCCTAACGCAGTTATTTTTAGAGCTGTCAATACGGTGGTGATTGGCTGCATCAAGGAGTGTATCAAGACTATGGTGGATTGACAGAGGATTCATCACTCCCGGCACGGGAGAAGTTATCTCACGGCGCAATTCAAGATATGGCAATGACACTAAAACGTGGGCCACGGTGGGATTGAGTTGTTGCTCTATCCAGTTTATAATACAGGTCATTGGTCTAGAAACTGAATACATAAATCGAGAGTAACCGAAGGTTGACACTATTTCTATGCCTTCGTCTCGTCGAGATAACAAATGATGAAATGATCGAATTGCACGGTAACCATATCGTTGACAGGCAGATACTTTGCTGAATCCGAATATATCGGGTGGCCATGATGCCTTGCTAGGGTCCAATCTTGGTCTGTGTATTAGTGAGATGATTAATTGGTGTTAATTGCGATACTATACACTGTCGATATGATGAGGAGCCTATGGGTCACACACATAGAAGACAATTTAAGATCCAAGAAGAAAGAAGGGCGTTTTCATCTTTTAAGGCAAAAGGGTATTTTTGTAATTTCACAGTGCAATTAAATTTGCTGAGGTCGTAGCCTTTATTTAATTTGTTAGAAAAATTAAATAAGTGAAATTACATTTAAATGTGTGTTCGCACATATTTAAATATATATTATCATTATTGTTAAATGTTAATATATATATATATATATATATATATATATATATATATATATATATATATATATATATATATATATATATATATATTTAAATATATATTAATTAATTTTAATTGAGATAATGATGGAAAAATAAAATATTAAATTGGGAGTGTTTGGCAACATGGGGCGGTTGGGTTGGAGCCCAAGCCTATTCCGTATGGGATTAGGGCAAATTGTTTAACTATAAAAAGAAAAGTGTGTGTGTTAATTGATTAATTAATTGATTTCTTCTTGAAATTAAAACACACAGCAGCCACTCCAAAACATTCCCACGGCAGAAACATCTTTGGCCTAAAATCAATTCAATTGATTTGCTTTCTTCTTAATCTTGAAGCCAAAGAGGATCTAGCAAATCCCTCTTTGGTTCTTTTTTGAGATTGTCTTCGTGTGGACTACGCAGTTCGATCCTACACTTGGATCGATAGCAAAACATTCGTCGACAAATTTGGAGGAGCCTCCAACGTGCATTTGTTTTCTTTAAACTCAGATTTATTTTTCCTACAGATTTTATTTAATATGAATTGTAAAATTATACCCTTGATCTTGGCTCATGTAAACGATCCCTGAATTATTATTTTTGTTTCCGCTACGTGTATGGGACCGTTTACTAACAAGTCCCTCAGCCGTAACTGGTCAGTTGTTATTTCATGCTGTTCCTTTATATGCTTTAATTGATTCTGGAGCTACCCATTCTTTTATATCTCATGGAATGATAGAGAGATTAAGTTTGAAACCTACTAGAGTGAGTCAACCTATTAAGATAGAGTTACCTGATGGGGTGAGTGTGCTAACTCAGGAGATGTTGGTAGGAGAGTCCGTAGTGATCCATGGTCGAGAGTTAGCAGTTGATTTAATAATTTTTTATATGCCCGACTTTGATGTGATATTGGGCATGGATTTCCTAAGGAGGTATGGAGTAGAAATTGATTGTCGGAAGAAGAAGACGAGATTTAATCTCGATAATAGAGATAAATTTAGTTTTGGAGAGGGCCATTAGTTGAGTATGTTGATTAGTAGTGTGAAGGCTAGAAAGATGTTGAGAAATGGGTGTTTTGGATATGTTGCTCATGTAGTACAGAGTAGTGACGTTCCATAGTCAGAAATTCAGAAGGTGCCAGTAGTTTGAGAATTCCTATATGTGTTTCCGGAAGACTTACCGGGTTTGCCATCAAAAAGAGAGGTTGAGTTTAGTATTGAACTAGCACCAGGAACAACATCCATATCTAAAGCCCCTTACCGAATGGCCCCAGCAGAGCTTCAGGAATTAAAGAAGCAACTTCAAGAGCTTTTAGATAAAGGCTTTATCCGACCGAGTCATTCTCCCCCGGGAGCTCCAATTCTGTTTGTAAAGAAGAAAGACGGGTCACTACGGATGTGTATTGATTACAGAGAGCTAAATAAAGTGACAGTGAAGAATAAGTACCTGTTACCTCGGATAAATGATTTGTTTGATCAATTGAAGGGAGCATCAGTATTCTCCAAAATTGATTTGAGGTCAGGGTACCATCAGGTAAGAGTGGCCGAGTAGGATATAGCTAAGACTGCTTTTTGTACAAGGTATGGGCATTATGAGTTCGTAGTGATGCCGTTTGGCTTGACTAATGCCCCAGTAGTTTTTATGGATTTGATGAACCGGGTATTCCGTGACTGTCTGGATCAGTTTATAGTAGTATTCATTGATGATATTCTGGTTTATTCCAAGTCCAGAGAAGAACATGAGGAACATTTGAGAATAGTGCTACAACGGTTGGGGAAAAACGGTTGTATGCTAAGTTTTCTAAATGTGAGTTTTGGCTTGACCAAGTAATATTTCTAGGCCATACGATGTCCAAGGAAGGGATTTCAGTAGATCCAAGTAAGGTAAAGGCAATCCTTGAGTGGCAGAGGCCGAAGACAGTAAAAGAGGTCAGAAGTTTCTTAGGCCTAGCAAGTTATTACAGACGATTTGTTGAAGGGTTCGCCCAGTTGGCTAAACCATTAACAGCTCTTACCAAATAGAAGACTCATTTTGTATGGTCAGAAGCATGTGAGGAATGTTTCCAAGAGTTGAAGAAGAGGTTAATAACAGCTCCCGTGTTAGTGTTACCATAGAGGGTGTAGATTATGACATTTATACAGATGCCTCTCTGCAAGGACTTGGTGTAGTGTTAATGCAGTTAGGTAGGGTGATAGCATATGCCTCTCGACAATTAAAAGAGTATGAGATGAGATACCCTACGCATGACCTAGAGTTGGCAGCCGTGATCTTCGCATTAAAGATTTGGAAGCATTACCTTTATGGTGTAAAGAGTAACATCTATACTGATCATAAGAGTTTAAAGTACTTTTTCACTCAAAAGGAGCTGAATATGAGACAAAGAAGGTGGTTAGAGCTGGTTAAGGACTATGATTGTGAGATCAAGTATCAATCGGGGAAAGCCAATGTAGTAGCCGATGCCTTGAGTAGAAAATCTTATTTATCCCGACTCACTAAGCAGAAGGAGTTGATAGAAGAATTATGTAGAGAACAGATTGAAGTGATCCCGAGAAGGATTGCCAAGTTAAAGTTTCAGTCTACTTTATTGGAGGAAGTCAGAGTTAAGCAAGTGGCTGTGAGTGGTGTCAGAAAATAGTTCAGCAAGTACATGAGGGTAAGGTAACGGAGTTCCATTTAGTGGATGGTGTCCTCTATTTCAGAAATCGGTTGTGTATCCCTCAAAATGATGAGTTGAGAAAGAGAATTCTTATGGAGGCTCATGACACACCATACACTGCTCATCCTAGAGCAACCAAGATGTACCAAGATGTAAAGAAAGGCTACTGATGGCCAGGTATGAAGAGAGACATTGCAGAGTTTGTAGCTAAATGCCTGACTTGTCAACAGGTGAAAGCAGAACACCAAAGGTAATCAGGGTTGCTTCAGCCACTTAGTATTCCAGAGTGGAAATGGGAGAGTATTTCGATGGATTTTATCACAGGTCTCCCTAAAGTACAGAGAGGATATAATGTTATATGGGTGATTGTGGATAGATTAACTAAGTCCGTCCATTTCCTCCCAGTAAAGGAGAGCACCACTGCGGATCAGTTGGCTCAGGTTTACATTAAAGAGATAGTCAGGTTGCATGGTATGCCTAAGACAATAGTGTCAGGCAGAGATTCCAGATTTGTCTCAACTTTCTGGACTAGTTTACAGAGAAATTTGGGTACCCGTTTGGCATTCAACACTGCCTATCATCCTTAGACGAATGTCTAAACAGAGAGAATGAATCAGGTGCTTTAGGATATGTTGAGAGCTTATTGTATGGATTATAAAGCATCCTGGCATGAAATGTTACCCTTAGTGGAGTTTGCCTACAACAACAGTTACCAGTCTACAATTAAGATGGCGTCTAACGAGGCTTTGTATGGTAGACGATATAGGTCTCCACTACATTAGGATGAGATAGGTGAAAAAGATGAGTTGAGTACCGCTCTTGGGCCAGAGGTGACTCAGAAAATGATAGAAGATGTAAGATTAATCAAAAACAGAATGAAGCAAGCCCAAGATCAACAGAAGAGTTATGCCGACTTGAAGAGAAAAGATGTTGAATTTCAAGTGGGTGACAAAGTATTTCTTAGAGTTTCCCCCTATAAGTGAGTGATGCACTTCGGTAATAAAGGAAAGTTAGCACCGAGATATGTAGGTCCATTTGAGGTATTGCAACGAGTGGGAAAAGTGGCCTACAGATTGGCACTACCACCTAGCATGGACAAGGTGCATGATGTTTTCCATGTCTCGATGCTACGGAAGTACGTAAGTGATCCCTCCCATATCTTGAGAATAGAGGATGTTGACTTAAAAGAGAACTTTGTGTATGAGGAGCGTCCAGTACAGATTTTGGACCGAAGGATTAAAGAGCTCCGGAATAAGGGCATTCCATTAGTAAAAGTCCTTCAGAGAAATCACAAGGTAGAAGAGGGCACATGGGATGTAGAGCAAGACATGCAGAAACGTTACCCGGAGTTATTTGTGTGAATTTCGGGGACGAAATTCTTTTAAGGGGGGAGAATTGTAACACCCCACTTGAGGTATGTTGTTAAATTATTGTTGCATTGCTTGAATGTTTATTGATTTGTTCTCATTTGAGCTTGCATGTTGTTATTTTTTGTTGGTTGGCCCTTAGTTGAATTTTGTTAAAGTTATTTTGAGAAAAAATGTGAAGAAAATCCCTTAAACTTTCATTAATGGTAAAATGGTCTTCTCACTCAAAATTAGTTGAAAAATTGGGGAGTGAAAAGAGATAGAATTTCATGATGAATGTAATAAAAATAAGGACATTATTGTAATTGACTAAGGGACATAGATGGAATTTTTAAGAAAGAGCAAGGGCAAAATGGGAATGATTGTATGTAAGTTGAGCTAAAAAGGGTTTAAGTGTTGAAAGCCCTTCATTCTTCACCATCTCCACTGCCATTCTCATTCCTTAATTTATCTCAATCCTCCACTCAATCTTCCAAGAATTTCTAAGGATTTTTGGGGTAGTTTTTAGTAGAGATTTAATCTAAAGCATCCTAAGGTAAGGATTCTTGCTTTAGATGAGAATTTGCTTATGATTTGTTAAAGTCTTATGTTGTTATTGTTTAAAGTTGTAGATAGAAGACAAGATACAAAAGGGAAGGAGAAGTGCTAGAGAAGTCATTTACCCATAAGGTAAGTAAATCCAACCCAAGTTAAGGTTCAAGCAATCAAATGATTGATATGCATGCTTATGTTTATGAGCTTGAGATTGATTGTTGAGAATGATATTATTGATGAGTTGATGGCTTTTGATGAGAAGATTTGAGCCATGAGAAGTAGAAATGAGTTGTGGTAACCAAGGGAAGTTTGGTTACATTTAGAAAGAATTTAAGTAGAATATTTGAAGTGTTTTTCTTGGCCATGTTTAGATTTATTGTGGAGGAATTTTGCTCCATGAATGGATGGTTAAAGAAAGAAGTAGAGATGTATCAAAAATAGAATTAAAGTATGCATGCATTATGTTTGATGACATGCCTAAGTAAAAACTACCCTATCACAGCCGTGACCTTCTGAGTGATTGTTGGGCATCTTACAGATTGAACTGGGTTAGGACTGAAACATAAACGTTGTAGCCCTGTCTCTAAGTTTTAAAACGAGACCAAAATCGTAGCAATCCGATATGTATAACTCAAGTTATGCGTTCTTGAGTGTGACCTATGCAGAATGACTATTTTGATGCAACATTGCATTTGTGCATTTCATGAGTGCATTAATGAGCATGAATCATCCATATGCATTAATTATGCATTACAGAAAGAGTAGAAAAAGAGTAGATAACTTTGAGTGTGAGCTTTATAAAGAGAGAAAAAGAGAATAGAGTAGGTTGTGCGATGGGGAACCCGTGAGTAATGGGTAAAGTATTCCCGCATGTACGCCGCATTGAGAGAGCGGCATGAGTATGAGAGAGAGAAGTGGTGTAGCCCATGAAAGTGCATGCGGATGAGGGCCATACCCGAGAGTACCCGAGAGAGAGATTATATACTCACATGGCCAAGGGTTCCGAATCCATGCATAACCGAGTCCGATCGGCTAAGAACGAGTAGAAGTCACGGAGAGTGAGAGCAAGTCCCAGCTATGCCCCCGGTAAGATGGGGCCGTGACTTACTAAAGAGAGTTAGTAGAAAAGAGTTCTAAGAAAGAGAAACAGAGAGAGAGAAACAGAAAGAGAAAACAGAGAGAATTATAAAAGAGAGAGTAAATGAGAATTGTAAGGAAAGACTTAGAGAGAGAGAGTTACGGGGATAGATGACTAGAGGGTTTACTTACTGAGCATTATTTGTGCTCACCCCGTTGTCTTTCTATGTTTTTACAGAATTTAGGTGAGGACATGGTCGGATGGACGTCGTCACGAGATGAGGAATGGCTACACAGTCTACATGGTTTTTGATAGTTTTTGTTTATGATACTAATTTTGTATAAAGAATGTATATGTTTAATAAAAGAAAAATTTGGGCCCAACTACTTATGTTATTATACATGTATTTTATTATGTATATTTTTATGAGTATTTGAGTAAGAAATGGTTATTACATTAATGTTTTGTATAGAATAATTATTGAAAGATAACATCATGATTGAAAGAGTTGGTTCTTGTTTTTGTTAGCTGTGAGATCAGCTACTGAGCTCGTTTAATGTTCGATTGGGTCTCTAAAAGATCAAATCATGTGATTTAAAAACATTATTTTTTAAGATCTTTAGTGACCGAAGTGAGGGTTTTGACTGCTTTATTTGTTGCTTCTTCTATTTTTGTCATTTGAATATTTATATTAGGGTTTTGTTGTTGCTTTAAAGCTAGTTGAAGAGAGTACCAATTCATGGATGAAGACGGTTTATCGAACACAAACCGAGAAATTTTTCCAGCTCAAGAGCCAACCCTTCCAATATTGCAGAAGATAATATGTTTGAGCAATAAGATTCAGGTAAAATGGCACTTCCTGTATCACTTTCACTTTATTTCTTGCTGACAAAAGTAGGATAGTTTAGTCTTATTTTAGGCAACTGAGTTTCGGAAAATGAACGATTTGTGTTCAGTTTATTTGTTAGTGTAGGTAATTGCTCTGTTTGGTATCAATTTCTATAAAATTTAGAGTCTTCTCTTTGTTTTTGTTTTTTTTATTGGTTTCGGGATTAATGTTGATGCTTTATGTTATAGGATTTGAAGAGAGATCACTCAAGTCTTTCGGATCAAGTGAAGAACATGAATACCGATTGTTTTCTGGCCCCCCGGTGTTTTAGACAATCTTGAACCTCGGTGAGTATCGAGATCTGATTTTGGCAATTGTTTCTCTCCTTTCTTTCATTCTTTTGTTTTAGTGATTTTAATTGCTATTTTTGGTATTAGGTAATGAATATGAGCTTTTAAAAAAGAAATACATAGATGAGTCCTCTGAACAAAAGTGGCTTTACAATGAAGTGATTGAGCTGAAAGGCAATATTAGGGTCTTCTCGATGTAGACCTTTAAATCAAGCGAAATTACTAATGGGTCCAGTTCGTTGTTGAATTTGACTCTTCTCAAGAAAAATGAGCTACAAATTGTTTCTTGATTCTTTTTAAAAAGCAATTCAAGTTTGATTTTGTGTTTAAGCTCGAGGACAATCAAGGTAATCCGATCTCATGAATGATTTTTTACAATGCAAAGCAATTGCTATAATGGATATTGAACTGTTTAAATATTTAATCCTGGGTTTTTAATATATGCAGAGGCTGTTTTTGCACAAACTAAACCTATTGTGACTTCAAGATCGGATGGCTATAATGTTTGCATATTTGCATATGGACAAACTGGGCCCAGGGAAGACATTTACAATGGAGGGTACACCTGAAAATAGAGGAGTGAACTACGGGACTTTAGAGGAGTTGTTTCATATTTCCAAAGATCGGTGTCATGAGATATGAGCTATTTGTTAGCATGTTGGAGGTCTACAATGAGAAGATAAGGGACCTTATATGGACAAACTAGAACTGGGAAGACATTTACAATGGAGGGTACAGCTGAAAATAGAGGAGTGAACTACAGGACTTTAGAGGAGTTGTTTCATATTTCCAAAGACAGAACTGGTGTCATGAGATATGAGCTATTTGTTAGCATGTTGGAGGTCTACAATGAGAAGATAAGGGACCTTTTAGTTGAAAACTCTAACCAACCTTCTAAGAATGTTTTTTCTTGAATATTGGATTATGTATTAGTTTATTTTAGTTGGTATCTATAGTTTATTGACTTGTTTTGTTTGTTTATGTGTAATTGTGTATTAATGATTATGTATTTGTTTATTTTGGTCGGTATTTGTAGTTTTGTATTATATGTTATTGTTCGTTTATTTTTATTTGTTTATTTTGGTTCCTATTTGTTTATATTCTAAATTGAATTGCATTTAGAGTAGTTGATTTAGGGGCTGTAAATGTAAAAAATTAAAATTGTAGGAATTTTGGGGGTGTAACTATCATAATTGAAAACTATTGAGGGTGAAATTATAAAAATTAAAATCTAGAGAGAGAAAAAACGGGTACCCATGGGTCCACCCGTACCCGTATAGGGTAGGGTACGGGTCCAATATTTTGGACCCGTATACCTCGACTTGTATTGGGCCCGTACTCTTTTGGACCCGACCCACCCGCCCGTTTTGCCAAGTCTACCAAAAACCCTATCAAACACTGTTTTTTGGCCTCGAGAGGGTGGGGCTAGTAAATCCTTAAAGATTACTAGTCCTGTGTAGAATTTCGTTTTCTTTGAAACAGGTACTTATACCACCCCTAATTCCACCAAAAATCCTGCTGTGAACAGTACCAACAAATTTTCTTTTTTTTAAAAAAAAAAAACAAGAACGAAATAAGAATCACAAGAAGCACAAAAACAAAAAAATCAACTAGAATCACTCCCTGCCAACGATGCCAAAATCTGGTGTGCTGTCGCAGGCAACCAAAATTAAAATCTAAGAATACATGTAGTAGTGCGAGTAAGGATCGTTCCCACGGAGAGTGTCTAGCCTAGTTTTATGCTACGTGAACAAGGATGGGGGGAATTTGAGTATAACGAAAACAATTTCAAGAAAAACAATTAAGGAACAATTCAAATTAAATTATCAAAATCAATCTAAAGAACAAACCTTGGTCTAAGTCAACATCCACCATCGGAATTTTACAACTGATCATCGATGCAAGTATATATCAATTCGTACTTTGAATATTCACCATTGGAACTATTTTCCTATCTCTCCTTAGTTGCAGTTAATTAGGAAACAAGCGATCTAATTAATCTTACTACTAAACAACCCAAGACAAGCGTTAAAGGTTTAATCTAGTAGCAGCCTTAAGAACTAGAGAGATCGATGAAGCTGAGCAACACAAACACAAGCAGTTGTATTTAATTTAGTCAAGCTTTCTTCTTAAGATATAATAATTCCTAATGCAGCAAATTCTTAAATCTTAGTTACTCACAAATTAGAGGGATCAAACAATTACGGATTTGATATCTTATTTAGCGATAGATCGCAATAAATAATAAACTAGTAGGCCTCCTAGTAATTAAATGAGACAATCATAAAAATAGGCATAGAAGAACATCCAATACTCAAAGCATATATTGAACTCTAAAAACAGATTAGATCTCATAGTTTTATTGATTTCGAGGCCTCCGTTTCCTTCGACCAAGTTATGAAAATTTAGCCGCTCATGGCTGTCATGAAAACTCAAAAGAGAAGTTGAAGAAGAGGGGAAGAAGAGGGTGTGTAGTATATCCCAGTCTGATCTCTTTTCCCCTCTTAAAATATCCAATCAAGTCTTTGAATTCTACTCAATCTTCTGAAAATATTCTAAGTTTTATCCTAAAATAACATTTATCCAAATCTGATTAATTGAAAATAAAAAAAAAGTCCTAATATAATTAGGAAAGTGGTGTTTCCAGCTGTAACTTTCATGCACCAGATCTTCGAAACTTCCAATAATAAACCGCCTATTTGAATTGCATGATAAGGCGGAATGTTCTAGAACGTCAGCAGTGCAGGTGCGTCAACTTCAAGCCCAATTAAAAACTTTATGAGTGAGTATCTCTCCAAACTCAAAACATGAATGTTGTAGATCTCTTTCTTCTAGTTTCATAGCATTTTGAATCATCTCAATCGGATCTCGGACGAGAGAGTTATGCCCAGATTACAAAGCGATGTTGAAACTGTCCGAAATCACCTAATTAGTTTCGTTTTGCATTTAACGCCTCCATTTGCATCCTAAATCAAAATAAAATAATAATGAGTACATTTAGGCACCAAATAAGTATAAAAGACTAGACATTAAAAAGGGGGGTGAATATTACATTTTGCATTCTCATCAAACACATGGGTGCTTGCTGTAGGCAAGTTCACTCGACTAACCCACGAGAGGATTCCATAAAGATGGTAACCCCAGTGTCTATGGAACAAATCCTCTAATAAATGGTGGTGCATGTGATCTTTAGACTTGAGATCACCAGAGTGTCTTATGCACCGATTGGTGTAGTTTGACACTAGCCTAATGTAGTTCTATTTAGAGCTATCAATACAGTAGTGATTGGCTGCATCGAGTAGTGTATCACGACTATAGTGGATCGACAAAGGATTCATCACTCCCGGGTTCGGGAGAAGTTTTTCTCACGACTCAATTCAGTTAATGACAATGACACTAAATCTATGATCATAGTGGGATTGACTTGTTACTCATCTAATTTATTATTTCGGTCATTAGTCCAGTAACTGAAAACAAACATATCGATAATAACTAAGGTTGACACTATTTTTATACCTCTGTCTCGATGAGATAACAGATGATGAAAGGATTTGATTATACAATAACATATCATTAACAGGCAGTTGTTTCGTTGAATCCGAATCTATCAGGTGGCCATGATGCCTTGCTAGGGGCCAATCTTGGTCTGTGTGTACTGAGACGATTGATTGGTGTCAATTGCGATACTACTCACTGCTGGTATGATGAGGAGCCTACGGGTCACACACATAGAAGATAATTTAAGAATCAGTTTGTAAAAAGGGCATTTTCATCTTTTAGGATGAAAGGGTATTTTCGTAATCTCACGGTGCAATTAAATTTGCTGAGGTTGTTGCCTATATTTAATTTAATGTTAAAATTAAATAAGTGAGATTATATTTAAATATATATACACATATATTTAAATGAATTATTATTATTAATTAAATGTTAATATATTTTATAAATATATTAATTGATTTTAATTGCAATAATAATAATTAATTTAAAAATAAAATACCACAAGAGGGGTGTTTGGATACAAGGGTTGGAGCCATGCCTATTCCTCATTGGAATAGGGTTTTGACATATGCACTATATAAGTGCATGTATGTTAAAAATGATAAGATTTTTCATTCAATCAAAAAGGAGAAAAAAAGAGGCAGCCCCTCTTTCTCTAAACCTCTCACGTTTTGTGTAATAACTCTTTCTAACTAGTATACTTTAGAAAATACAATATAAAATCACTAAATATGATATATAAAATATATGTGTGTAAAGGGTATAAGATAGTGGGCCCAGAAATTAACTTTACTTTTATGTACACATTTTTATATTAAGTAGGAAAATCATATACATAAACTCAAAATACAACTAGACAGATGTGTCGTTCCCCTCCGCTTCTTGATGTTCCATCCGACCGCTTTTCACCTACTATCTGCAAAAATAGTGAAATCAACGGAGTGAGCACTAATTGCTCAGTAAGTAAATCTCCTATGCTACTCTTCTTCCTCCGTTACTCTTATTCTGAATTTCTTTCCTTACAACAAATTTCTCTATTCCTCACTATTCTTTCTCAGATTCTAGCTTCTCATTTACTGAACACACTTAGTGAAACAAATTCTATATAGAAAGGAAAGCATAATGCATATGCACAAATGCATAGGAAATGCATTTTCTTTTCTGTTTTTCTGCTTTTCTTATTATGTTTTCTATTTCTTTTCTATTTTCTTTCCTTTTCTGTTTCTCTTCTTTCTATTCTTCTTTTCTTTTTTATTCTTCCTTTTCTTTTCTTTTCTATTCTTTCTTTTCTTTTCTTTCTATTCTTCTTTTCTTTTCTTTCTTTGTCGATTGGACTCGGTTGAGGCATAGATTCGGAATCCTGGCCGTGTGAGTGTATTCTCAAATTCTTTCTTGGGTACAGTCCTCATCCACATGCACTCTTACGAACTGTACAAATTCTTCTTTCTTATTCTTAGGTTGCTCACTGAAGGTGGCATGCATGCGGGTTATTCTTCTTCTTGTCACTCACGGGTCCCCCATCGCAACAACCTTCTCTTATCTTATCTTTCTTTAAATGTGTTCTTTCATAATTTTCTTTATTTCTCTTCATTCTTGAATGTTCTTAATGTTCTTATATGCATGTATGCATGTAGATGGCCTTTTTCTTGTTATTCTCTCTATACTTACATGATTAAATGCAAGAATGCAATATGGCATGTGAACATGTCATTCTCTACTTTCTCTATCATCTACAAACTATATCAATAGAACATGCTATCATATTCATACATACACTTCACTTTGAAATTTCATCAAACACTTTGTATGCACAAACAAAGCACTAGGGTGATTACACTTCCATAACAATCTTTAACCACCAAAATTTGGAGCAAAGCTCCCTAAAAGCAACATCAAACCTAGCCAAGAAAACACACTCCATAATTCTACTCAAATTCTTTCTTAACTCATCCAAACTTCTATCAATCACCCTATACACAAACATCACACCTCATGGGAGAATTTCAACCATGAATCATCATCAATTCCATCAACAATTCTCAACAGGCAAGCACATAAATACATATAAGAATTTCTCTACACAATTATTTCTCAAATCATGACTAGGGTTGGATTTACTTACCTTGAACTTGAGTAATTCCAACACAATAATCTCTCTTGGTAGAATTCCTCTTCCTCTTAAACCCTAAGCATATAAAACTATAAGAATTCAACACTTTAAAAATTAATCTCACATCTTATTGCAAGAATTCTTACCTTTGGATGCTTAGGATTAAAATTCTACCAAACTTAGATCAACTTCTATGAATTTCCTTTGAGATTGGTTGAAGAAAATTTGAGAGAATTGGGGATGAAGGTGGCGTGAGATAAGGGGAAGATGTCTAGAGTTTTCACTCTTGAACCCTTAATATCTCATAATATTACTTATACTTTCCCATTTCACCCTTGCACTTTCTATAAAATTTCATCTTTGCTCCTTAGTCAATTACAATAATACCCTTATCTCCATTGTATTCTCCATGAAATTCTACTACTTTTCACTCCCAACATTTTCAGCTAATTATGGGTGGAATGACCATTTTGCCCTTAAGCAAGTTTTCCAGAATTTTCTCAAAAATTCCAGTGAGTTCTTTTCCCTGGCAAAGCTCTTTCTTTGCCCTGGCGAAGACTATATTTCCTGCCACGAATTTGGGCAGAGAGTTCATTGCCGTGGCGAAGTACGCAAATGCCAATTTTTCAAGCTTTCACCTTGAAATAAGTAAAACTAAGGGCATTAAAGCATCAATGGAGTTACGTACCTCGATGTGGATGTTACAATTCTCCCCCTTATAAGAATTTCGTCCCTGAAATTCAAATGAACAACTCTGGGTAATGGTTCCTGATGAGAATGCAAAATGTCATATTTACCCCCCTAATGTCTAGTCTTTTATACTTATTTTCTGCCTAAATGTACTCATTATTATTCTATTCTGATTTAGGATGCAAATGGGGGCGTTAATTGCAAAACGGAACTAATTAAGTGAATTCGGACAGTTTCGACATTGTTTTGTAATCTGGACATAACTCTCTCGTCCGAGCTCCGATTGAGATGATTCAAAATGCTGTGGAACTCTAAGAAAGATATCTAAAACTTTCATGTTTTGCGTTTAGAGAGATACTCGCTGCATCAAGGTTTTAATCGGGCTTGAAGTTGACACACCTGCACTGCCGACGTCCTGGAGCATTTTGCCTTGTCATGCAAATCAATTGGGCAGTTTATTATTGGAAGATTTGAAGACATGTGGCACGCAAGTTACAGCTTAGAATCACCACTTTCCTATTTTATTTTAGGACTTTATCTTATTATCAATTAATTAGAATCAGATTAGGATTAATGTTATTTTAGGATATTAGAATATTTCTTTTAGGAGATTTAGTGGGATTCAAATACTTGAACTGGATTTTTGTTAAGTAGATCAGATTAGATTTTGGAAAAGACACCAAGCTTCTCTCTTCTCTTCTCTGGAATTTTTCTTTCTTTTTGAGTTTTGTTTATGGCCATGAGCGGCTAAAACTTTTATAACTTGGTCGAAGGAAACGGAGGCCTCGGAATCAATAAAGCGTGAGATCTAATCTATTTTTTCTTAGTGTTCAATTTTCGTGTTTGAGTATTGGATGTTTTTCTGTGCCTAATTTTATGATTGTTTCGTTTAATTACTAGGAGGCCTACTAGTTTATTAATTGTTGCAATCTATTGCTAAGTTAGATATCAAATCCGTAATTGTTTGATCCCTCTAACTTGTGAAGCAATTAGGGTTAATAATTTACTGCGTCAGGAATTAGTAATCTTAAGAAGAACACTCAACTAAATTAAATACAACCGCTTGAGTTTGTGTTGTTTAGCTTCATCGATTTCTCTAATTCTTAAGGCTGCCACTAGATTAAATCTTAAAGCGCTTGTCTAGGGTTGTTTAGTGGTAAGATTAATTAAGATCGCTTGTTTCTTAATTAATTACAATTAAGGAGAGATAGGAAAATAGTTCCAATGGTGAATATTCAGGTATGAATTGATTTAATTTTGCATCAATGATCAGTTGTAAGATTCCGATGGTGGATGTTGACTGAGACCAAGTTTCGTTATATTAATTGATTTCGAATTGAATTGTTTTTGTTTTTGTTTTTGGCTAAGATTGTTTTCTGTTTTACTCAAAACCCCCCAGCCTTATTCACATCATCGAAAATTCAGCTAGACACTCTTCGTTCAGTAGTTAGGTTAGGAAGGTTTTTAATCTTGGTTGCCTACGACAGCACACCAGTTTCGCATATCTTGCTCTACCTCCCATGTAGCTTCTTCTACTTTGTGATTCCTCCATAGGACTTTCACTAACGGAATACTCTTGTTTCGGGGCTCTTTAATCTTTCTATCCAATATTTGTATTGGATGCTCTTCATAAACGAGATTCTCTTCTAAGTCCACTTCTTCTACTATTAGTATATGGGAGGGATCTCTAACATACCTTCGAAGCATCGAGACATGGAACACATTGTGCACCCTGTCCATACTAGATGGTAGCGCCAACTTATAAGCTACCTTTCCAACTCGTTGTAACACTTCAAAGGGGCCAATGTATCTCAGTGCTAACTTTCCTTTGCCGCCAAAATGCATTACCCGCTTATATGGGGAAACTTTAATAAACACTTTGTCACCCACTTCAAATTCTATATCTTTTTCTTTAAATCTGCATAGCTTTTCTGTCTGTCTTGGGCTTGTTTCATTCTACTTCTTATCAACTTGACTTCCTCTATCATTCTCTAAGTTATCTCTGGCCCAAGAGCTGCATTCAAAACATCTTTCTCTCCTACCTTTTCCCAATGCAGTGGAGATCTACATCGTCTACCATGCAGGGCTTCGTAAGGAGCCATCTTAATTGTAGACTGATAACTATTATTATAAACAAACTCCACCAGCCGTAATATCTCATGCCAGGTCATTTTATGATCCATGCAACATGCTCTCAGCATGTCCTCAAGTACTTGATTCGCTCTCTCAGTTTGGCCATCTGTCTGAGGATGGTATGTTGTACTAAATGCTAACTGGTACCCAATTTTCTCTGTAGACTAGTCTAGAAAGCAGAAACAAATATGGAATCTCTATCTGATACTATTGTCTTGGGTACCCCATGGAGTCTAACTATTTCTCTGATATAAGTCTGGGCCAACTGATCTGAGGTAGTATTATCATTTACTGGAAGAAAATAGGCTGATTTAGTTAATCTATTTACTATCACCTATATCACATTATACTGCTTCTAAACTCTTGGAAGGTCTGTGATAAAATCCATTGATATACTCTCCCACTTCCATTCAGGAATGCTAAGTGGCTGAAGCAAACCTGACGGCCTTTGGTGTTCTGCTTTCACCTGTTGACAGACTAAACAGTTAGCCACGTAATCTTTGATATCTCTCTTCATACCTGACCACCAATAACTCTTCTTTACATGTTGACACATCTTGGTTGCTCCTGGATAAGCAGTGTATGGTGTGTCATGGGCCTCTGTAAGAATTTTCTTCTTCAACTCAGCACTTTCTTCTTCAACTCAGCATCTAGGGGAATGCATAAGTGATTCCTGAATCGGAGGACACCATCTAATAGGAGGAATTCTAGTGTCTTGCCCTCAAGCACTTGCTGATTTATTTTCTGACACCACTCATTGACAACTTGTTTTTCTTTAATCTCTTCCAGTAAAGTAGACTAAATTTCTAACCTGGCAATCCTTCCCGGTATCACCTCAATCTGTTCCCTACATAATTCTTCCAATAATTCTTTCTGCATTGTGAGTCGGGACAAATAAGCTTTCCTACTCAAAGCATCAACTACTACATTGGCTTTTCCTGGCTGATACTTAATTTCACAATCATAATCTTTGACCAGCTCTAACCATCACCTCTGTCTCATATTTAGCTCTTTTTGAGTGAGGGAGTACTTCAAACTCTTATGGTCGATATAGATATTGCTCTTTGCTCCATATAGATAATGCCACCATATCTTTAATGCATAGACTACAGCTGCCAACTCTAAATCATGTGTAGGGTATCTCTTCTCATACTTTTTCAATTGTCGAGAAGCATAAGCTATTACCCTACCCAACTGCATCAACACAGCACCAAGTCCTTGAAGTGAGGCATTTGTATAAATATCATAATCTACACCCTCCTGTGGTAACACCAAAATGGGAGCAATGGTTAATCTTCTCTTTAACTCTTGAAAACTTTCTTTACAAGTATCCGACCATATAAAATGAGTTCTCTATCTGGTAAGAGTTGTAAGTGGCTTAGCTAGCTGGGCAAATCCTGCTACAAACCGCCTGTAATAACCTGCTAGCCCCAAGAAACTTCTAACCTCCTTTACTGTCTTAGGCCTTTACCACTCAAGAATCACCTTCACCTTACTAAGATCCACTAAGATGCCCTCCTTCGAGACAGTATGGCCCAGGAAGATAACTTGATCCAACCAAAATTCACACTTAGAAAATTTGGCAAACAACTTCTTATCTCTTAATCGCTGTAGCACAAATCTCACATGTTTTTCATGCTCCTTGATTAACTTAGAATAAACCAGGATGTCATCAATAAATACCACTATAAATTGATCAAAACAATCATGAAACACCTGGTTCATTAAGTCCATAAAGACTGATGGGGCATTGGTTAACCCAAAAGGCATCACCACAAACTCATAATGCCCATATCTGGTCCGAAAAGCAGTCTTAGCAATATCTTGCTACGCAACTCTTACTTGATGATAACCCAACCTCAAATCAATCTTTGAGAACACTGCTGCTCCCTTAAGCTGATCAAATAAATCATTGATACGAGGTAACGAGTACTTATTCTTCACTGTCACTGTATTTAACTCTCTGTAATCTATACACATCCGTAGCGACCCATCTTTCTTCTTCACAAATAAAATTGGAGCACCCCAAAGAGAATGGCTGGGTCATATAAAACCCTTATCCAGGAGTTCTTAGAGCTGCTTCTTCAATTCTTGAAGTTCGGCTGGGTCCATATAATAAGGGGCTTTAGAAATCGGTGATGTCCCTGGTGCCAGTTCAGTTCTTTCCGGAGGTAAACCCGATAAATCTTTTGGAAATACATCTAAAAATTCTCGAACTACTGGCATACTTTGGATCTCTAGTCATGGGACATCACTGTTTTGCATCACATGAGCAATATACCTAGAACACCCTTTTCTTAACATCTTTCTAGCCTTCACACTACTAATTAACATACTAAGTTGGTGGCCCTCTCCGAAACTAAGCTTATCTCCGTCATCAAGATTAAATCTTACTTTCTTCTTTTGACAATCAATCTCTACTCCATATCTCCCTAGGAAATCCATGCCCAAAATAACATCAAAATAGGGCATGTCAAACACAATCAAATCCACTGGTAATACTCTTCCATGGATCATTACAGACTCCCCTGGAAGCATCTCCTAGGTTACCACACTAACCCCATCTAGCAATTCTATCTTATCTCTCTCTCTCTCTCTCTCTCTCTCTCTCTCTCTCTCTCGTGGAGCGGGAGGTGGATCACTAGACACTACTATTGATGGAACTGTTGGGTGAGCTTATTTACAAATATTTCAGCCCGTAAGGCTCGTTCCAAAGCCTCACTATAAGTCTGAGGGGGCTGGGCACCTGCCATTACATCCTGAGCTATTTCTGGTTTTAGCCCATGCAAAAACTTATCCCTCTCAATTCTGGTGTACTCACTACACTTGGCGCAAATCTTGCAAGGGAATTAAACCTCATAGAGTACTCTTTCACCGAACTAGACCCCTGCTATAAGCTAATAAATTCTTGAATCTTCTCATGAACTCGATCAACTGTTCTATACTCGGCCTCAAACAATCTTCTAAAATCTCCCCAAGTCATAGAAGCTATATCATGGGTATCTTCCATCAATTCCCACAATATATGGGCATCACCCCTAAACAAAAAACTCGCATATCAAATTTTCTCTCTATCTGTAATAAGGAAAAGTGCCATTGTACATTCCACGGACCTAAACCACTCATCTGCCTCTACTGGGTCCGTCGTACCCCTGAATTTTGACGACCGATGTTGACTAGGCAACCCATATATATGATCAATACGGTTCTGCACTATTAAAGGTACTGGTCTTTCTCTTTCTTCTCTGGGGGTTGGTTCAATAACTAGGGTCTGAACTCTCTCCGGTATAGTTCTTCCCTGATTTTCTACCAATATTTACTGTATAATACGTTAGAGTAGATGCCCTAGAGCCAATCAATTATTGTAGAATTGACTCTTTGTAATAATGTTCATTAATCAATAAAAGGAATTTTATTCTATATCTTGTAAATCATTATTAGTGCAATATGTATTGATATATGTCCTTAGAATGGTAGAACCGTGACAAGGGTATCAAGTGTTTCAAATCTTGATAGTGAGAACCCTATGAGCACATATGGTGGCCATTCTAGAAACGTCTGTAGCCCCAATATTATTCTGAAGTAAGGGCACATATAATACGGTAAGGTTATCATAGTGTTGAACGCCCTGTCAAAAGGCAGTGACTAATCTCGCTTGTCAAGGTTGTTTAGTGACAACCTAGTGCAACACATGGGTGCTTGCTGTAGGCGAATACACCGCAACAAGTTCACTGGACAGACCCACTAGAGGATTCCATATGGATGGTAACCCTAGTGTCTATGGAACAAATCCTCTAACGAATGGTGGTGCATGTGATCCTTAGACTTGAGATCATCGGAGCGCCTTGTGCACCAATTGGTGCAGTTTGACACTAGTCTAACGCAGTTCTATTCAGAGTTGTCGATGCAATGGTGATTGGCTGCATCAAGGAGTGTATCAAGACTATGGTGGATTGATAGAGGATTCACCACTCCCGAGTACGGGAGAAGTTATCTCACGGCGTAATTCAGTATATGGCAATGACACTAAAATTGTGGCCACAGTGGGATTGAGTTGTTGCTCTATCCGGATTATAATACAGGTCATTGGTCCAGAAACTGAATACATAATATCGAGAGTAACCGAAGGTTGACATTGTTTCTATGCCTTCGTCTCGTCGAGATAACGTATGATGAAACGATCAAATTGTACGGTAACCATATCGTTGACTGGTAGCTACTTTGCTGAATCCGAATCTATCGGGCGGCCATGATGCCTTGCTAGGGGCCAATCTTGGTCTGTGTATTAGTGAGACGATTAATTGGTGTTAATCGCAATAATATATGCTACGGTATGATGAGGAGCCTATGGGTCACACACATAGAAGATAATTTAAGACTCAAGAAGTAAGAAGAGTGTTTTCGTCTTTTTAGGCGAAAGGGTATTTTGGTAATTTCATAGTGCAATTAAATTTGCTGAAATCGTAGCCTTTATTTAATTTATTGAAAAAAATTAAATAAGTGAAATTACGTTTAAATATGTGTTCGCATATATTTAATTAAATAATCATTATTGTTAAATGTTAATATATAGATTAAATATATATTAATTGATTTTTAATTGAAATAATGATGAATTAAAATAAATATTTAATTGGGAGTGTTTGGTAACATGGGGTGTGTGGGTTGGAGCCCAAGCCTATTCCATATGGGAATAGGGCAATTAAAAACATCACTATAAAAGAAAAAAGTTAATTGAAAGAAAATAAGCCATTCATTATTTTCAATTCATTGAAAAGAAAAAAGCTACAGCCCCTAAACTCTCTCGCGCCAGAATTGATTTTGGCATAAAATCAAACAATCTTCATTTCTTCTTGATTCTTAAAGCTAAGGAGGATCTAGCAAATTCTTCCTTAGTTCTTTGTGATTGTCTTCGTGTGGACTACGTCGGTTGGATCCTACACTTGGGTCGGTAGCAAAAACGTTCAAAGACAAATTTGGAGGAGCCTCCAAACATGCGTATGTTTTTCTAAACTCATGATTAATTTCTGCTGATTTCTACTTTAATATAAACTGTAAAATTATACCTTTGATCTTGGCTCTTTGGAACGATCCTTGTATTATTATTTTTGTTTTCCGCTGCGTATATGGATCGTTTCCTAACAGATTGGTCTTATCATAGCCCTATTAATGATATAGCATGAAGTATTGATCGCCTCAGTTCAAACATGTCTAGGTATATTGTGCTCACACAACATGTTCCTAGCCATTTCTATTAAAATTGTATTTCTTCTCTCAACAACTCCATTTTGTTGAGGAGCCCTAGGTTCCGAAAAGTTATACTCAATGCCATAATCATTGCAATATGATTCAAATAATGCATTTTCAAATTCTTTTCCATGATCACTTCTAATGCATGCAGATGCATAACCTACTTGGTTTTCCAATTTCCTAATCAAATGTAAGAAAGATTCAAATGCATCATTTTTATGCGCAAGAAACAGCACCCATGTAAAACGTGAATAATCATCAATAATCACAAAACAATAATGCTTACCTCCTAGACTAGTTGTCCTTGTGTGTAATGCCCAAATCGAGGTACTTAGTTTTACTTATGCCCTAATACCCGTAGTTAAATTTTATTAAAGTTATCTTGAAAAAATGTGAAGAAAATCCCTTAAACTTTCATTAGGGGTAAAATGGTTTTTTCACTCATAATTAGTTAAAAATGTGGGGAGTGAAAAGAGATAGAATTTCATGGAGAATGTAATAAAATGAGGGCATTATGGTAATTAACTAAGGGACATAGATGGAATTTCATAGAAAGTGCAAGGGTAAAATGGAAAACTATAAAAAATATGATGTTATATCGAGAGTTGAAGAATGAAACCCTAGCCTTTCTTCCTCTACTTTCACGCCACCTTCATCCCCAAATTCTCTCAATTCCTTCAATTCTTTTTCAAGGGAAATTCATAGATTTTGGGTTATTTTTAGTGGAATTTTAATCTCAAGCATCCTTAGGTAAGATCCTTGCACTAAGAAGTGAGTTTTAATTTTTAAAGTGTTGAATTTTGATGATTTGTATTCATAGGATTTAAGAGAAAGAGAGTTGGATGAAAGAAGATTATTAAAGGGTTGGATTGCTCACATCTAAGTTAAGTAAATCCTACCCTAGTTATGATTGAAGCAATATTGTATAGAGAATTTCTTTTATGCTTATATGTGTTTTATATAAAGAATTGTTGACAGATTTGATGTTGAATGATGGTTAGAACTTATCCATGAGAAATAGTATTTGTGTATTTGATGTTTGATGAGAGTTTGGATGAATTATGGAAGAATTAGAGTAGAATTTATGGAGTGTGCAATTTGGACAGGTTTGGCATCAATCTTGGCAGATTTTATTTCAAATTTTGGTGGCTTAGAAAAGAAGTAGAAGTGTAGCCAATTTAGAGCTTAGATGTGCACATAAGTTGTTTGATGAAATGTCAAAGAGAAGTGCATGTATGAGTATGGTTATGTGTTATTTTGAGATGAGCTAGTAGATGGTAGAGAATGACATGTTTGCATTCCATATTGCATTATTGCATCTAAACATATGAATTTAGAAAGAATTATAAGCATGAACCATCTACATGCATACATACTCATGAGAGCATGAAAAAACATTAAAGAATATTAAAGAGTAAATAGAAAGAAATGAGAAGATTAAAGAAATTCAAATCTGAATTTTTATTTAAAGAAGTGTAAAAAGATAAAAGAAGAGAAGGTTGTTGTGATGGGGAATCCGTGAGTGACATAGCCCCGCATGCACGTCGCCTTTAGTGAACGGCCTCAGAATTCAGAAAGAAGAATTGTACAGTCCGTTAAAAGTGCATGTGAATGAGGACTGTACCCAGAATTAGAGAATACACTCACACGGCCAGGGTTCCAAATCCATGCCTCAACCAAGTCCAATTGGCAAGAAAGAAAGAAAGAATAGAAAGAAAGAAAGAAAAGAAAAGAAAAGAAAGAAAAGAATAAAAATAAAGAAAGAATAGAAACAAAGAAAGAATAGAAACAAAATAAAGAAAATAAAGAAATAAATACAGAATAAGAAAAATAGAAAAGAAAATGCACATTCTATGCATTTGTGCATTTGCATCATATCTATGCATAATACCATGCCTATTATCTTGAGTAGTGAGAAAATTAGAAATAGAGAAAGAACAGAGAAGAATAGAGAAGTATGAGGTAGGGAAAGAAATTCAGCATTTAAGCAACGGAGAGGGAAGGGTAGCGTAGCGGATTTACTTACTGAGCAATTAGTGCTTACCCCGTTGTTTTCAATGTTTTTACAGGTAGTAGGTGAGTCGCGGTCACATGGAATGTCAAGATGCGGAAGGGTTTGGCAACACTGTCGAGATGTTTTGTGACTTTATTAAACTATGTAAAGATCTGTATATAAAGAAAAATTACTATAGGCCCATTATTTTATATTCATCTACATGTATATTTTCTTATATATATTTAGTGAGTTTTACTGTTTATTTTTCGAGTATACTAGCTAGAGAGAAAGTATTACATTGTGGGACCACACAAATCTATATGCAACAATTGTAAAGGTCTAAAGGTTGATACAACATTATTTAGTTTAAAACAAACACAGGTTTGTTTGCCTTTTGCACATGCATCACAAACATGATCCTTTTTTTAAAATAAGCTTAGGCAAACCATGCACTAAATCTCTTTTTGAAAGCTTTGCAATAACATCCATGCTTGCAATGTCACAGAAATCAACAATATAAACATTTAAATGTCTATGACCTATAAATGCAATCTTACTAGTTCTAGACTCAATGACTTCACAACACATGGATTGGAAAACAACTTTAAAGCGCTTGTTGCTCAATTGACTAATGCTTAATAAATTATGCTTCAATCCATCAACAAGCAACACATTATGAATAGTTAAAGACTTGTTACCAATACAGCCAATGCCAATGACTCTTCCTTTTGAGTTATCACCAAAGCGGACATTTCCTCCATTCTTTAGCTTCAATGATGTGAACAAGATCTTGTCTCCCATCATATGTTTAGAGCATCCATTATCAAGATACCACTTGTTTGCTCCTTACTTCTTTGCTTCAAGACACAACTACACAATGAAAATATTCATGTACTTTTTGGTACCCAAATGGTCTTGGGTCCATGCGAGTTAGTTTCAACCATTCCCTTAGGAATCCAAACCCTTTTTACCACAAAAAGCTTGCCTTTCCTGATAGGACATTTGTGTGTGCTATGACCAACATACTTGCAAAAACCACATTCCTTAATATATGCTTTTGGTTTAATGAGTGATTTATGCATTTTGTTAAAAGGTTGTTCATTTGAAAACATGTTATAGCCCAAACCTTCGTTGTCAAAAACATATATTTGTGAAGCAAGCATTTCATCAAGTCTTTTGGTTCCTAAAGTGAATTAAATCAAAATCTCTTTAGTGTTTTCAAGCTCATTTTTTAAACATATGCTTTCATTTTGAAAATAAGCACAAGATAATTTCAAAACATCAATTTCTCTATCCAAAATGATTTTATCACATGCAACACAATCAAAATCATCTTTGAGTTGCTCATGATCACTTAAAAGTTTTTCATGTTCGTTTTTCAAAACACATGCTTGTTTCTTTAACATGCAATTCCTTAAGGACACTTTTTCATATTCTTCCATTAATGATTCAAATTCACATTGTAATTCATTAAAAGAATAGGTTTCGGAGTCATTTACCTCAAATTTGAAGTCTCCTTTCGAATTCATTTGCTAGCCATGAAGCAAAGGTTGGCTTTCCTTCATTTGTCTCATCTTCATCGCTTGAGTCATAACTTCCACTCTATGTGGCGACAAGAACCATCTTCTTCTAGAATTTGTCCTTCTTGTTCTTCTTCTTCCACTTGGCTTAAGGACAATCTTAACGAATATGGCCTAGTTTCTTAAACTCATGACAAATGATGTTCGATTTGCCCTTTTCATCTTCATTTCTTGGTTTGAATCCTTGGAAGTTTCTTCCTTTGAATCTTTTATTGCTTCCAAAAAAATTAGTAAACCTTCTTGCCGAGAAGTTGATTTCATCTTCTTCCATAGAGAAATCACCTTCCTCTTCTTCATTTATCATCTTGAGGGCAATCTCCCTCTTTGGTTTGCTTTCATCTTCTTTTGGCTTTCTCTTCATCTCAAAAGTCAACAAGCTACCAATGAGCTCATCCATTTTCATCTTGGTGAGATCCTTGGATTCTTCAATCTTGGTCACCTTCATTGTCCAACTTTTTGGCAATGAATGGAAGATTTTCTTTACAAACTCAAGAGTTTCAAAACTTTTTCCAAGACCTTGATGGTCATTTATCAAGTTTGAAAATCTCTTGTACAAGTTGGTGATGCTTTCTCCGAATTTCATCTCAAAAAGCTCATAGTCACAGAATAGCATCTTGATCTTTGATTCTTTCACTTGGCTTGTTCCTTCATGAGTTGTTTGAACAATCTCCCATGCATCTTTGGCCATTTCACATGCCGAAACTCTTCCAAGCTCTATAGCATCAAGAGAACAAAACAAAATGTTAAGTGTTTTGTCATTTAAGCTTAATTTCTTTTCATCATCAGTCGTATAATCTTCTTGTCTTTTTGGAAGGCTTGTGTTAGAGTCCATAGGAACATGGTTCCCTTATTTACTATTTTCCAGAAATTGTAATTTATCTACCTAATATGAAGTCTCATTCTAATTCTCCATTATGTGTAGTTTACACCACAAAACAATGGGGGTCTTGTAGTAGAATGACCTTCATTAAAGAAAGGTGTTGATATACTAGCCATATCTAGATTGATTAACTCTTGAAACCATTAGGGATTCAACACAAGAGCCCAAGCTCTAATACCAATTGTAAAACCATATATGGCAAAATAGTCATAGAAGGGGGTGAATAGGATACTATAAAATTAATTGCAAAATAAAAACTTTCATCAACCCAAACAAGTTAAGAACAAATAACACCAACAAGGATATGCAATAAATGAGAATGATGCTAAGCACTAAGGATAAACAATATAAAGCCATAAATGAGAGAGAGAGTTGAAAATGAAGCAATGAATAAGTGCAAATGATAACGATGCTTCAAGTATATATGTAATGAATAATAAAAGAGTTGAGAGAGAATAAATGCTCAAAGATTTATATTTGCAAGGAGTTGTCCATCCCTTCATCACCCCTAATAGGGATGAATCGGTAGCGGAGTATGTTACATCATTTGTACTATTGGATGCTGTAATAGATGAGAGGACAGACCGCCTAATGTAGGACCTAGAAGGGGTCACGCATTTGAGGGTAGTTACAAGGCCACTGTTTGAGCATGTGGTTGAGGCCGAAGAGGATGAAGCTCTAGTTGGCAAGAGGGAGGAGGAGGAGGAGGAGGAGGAGGATGAGGATGAGGTTTTTACGCCCCCACCCAATTGGCAAACCAACACAGCAAGTACTGATTTGCCTAGACGTCAGGAGAATGAGGTGGTTGACCTCATAAATGGTTTCTTTGATAGTTTTACAACCGCCATTTATGAGAGGTTTGAGAAGATGGAAGATTGGATGAAAAGGGTGAAAGAGAAAGTTGGTAAGGTAGAGGAGAAAGTTGATAAGGTATTGAAAGTGGTTAAAGTGCAACCTCAGCATAGAAGAGAGAGCCGAAAGAGTAAGCACATAAAATCTCCTTACACAGAACTAACATATTGAAAGAAGAGGAGAACAAAGAAAAAAATGAGGGCGTCCGTGAAAGTGGAGAAGCAAATGAGGAGGGTGAGGAGGAAGGTGTAGGAAGTGGGGAAGTGAAAATGGAGGAGGGTAAGGAGGAAGGTGGAGGAAGTGGGGAAGTGAAAATGGAGGATGGTAAGGAGGAAGGCGGTGGAAGTGGGGAAGTGAAAATGGAGGAAGGTAAGGAGGAAGGCGGAGGAAGTGGGAAGTGAAAATGGAGGAGGGTAAGGAGGAAGAAGGAGGAAGGCAGGGGAAGTGGGGAAGTGAAAATAGAGGAGGGTAAGGAGGAAGGCGGGGGAAGTGAGAACGAAGGAGTTAAAGGTTGATTTGTATAGGCCAATAGATGAGGAAAAGAAAAAACTATTCTATGCCTATTACAATGAGAAAGAAAGTGATAGTTGTGTGAAGTGCAAGACCGGGGATTATCCCTAGGAGTGGTTTGAAAAGATCTTGACAATAGCCAGGTGGCGCAACGACTCGGTGAGTTATTTTCTTGTATTTTTCTTATTTTTGCTTATATTGTCCATAAGGTATTGTGTGATTATTTAAGCAATTTGTTTTTTTTAGGAGGTCGTTTAAGCAATCTGTTTTGTTTTAATAGATTGCTTAAGCGAAAATCATTTTACGGTATTTAAATAGACACTTATCATGTTGTTTTGTTTTGATGCAACACACTGATGAGGTATTAGTACTCATGAGGTTGTGACAGAACACTAATGGTGATATTTTATATCCTTACTATGCCATCACCGATGTGTCCTTTGGTCAAAGCCTAGTAAGTACATATGAGATATTAATGAAAAAGGCCAATGATGGAGGTGCAACAAGGGGAGGCAAGCGAAAAAGAATGGCCACAAAGGAGTTTGACGATGTCTTTGCTGATTTTCGGTTTGATGAGAGGATGATGTAGTATCTAAGAGGGGAAAGGCCCAAATATGGCAACAGTTGGGCAAATATGAAAAGAGTATACTGCATCATGAACATCAGGGATATGCATTGGATAACCGTCATTTGGCTACTGGAGGAAGGCTTGCTCAAGATCCTTGATTGCAACCCAAGTATTTGTCGGGAGAGGCAGTTGGACAAGAAGATGCAGCCGTTATGTACATTGTTCCAGCGGCTGTTACGAGAGAGCCGATGTTTTAGCACTTGGGTGATGAACTATTGACGAGCAAGTGGCCACACAAGTGCGTGCCCTTCCCAACAAATGACGCGATGTAAATTTTGTATAAAACTTACATAATACAATTGTTTTTTAAGTTAATTCTAATACTAATGTCTTCCTCATATTGTAGTGTTGATTGCGGGGTATATGCACTAAAATTTCTTGAGTTCAACATGACCAATACCCCAATGGAAAACTTGAATGATGATACAATGATCGAATTTTGGGAGCACTTGGTTGTTGAGTGCTTTCACGGTCATATGGATCCCTTAGCTACTACGGAAGGTATGCTTGTGATCAGTAATTTGTACTAGTTCTTTTATTTTGTGTTTGTTGGTGATGTTGTAGGCATGGATCATTGAGTCATCAGCCAAGTGTAATGCTGTTTTCATTATTAATACAAATTTTGCTGATGGCTATTAGGATTGTGAAGCATGCCATGGAAATTATCAACATTTTTTATTGACCATACCCCAATCCAAGTCATTGTTGATGTTGTCACCAACAGGTATGGAAATTGGACTTAGAGTTTTGTAGTTTATGTGAATTGAATTTCTTATATTGATAATTGGGTTGTGGTGCATTAAACTGATATTGCTGGAGGGGGCTATAGAAGAAGACGAATAGGTTGCTACTACTGCTGTTGATGCTGAAGGGGTGTTGGATAGTTTTGGAGGATGGGGAAGTGGCTGAAAACAATGATGAAGAGGGAGGATGGAGGCTGCTATTTTTTTGGGTTTCTTTAGGACATTTATTTCTTGTGTATAATATTGTATTTTCATGTAATTGACACATTTCAAATTTATAAATGAGCAACTCAGTATTTCTTTCCCTTTTCTGACTTTGAGTTTATTTAGTGATCTTGTTACGTGGAATCAATATGTGTTGATGCAAATAGGTTGTCAAATAGAAGAGAAAGTATGGAATTAATATGTGTTGATGCAAATAGGTTATCAAATTGAGGAGAAAATATGGAACTAATATGTGTTGATGCAAATAGGTTGTCAAATTGAGGAGAAAATATGGAACTAATATGTGTTGATGCAATTAGGTTGTCAAATTTAGGAGAAAAGATGGAATTAATATGTGTTGGTGCAATTAGGTTGACAAATTGAGGAGAAAAGATGGAATTAATATGTGTTGGGCATGATCGCTTAAGCGACCGATGATATCGCTTAAGCGATCAAGGGTTTCCTATATTGGATCGCTTAAGCGAGATATGACAACGTTTAAGCAATCATGGACTTCAACATATTTTGATAGTGCCTTGGCCATGCTCGCTTAAGCAATGTATGGTATCGCTTAAGTGACGAAGGCTAAAAGTGCACGATCGCTCAAGCAAGACCTAACATCACTTAAGCGATCGTGCACTTGGGGATGATCTTGATTTTGCTTTGGACTTGATCATGTAAGCGATGTCTAGTATCGCTTAAGCGACAAAGGCTAAATATATTGGATTGCTTAAGTAACAAAGGCTAAATATATTGGATCGCTTAAGTGAGACTTGGAATCGCTTAAGCGATCGTGCACTTGGGATGATCTTGATTCTCAAGCGATGTATGGTATCACTTAAGCGACAAAGGCGAAATATACTGGATCACTAAAGCGAGACCTGGAATCTCTTAAGCGATCGTGCACTTCGGGATGATCTTGATTCTGCCTTGGACTTGATCACTTAAGTGATGTCTGGTGTCACTTAAGCGACGAAGGCTAAATATACTGGATCGCTTAAGCAAGACCTGGAATCGCTTAAGCGATCGTGCACTTGGGGATGATCTTGATTTTGCCTTGGAGTTGGTCGCTCAAGCGATGTCTAGTATCACTTAAGCGATGAAGGCTAAATATACTAGATCGTTTAAGTGAGACCTAACATTGCTTAAGCAATCGTGCACTTGGGGATGATCTTGTTACTGCCTTGGAGTTGATCGCTTAAGTGATGTTTGGTATCGCGTAAGCAATGAAGGCTAAATATATTGGATTGCTTAAGCGAGACCTGGAATCGCTTAAGCGATCGTGCACTTGGGGATGATCTTGATTTTGCCTTGGACTTGATTACTTAAGCAATGTATGGTATCGCTTAAGCGACGAAAGCTAAATATATTGGATCGCTTAAGCGAGACCTAGAATCGCTTAAGCGGTCGTGCACTTGGAGGTGATCTTGATTCTGCCTTGGACTTGATCGCTTAAGCGACAAAGGCTAAATATACTGGATCGCTTAAGTGAGACCTGGAATCACTTAAGCCATCATACACTTAGGGATGATCTTGATTCTGCCTTGGACTTGATATTGCTTAAGTGATGTTTGGTATCGCTTAAGCAATGAAAGCTAAATATACTGGATTGCTTAAGTGAGACCTAGAATCGCTTAAGCGATCATGCACTTGGGGATGATCCTGATTCTGCCTTGGAGTTGATCGCTTAAGTGATGTCTGGTATCACTTAAGCGATAAAGGCTAAATATATTGAATTGCTTAAGCAAGATCTAACATCACTTAAGCGATCATGCCGAAGGACGGGATGATGTGCCACAAGGAGTGGTTGAGCATCATGAGGAGGTTACTCCACAAATTGTGGATCAAAGTGAACCGCCTCAGGTAGCACAGGAGCTACGTAGATCTGGGAGAGTACGCCATGAGCCCGAGAGATACGGTTATCTCGTGACTCAACATGGTGACGTACTAGTCTATCAAGACGATGAACCCAGAACCTACGAAGACGCTATATCGGATCCAGATTCCATTAAATGGCTTGAAGCCATGAAATCGAGATGGACTCCATGTACCGTAACCAAATGTGGTCTCGGTGGAACCACCGAAGGGTAAAACCTATAGGGTGTAAATGGGTCTTCAAGAAGAAGACTGACATGGATGGCAACGTGCATACCTATAAAGCACGGCTGGTTGCCAAAGGTTTCAAACAAGTTCATGGCATTGACTATGAAGAAACCTTTTCGCCGGTTGCCATGATTAAATCCATCCGGATTATGCTTGCAATTGCTGCATATCATGACTATGAGATTTGGCAAATGGATGTCAAAACTGCTTTCCTGAACGGAAACCTTGAGGAGGATGTGTATATGACATAGCCTGATGGTTTCGTTCTTGATAGTCAAGCTAATAAGGTATGCAAGTTACAGAGATCCATTTATGGACTCAAGCAAGCTTCAAGGAGCTGGAACATTCGTTTTGATGAGGCCGTAAAAGAATTCGGTTTTATCAAGAACGAAGACGAGCCCTGTGTTTACAAGAAAGTGAGTGGGAGCGCAGTAGCATTCCTAGTGTTGTATGTCGATGACATACTTCTGATCGGGAATGATATACCGAACTTGCAGTCGGTAAAAACTTGGTTATCCGAGTGCTTCTCCATGAAAGACTTAAGGGAAGCAGCCTACATCCTTGGTATAAAGATCTATCGTGATAGATCGCGTAGGTTGCTTGGCCTAAGTCAGAATGCATATATTGACAAAGTACTGAAACGATTCAGTATGGAAGAATCCAAGAAAGGATTTCTTCCGATGTCACATGGTGTTTATCTCTAAGGAATTGTGTCCTAAAACACAAGATGAGAGAGATAGGATGAAGAGGATCCCATATGCATCAGCAATTGGATCCATCATGTATGCCATGCTATGTACTCGGATTGATGTCTCATGTGCTTTGAGCACTTGTAGTAGATATCAATCGGATCCAGGTGAGCGTCACTGGATGGCTGTCAAGAATATTCTTAAGTACTTGAAGAGGACTAAAGATATGTTCTTGGTTTATGGAGGGAAGATGAGCTCACTGTAAGAGGATACAGTGATGCTAGTTTCCAAACGGACAAAGACGATTATCGATCGCAATCAGGGTTTGTATTTTGTCTCAATGGCGGTGCAGTGAGTGGAAAAGCTCCAAGCAAAGCCACTGTAGCGGACTCTACAATAGAGGCTGAGTATATTGCATTGTCAGATGCGGCCAAGGAGGCAGTCTGGATTAAGAAGTTCGTCACCGAACTTGGTGTGGTTCCTACAATTGTTGATCCTATAGACATCTATTGTGACAACAATGGAGCAATTGCTCAAGCTAGGGAACCACGGTCTCATCAGAAGTCCAGACACATACTCAGACGATTCCATCTTATCAGAGAGATAGTTGAGAGGAAAGACATGCAGATTAGTAAAGTGCATACTGACGACAATCTCGCAGATCCACTGACAAAGCCTCTGTCGCAGCAGAAGCATGAAAGGCACTTGAAATCATTTGGTATTAAATACATGAATGATTGGCTATAGTGCAAGTGGGAGATTGTTAGAGTAGATGCCCTAGAGCCAATCAATTATTGTGGAATTGACTCTTTGTAATAATGTTCATTAATCAATAATAAAAGGCATTTTATTCTATATCGCGTAAATCATTATTATTGCAATATGTATTGATATATGTCCTTAGAATGGTAGAACCGTGACGAGGGTATCAAGTGTTTCAAATCTTGATAGTGAGAACCCTATGAGCACATATGGTGGCCATTCTAGAAACGTTCGTAGCCCCGATATTATTCGAAGTAAGGGCACGATATAATATGGTAAGGCTATCATAGTGTTGAACGACCCTGTCGAAAGGCAGTGACTGATCTCACTTGTCAAGGTTGTTTGGTGACAACCTGGTGCAACACATGGGTGCTTGTTGTAGGCGGATATACCGCAGCAAGTTCACTGGACTGACCCACCAGAGGATTCCATATGGATGGTAACCCCAGTGTCTATGGAACAAATCCTCTAACGAATGGTGGTGCATGTGATCCTTAGACTTGAGATCACCGGAGTGCCTTGTGCACCGATTGGTACAGTTTGACACTAGCCTAACGCAGTTCTATTCAGAGTTGTCAGTACGATGGTGATTGGCTATATCAAGAAGTGTATCAAGACTATGGTGGATTGACAAAGGATTCATCACTCCCGGGTACGGGAGAAGTTATCTCACGGCGCAATTCAGTATATGGCAATGACACTAAAACTGTGGCCACAGTGGGATTGAGTTGTTACTCTACCCAGATTATAATACGGGTCATTAGTACAGAAACTGAATATATAATATCGAGAGTAACCGAAGGTTGACACTATTTCTATGCCTTCGTCCTCGCCGAGATAACGGATCTTTGAAAGGATCGTATTGTACGGTAACCATATCGTTGAGTGTAGCTACTTTCTTTGAATCCGAATCTATCGGGTGGCCATGATGCCTTGCTAGGGGCCAATCTTGGTCTGTGTATTAGTGAGACGATTAATTGGTGTTAATCGCGATACTATACACTACCGGTATGATGAGGAGCCTATGGGTCACACACATAGAAGATAATTTAAGAGCCAAGAAGAAAGAAGGGCGTTTTCGTCTTTTTGGGCGAAGGGGTATTTTGGTAATTTCACAATGCAATTAAATTTGCTGAGGTCGTAGCCTTTTTATTTAATTTGTTAAAAAATTAAATAAGTGAAATTACAGTTAAATGTGTGTTCGCACATATTTAATTAAATCATCATTATTGTTAAATGTTAATTAAATATTAATTGATTTTAATTGAAATAATGATGAATTAAATTAAAATATCTAATTGGGAGTGTTTGGCAAATTTGGGGGTGTTTGGGTTATAGCCCAAGCCCATTCCATATGGGAATAGGGCAACTGAAATAAGACTATAAAAGGAAAAAGGTTTTAGTTGAAAAATAGTGTGTGTGTTATTTTATTCATTCTTTTGATTTTGAAAAGAAAAACCTCCAGCCAAAAAGCTCTCCCACGCCACTTTCACTTTTCCATTGAAAACAAACACTTTTGTTTTCTTCTTCTTGATTTCTTAAGGCCAAGGAGGATCTAGCAAATCCCTCCTTGGTTCTTGTTGATTGTCTTCGTGTGGACCTCTACGGTTCGATCCTACACTTGGATCGGTAGCAAACACATTCGGGGATAACATTGGTGGAGCCTCCAAACGTGGGTATGAATCTTAACATTTGGATTTATTTTTCTGCAGATTCTTATTATGCATAAAGCGTAAAATCGTGCCTTGATTTTGGGTTCTAAGGAACGATCCGTGGTTGTAAAAATTTTGTTTTCCGCTGCGCAACCGGGTCGTTTCCTAACAGCCATGACATCACTTAAGCGATCGTGAACTTGAGGATGATTTTGACAATAATTGGCCTTACTCGCTTAAGTGATTTCGTGTATCGCTTAAGTGACGAAGACTTATATATACTGAATCACTCAAGCGAGAGATGCATCGCTTAAGCGATCTATTTTTTTTTTTTTTTTTTTTGGGATTATTTGACAACCCCATATTAAGTAACGTTAATATTAACTTGGGATGTTCACAATATCACAAGATTCAGGAGAAAAGAAACAAATTAGCCTTGATCACTTAAGCGACATCGGTTATTAACACATATTGAGTTCTTTGTCATAGCACGCGTTAGTAGAAACGTACCTCATTTCACAAATGAAAAGGACTAACAAAAATAATAGAATAACAATAGATCATTCAGTTTTATGTACGGTGCTGACTGAAGAAGACCCAAGTGTTATTTTCACATTCTATTGAAACGAAAAAATTAATTAATAATAATAAATATTAAATAAATGAAAACGACTAACAAAAATAATGGAATAACTGTCGATCATTTAGTTTTATGTACTGTGTTGTAACTCTACAAAACCATCTACACAAACAATCTTTTGATTGGTCATTCAAACTTCATTTACTCCTTGAAATGACAACTCTTTTTAAAATCAAACCGAGAAGAATCTCAAAAGAGTGTAACATTTATCAATGCTCTGAAAATTTCACTATCTTTTTCTTCGTCCATATATCAACTCTGAAGCCATTTTCTTGCTCGAACTCTTAACATCTTTATGTTTCAAAGAAAGAAGAAGAAAATCTATTCACTAAGCTTGCATGGTTATGTAGTTCTCTTCTACCCAAATCTCTACCCTTGAATTTGAGAATGATTATTGTCAAGTATAAAGGAAATTAACCATGATCGCTTAAGCGACATGGACTATCACTTAAGCGATCACAATTTATGTATACTGGATTGCTTAAGCGATCTATGACATTCGTTAAGCGATCTTGTATTTGAGGATGAATTATTTTAAGCACAAAAGGAAATTAGTCTTAATCGCTTAAGTGACGTGAGCTATCGCTTAAGCGATCATGACTTATGTATACTAGATTGCTTAAGCAATATTTGACATCGCTTAAGCAATGTTGTATTTGAGAATGAATTATTCCAAGTACAAAAGGAAATTAGCCTTGATCACTTAAGCGACATGGGCTATCGCTTAAGCGATCACGGCTTATGTATACTGGATAATGCGTGATCGCTTAACCGACCAAGGCCAATTTTCATTGTAATTGATAATTCCTTCTCAAATTCAAGGTCGCTTAAGCAATGTGGGCTCTCACTTAAGCAATCTTGTACAGATAAGTCGTGATCACTTAAGTGATATACAACATCGCTTAAGCAATCAAGGCCAATTTCCTTTATACTTAACAATAATCATTCTCAAATATAGGATTGCTTTAGCGATGTGGGCTCTCGCTTAAGCGATCCAGTATACATAAGCCGTGATCGCTTAAGCAATATCGCACGTCGCTTAAGCGATCAAGGCTAATTTCATTTTGTACCTTGAATAATTCATTCTCAAATACAGGATTGCTTAAGCAATGTCAGAGATTGCTTGACATTGCTTAAGCAATGTCAGAGATTGCTTAAGGAATCCAGTATACATAAGTCGTGATCACTTAAGCGATCAAGGCTAATTTCCTTTTGTACTTAGAATAATTCATTATCAAATTCAAGGGTGGAGATTTAGGTAGAAGAGAATTAGATAACCATGCAAGCTTAGTGAACTGATCTTCTTCTTTTTTCTTCGAAACATAAAGATGTTAAGAGTTCGAGCAAGAAAATGGTTTTAGAGTTGAGATATGGATGAAGAAGAAGATGGTGAAATTTTCAGAGTATTGATAAATATTATACTCTTTTGAGATTCTTCTTGGTCTAATTTTAAAAAGAGTTGTTATTTCAAGGACTAAACAAAGTTTGAATGATCAGTCAAAAGATTGTTTGTGCTGATGGTTTTGCAGAGTTACAACACTGTTCATAAAACTAAATGATTTGCGGTTATTCTATTATTTTTGGTAGTCCTTTTTCATTTATTTAATATTTATTATTATTAATTACTTTTTTCATTTCAATATCCTAACCCCCATTAACTCCAAACCCACCCTCTCCACCCTATACCGTTGCAACCCACTAGCATGCAACAAATTTCAAGCTCCATCCATATCAATGAGTTTGAAAGACAACTCATACAACAAGTCTTCAATGGTTGGCCTTGGCAACTCTCTCGATTTCATCCTTCTTCTTGATGGCATAGCTAGAAATACAATGACATAAAATCAGTTTAATGCACCACAAAAGATTGAAATTCAGCCAAGAGAAACATAATAAGTTCATTAGATCGCTTAAGCGATTTGGTGATCACCAGATTTGGTGAGCAAAAGATCGCTTAAGTAATCTTCTGTCGCTTAAGCAATCTGCTGTTCACCAAATCTGATCTGAGTAGCAGATCACTTAAGTGTATCTGCATTGAGGATCTACAAAGAACAGCCGATCGCTTAAGCGATCTTTTGTCGCTTAAACGATTAGCTGTTATCTGCAGATCTGAACATTGTTAGAGTAGGTGCCCTAGAGTTAATCAATTATTGTAGAATTAACTCTTTGTAATGATGTTCATTGATCAATAAAAGGCATTTTATTCTATGTCGTGTAAAGCATAACTGTATGTATTGATATATGTCCTTCGAATGATAGAACCGTGACGAGGGTATCAAGTGTTTCAAATCTTGATAGTGAGAACCCTATGAGCACTATGATGGCCATTCTAGAAATGTCCATAGCCCCAGTATTATCTTGACCACTAAAGTTGTTGCCATAGTGGGATTGAGTTGTCACCCAATCCAATTTATTATTCCAGTCATTTGTCTAGTAACTGAATACAAACATATCAAGAGTAATTGAGGTTGACACTACTTCTATACCTCTGTCTCGATGAGATAACAGATGATGAAAGGATTTGATTGTACGGTAACCATATGATTGACAGGTAGATATTTCGCTAAATCTGAATCTATCGAGTGGCCATGATGCCTTGCTAGGGGTCAATCTTGGTCTGTGTATAGTGAGACGATTAATTAATGTTAATCGCGATACTGCTCACTACTGATATGATAAGGAGCCTACAAGTCACACGCTTAGAAGATAATTTAAGGATTAGTTTGTGAAAGGGGCATTTTCATCTTTTAGGATGAAAATGTATTTTGATAATCTAACAGTGCAATTAAATTTGTTGAGATTGTTGCCTTTATTTAATTTTAATATTAAAATTAAAATTAGTGAGATTATATTTAAATATATGTGCACCACATATATTTAAATGGATTATTATTATTAATTAAATGTTAGTATATTTTTATATATTAATTGATTTTCATTATAATAATAATTAATTAAATTTAAAATACCATTAATGGAGTGTTTGGTTGCAAGGGTGGATTAAGGTTGGAGACCATGCCTATTTCTAAGTGGAGTAGGGTTTTAATTGTTACATTATATAAGTGCAACTTAAAATTAAAACAAATATAAAATCATTCAATTCAATAAAACCCTAGCCACCTACCCCACTCTCTCTCTCTCATGTTCTTCTGATTGATTGAAGAGAAGAATTTTTTCTCTTCTCGATTCTTTGAAAAAAAACTTGATTCTTGAACCCATCTTGTTATTCTAGTAAAACAATGGTTGGGTTTTCGGATTGTCTTCGTATGGATCAATGTTCGTGCAATTATATATTGAATTGGTAGTGAAATAAAATCAAAGACACTTGAAGGAGCTTCCAAACGTGCGTAAGATTTATAATCCTTGAATGGATTATTTTTATTTTGTACATAATTTTTGTTTTTAACATGTAAACAATATAATCGATACCCGAATCTTGGCAAATAAGCAATTGATCTATCCTTTAATTTTTATTTTTCTGCTGCGTTGGGTAGATCAATTCCTTAAAAACAGCAGATTGCTTAAGTGGTCTATTGTCTCTTAAGCGATCTATTGTTCAGATATGCAAATAACAACATATCGTTGATCACTTAAGCGATGTGCTGTTATCTGCAGATCTAACAGCAGGTTGCTTGCTTGCTTCTAATTGATTCGAACCTAATTTTCTTAATCTGCATGTGATTGATTCTGGCAACTACTTTTCTTGTGGCCAGGTAGCTTGCAAATTGAGCACTTATTCATCCTTTGAGGAGCCTCACAAGCTAATGGAATACACTTAACTCTTTTTCTCTCTTTTTCTATCTTCTTGAATGGTGGATGAATGATAATGTCAAGCAACTTGGCAGCACCATCCATCGCTCTTTTGGAGGAACTGGATATATCATTTCCAAATAAGCCAGCACGTAATGGTTTGCCATATAGGAGGGGAGCAAAGTTCCGTGTAAATTCTTGAACCAAAATCCGGCTTGCGTTGGTGTTTCAATACTGCTAGTGCATGAGGACAAGGTAAACATTGAATGTCAAGCACTTTACAGCTGTAAGTTTTACTAAGAAGGTTAACTAGGGCATCCTGACCATAGCTGCACATAGTGAACTCTTGCGCATTGGGAGGATAGGCAAATAGTGCATTTGATAGTTCCATAGGTTCTCGCAATAATTTTTCAACGACGGAACAAGGGTTTTGGTAAAATTATCGACTCCGTACCACGCTCATGGAACCACCATGGCAATGTCCTTTAGATTGCATCAAAAAGGGCAACAATTGGAAACTCTCTTTCTATTAACAACTTCAAATTTATGGACTTGGCTATGTTCGTGGTCATGACATCAAACTTTCTTCCAGGAAAGTAAGCACTACTCCATTGCTCAAAACCAACATCATGCTCAAGATACTTAGCAATTTTATCATCCTTGATTCAGATTTGTCGGAAGTGCTCCTCGAACTCATCAACTTGATAATCTTTTGCTGCCATGTAGTCTGTCTGAAAGAGGTCAGTACAAACTTTTGTTTTATGCTCTTGCCAAGGTGCCTCATACAGAATTCGTGACGTGCTTGAGGGTAAATAGTGGCAATCCTTTTCTTTGTGGAGTTATGCCTATAAAATATTATGCACAACTCGTCATTGTTAGGCACTATCGTAAGTAATTGCTGAAAAAACCAAGTCCACGACTTGTCGTTCTCAAAGTCAACCACACACCATGCAACGAGATATGTGTGATTCTCGCAGTCCGGTTTAGTGGCCACCAACAATGTACCTCCATACTTTCCTGTCAAAAAGCAACCATTAATAGCCAACACCTTTCTCATGTTTACAAAACCCTTTATAGCAGCAGCGTAAGTAACAAAAAATATTTAAACCTCATATTCTTGTCCCACTTCAAAGCCATCTTGCTACCTTGGTTTGTCAACTCAAGCATATAACAATATACTTCTAATACTGCGTACCCATGCTCTGGCGTGCCCCTCACAAAATCCTGGGCATGTTGTTTCCCTTTCTAACATTTCCAGTAATTGACATCGCATCCCAACTCTATGCGCACAAATCTCTAAATGTCCTTAGGAGATGGACCTTTCCCTTCAACAAACTGACTTTTGACAAATTGTCTAATAACATTAGTGGAGGCTTGTCGATGCTTGCCTAAAATATGTCCTAACCCCCATGTGTGCTCATGGGTTTATGTTCTAACAATAAATTTTTTGGACTCCGCCAACTTGCCACTTGCACTTTCGGTCACGACATACAACCGTCACTACTGATGAATTAGACTTTTTGGTGATAAACTCAAAATTACCTCTCACGACAACAAGTTTTAGCTTCCTCACTATTTCCTCCTTGTTGTCGAATAAATACCCTACGCGTAAGTCCAATCCATCAGTAAAAACATGAGGTGATTCACTACTACCCCCAATTGCCGCCTCTGAACCTTTATAAAAAAACCATAGTGTTCTTTTCCTCGCAAACTACACCTTTTGCATAATCTGTATTTATAGGAATCTCTACATCTGCAGGAACATGTACGGGATCCTTCTCACCCACATTTTCATTCTACCCCACATGACCAACCTTTTCTACAATGCCCTCCTTACCACACAAATCACCGTCTACTCTTGATTTTTCAACAAAGAAATCAATGCCCTTGTAGTTAAAATTAAAACCAGCATTCTCTTCACCAACTTCCTCGTTATCCCCTTCCTTTGAACCAATTTCCAACGGTTTATCTACAAAAGAAACCCTTAAAATTGATCTCGAACCATTATCGCCCACATCAAGCATATATAACTTCACACCTTCGTTCGACTTTAATACAGCAGGGGGTACCTTATAATGTTCAAGAACTCTACTTAAAACATACTTCACAACTATATCACTACATGACCAACTCAAATCACCTATTCTAATTATTTTATCAATCAACTCATTAAAACTAACCTTTATGCTCATAACAATTGGTATAACTTATTTGCTCTTCCTAATCCACTTTCAACAACTTTCTTCCTCCATCCATTCACCAAAATATTCAACATCCAAAACAACTTGTTTCATGTCTAATAATAGCCAAGTACCTATAATGCAAGAAAAAAAAATTATTAACCGATATATTAAGGGTTGACTGATTTTAAATAGCATTTATAGAGTTGCTTAAGCGATTTGAGCGATCCAGTATATCGCTTAAGCGATCTGGTATAAATAAGTCTGAGCGCTTAAGTGATCTTCTACCATATACCTGATCGCTTAAGCGATCTGCTGCGATATACCAGACTTATAGCAGATCGCTCAGGTGATCTTATGCCATATACCTGATCGCTTAAGTGATCTACTGCATTACACTAGACATACCAGATCGCTTAAGCGATATTCCAGATTCAGAACATATTTTCAATCATCTCCACCTATAATCAGTGCTACCACCCCTAGCCATCGACAATGCAAGAAAATAATCAATAAATTTCACTCATTTCAATTTGCATTACATCAAACACAACCCAACAACCCAAACAACTAAATCAAAATCATAACCAAAACCCAATCCATCATTAAATCTTTGTAAATCGATATATAAAATGCAAGTAGGAGATACACATACATGGATGAAATGTCAAAAGGAGGGGGAGGTAGATCTTTGGCAAAGAAGATGTTAATGACGGAGGAAGAAGAAGGTGCTAATTGTTAGAGTAGGTGCCCTAGAGCTAATCAATTATTGTAGAATTGACCATTTGTAATGATGTTCATTGATCAATAAAAGACATTTTATTCTATATCGGGTAAAATATATCTATATGTATTCAAATATATCCTTCGAATAGTAGAACCGTGACGAGGGTATCAAGTGTTTCAAATCTTGATAGTGAGAACCTTATGAGCACATATGGTGGCCATTCTAGAAATATCCATAGCTCCAATGTTATTCTGACCAAGGACACAGATAATACGGTAAGACTATCATAGTGTTGAGCGACCCTGTCAGTGAGTGATCTCACTTGTCAAGGTTGTTTGCCGACAACTTGGTGTAACACATGGGTGCTTACTGTAGGCATGTTCACTAGACTGATTCACTAGAGGATTCCATATAGATGGTAATCCTAGTGTTTGTGGAATAAATCCTCTAACGAATGGTGGTGCATGTGATCCTTAGACTTGAGATCACCGGAGCGCCTTGTGCACCGATTGATGTAGTTTGACACTAGCCCAGCGTAGTTCTATTCAGAGCTATCAATACGGTAGTGATTGGCTATATCGAGGAGGGTATCGAGATTATGGTGGATCGAGAAAGGATTCATCACTCCCGGGTATGAGAGAAGTTATCTCATGGTGCAATTCAATATATGGTAATGACACTAAAGTTGTGGCCACAGTAGGATTGATGTAATACCCAAGATATCAAAGGTATGTTCCTAACTCAAAATAGTCCTTTAGATGTTAATTTTATGTTAAAAAGCATAAAATCTAACTAAGGGCAAAATAGTCAATTCATTTGGAATGGTATGAATCAATTATCCATAGAGAGGCTTAGGGGCAAAATGGTTATTTTGCCTATGGATAAGCATTGAAAAAGTCAAGGATGAGTAGGCTTCATTGCATTTAATGGCATTAATTAAGTAATAATTATGTCTAGTGTGACATGACCAAAATGCCCTTATATGAAGAATTAAGGACTTATGAGTTATACAATTAAAATAATTGGGCCAATTGCATAATTTTGGAAAATAAATGAAATATTTTCCTATAAATGAGATGAAATTCGTTCAAGCCAAAGGAGAGAGCCTTTCTTCAACATTTCTTCCATTTTCTCTCAAATCTTTCATGAAACAAGCTTTCTTTCTCTAAGTTTTAAAGGAGTTTTGCTTAATTTTTCAAGGAGAACAAGATAGGAGCCTTGGATCTTCAATTTGAAGGGTTTAAGGTAAGGATTAAAAACTTTAGTTTTGATGTGATTTGAAGATTTGAAGTAGATGTTGAGGTATAATGTTATATATGTAGGATTAAGGTGTAAAAGAAGTCAAAGGCAAAGGATTTGTTGGAGGAAGTCTTTAAAAAGGTAAGGAAGAACCTCCCATAACTTTAGGGTTTATGCTAGGGTTTGTGGATTTTTATGAAACCTTAAATTAAAGCTTTAAGGCATAGAATTAGTTGATGGCAAGTGTAGTTGAACTCATTTATTCTACTTATTGCCTTGAATTCATTATACATGAAGTTATTGCTCTTTATGTTTTATGAGTTGTTATGTTTGATTGAAGAAAATGAAGTGTGGATACTGATTATGGCAAAAATTGCAGTATTGGAGGCCACATGGTGTTGAATGGTTGCTATTAGAAGTGTTGATGTGTTGTTTGCATTAGCTTACAATGTTATAGCAATAATGGATGATTATGGGAATGAAATTTTACACTTCCTTTAAGATGTTAAAGACTATTAAGGGGAGGTTTATTTGATCCATAAGTTAACCTATTGGTTAATGTCAATAGGAATTGATGTGGCATAGTTAATATGAAAATTCGGATTTAGTGGGCTTAGGGGTTTTGTTAACCCTGCTTCAGTATTTCGACCATAACTTGAGTTATAAAAATTGAAATGAGATGATTCTTAAAGCATTAGAAAGCTAAGACACAGACCTATAACTTTTATGTTTATGCCAAGAGCCAATTCGTTTGAGAAGAGGATGGAAAATGGCCTGAAGCATAAACTGGTTATTAAAGTTTAAGATTTAACATAATCAATTCTTATGATTATGAATTGATTATTAATGTATTATTGTAATTATGCCATGTACTAATGTTTACCCATTAGTTAGATGATCTTTGAAAGATATACATGGTCATAATGTCAATGCATGATTAATGTTATGAAATGGCATGAAGATGCAATGTAATACATGTTTTAAGATGATGTATGTGAGCAAGAGGTAATGTAAATGGGTTGATAATCCATAGATGAATTAAAAGTATTAAGCTCACCAAAATATGTATTTACATGCCATAAGATGTTAGAGATGCAAATAGACATGATAGAGATGGATATAGACATGATGGAAAACGCGTAAGCATATCCTCGTATATCGGTTGAGGAAAGATGAATATATGCTTTAGATGCTAAATAACGTGTAAGCACGCCTCCCGATGATATGAGCTCTGGATGAAATTTGAGGCTAGATGATATGAAGTGCTTAAGATGCTAAGAAAGGTCCGATCGGCTAGACGTTAAATGTTTCATATGCATTTAGTTGCATTACATGAGTTATGATGTTACTTACATCATGAGATGATTTATACTCATGTTAGATGATTTTAGATGTTATGTCATGACATGTGATGTGTGTGTACTATGTTTACATACTTATTTGTATGTGTACACATTGATGTTTATCTAGCCATGGGATAAAATGATGAAAAGCATATGAATTAGTAATAAAAGGGAAAGTATCCCTAGATGTAAAAGATAAGTAATATGTTAATAAATATGTTTAAATAAATATCAAATAGTACATTCAGAATGAAACGGATCATTAGCTACTGAGCGATTAGTGCTCACCCTTTCATTGTTGATTGCTTTGCAGGTAGACTAGAAGCGAGTGATGCTAGAGACAGTGGGACTAGACATGAGGGGAGATGATTTATTGTCATCTCGATGTTTTTATCTTGATGTAAATAATGTAAATGATAAATATTTGTGAAATACCTTTGGAAGCTTCCACCCTATAAATATGTTTTGATTGTATAATTTCTTAAAGTTTGTAAATTATAAGTTTGGATACTGCGTGACATTTTATATGCATGTTTTGGATATTATTATTATTATCCTTACACGATTTTTTCTAAATACAACTTGTTCTCCAGACATGTATCCTCGGGATTCTCATTGAGGGATATTCAGAGGATACCTGACTGGAGGGGGGTTTTACAATTGAGTTGTCGCCCAATCCAATTTATTATTCCAGTCATTTATCCAGTAACTAAATACAAACATATCGAGAGTAACTGAGGTTGACACTATTTCTATACCTCTGTCTCAATGAGATAACAGATGATGAAAGGATTTAATTATACAATAACAATATCATTGACAGATAGATATTTCGTTGAATTCGAATCTATCGGGTGACCATGATGCCTTGCTAAGGGCCAATCTTGGTTTATGTGTAGTGAGACGATTGATTGGTGTCAATCGCGATACTACTCACTACTGGTATGATGAGGAACCTACAAGTCACACACTAAGAAGACAACTTAAGGATGGTTAACTATGGAAGGGTATTTTCGTCTTTTGGACGAAAGGGCATATTGGTAATTTTGCTATGTAATTAAATTTACTGAGATTGTTGTTTGTGTCCAATTTTATTATTGGAGTTATGTAGTAAAATTACGAATTTAATTATTGAAGTTAATATTAATATTTAACAAAATAATTAAATTGGGACCTGTGGTAATTCCACCTAAGTTTGGGTTATTGCTAAACTTTGGGGGTGGAATGGATATTTGGCTTTTCTATATAAGGAAAGCAATGAATATGTTTTTACACAATTCTTCATTTTGGCCGTGAGTGTGAAAAATTAGAGAGAATTTTTCTCTCTTCCTTTCTTCTTTACTTCACCCTTCCAAACCTTAAATCCTTAAAGCTAGAGATTGGTTCTAGTCTTTGTTGTACTGTTTTCGTGTGGACAACGTGAGTTCGATCTTATACTTGAATCGGTAGCGAGATCGCGTTCAGAGATATTGACGGAGCCTCCAAACATTGGTATGATCCGATCTTTGGTTTGATTTATGTTATTTTAATTTAAGCATGTAAAGTTTGTGTGTATATATATAAGACTTTGATTTTGGGCTTATCAGAGTAATCGATGAGAAATATTTTCGTTTTTCACTGCGTTTACCCCATCGATTTACTAACATTAATGGCAGAGGAAGAAGAAGACGTAAACAAAGCTAATAAGAAACAGCAACCAAGGGAGGGTAGTTCTGATACGTTAATGGCGGGAGGGAGGAGGCAAATGAATTTGTTTTGGGTTTGGGTTTATTTGTAATAATTTTAGATTTTTAGAGATATAATATAATTTTTAAAAGATTATACATTACTTTATTAATCTTAATTAAATAATAATCATATTTAATTACTGTTAATCAATAATAAGAATATTTAGTTAAGAATTTAAAATTTTACAGCCTTTTAATTAAATTTGAATAGACTCAGTCGGATCAGTCCTTGTGAGAAGAGCTTTTGGATATAAAGGTCCCCGCCAGATGTCCAATAATAATTAGTCCAATAAAAACGACCTGAACTTTCCTTGGACTTTCCCGTTTTCCTCAGAAACCTCACTCTCTTTCACATTCAAAAACGCTGACTCCAACCCCAATTTTTACACAATCAAGCAAATCAAATCAGTCAAAATTTTGAATTTTCCCTTCTTTCTTCCTCGCTCTGATTCACCTCCATCCAATGGCGAATCGTGGATCTTACGCCTCCGGTCCTCGCTTAGGTCAGCTCTTTCACTTTTCTTCTTTTCATTTTTTCTGTTAAATTTCTCCTTTCTTTCGATTTGATTGACTATTGAATCAATACTTTAGGTTTTCTTATTATTGCCGTGAAAATGAAATTAATTTAAATATACGAAATGTTTATCTTTTTTCTTTTAAAGATTAATAACCAATCAAGTTATTGTATTTTTATTTATTTTTAATGGTAATGGAGTGCGAATTTTGCTAGATCAATTTTGAAGAACAAGTGAGTTCATGCTAAGAGCTTGAGATGTTTATTCCACTATTTGCTGAATATCTAGTCTTAGATAGATCTGGGAAGAATTTGTATGGTTGTCATAGAATCATTGCGTCAAGTCGCGGTATTACTGTTTGTGTATTGGCGAACTTGACTTATAACAAATTAGTGTTTTCAGATGGATTTTGTGGTTTGATGTTTGGTTTCCTATGAAGAGGTTAGAGGTTCAGATCGTTCCGTGCCCAGGTTAATCTACCCGTTTCTAATCAGGTCTTGAAATTTCCAGGCATAAATTATAAAATAAGAATTAAAATCCACTATGAGAGTCCCAATGGCAATGTATTGGGACAATGATTATATTTGGAGAGAGTGAAAAATTTCCCAAGGTGATCATTGCAAGTTTTTGTTGCACATGCAGTGTATCTTCTACTAGTGAAGATGGTTGCTGGAGACTGAATTATGCATAACTGGGGATATCACTTTTTCTATTATCTCTTTTTAGTAAGTTGTGGTTGATTTGAGCCTAGACGTGGTCCAAACATATGAGTAAAATAAGCTGTTTTAAGTCATGAACACGGTCCCTATCCTTTTGCGTATTTTATATATATGTATTTGAGAATTTTTTGAGTTTGCTGACACTATGAGAAAGTCAATGACAGTTTTGGGGAGTTTACATTCCCTCTGATGTTTTCCTAACTTGATCTCTCAATGTTCTGACATAATGTTCTCATAGTGATAACTAAGCAATGTTTCCAGCATGTTCCTTCTGACTACATGGACCCACATTTTCCTTCTTGTCCATTCATAATATTTTTCCTGGGAATACTTTTTTCAGTTGATTGAGTTTGGCATTTGATTTGCAGATATTCAGCAATTACAAATGGAAGCCCAGCATAGATGGTTGCGGCCAGCTGAAATTTCTGAAATTCTTTGGAATTATCAGAAGTTTCAGATTTCATCTGAGCCTCCAAACAGGCCTTCAAGTATGATTATTGCAAATTATTTGGAAGCACTAGTTGTTACACAATATTAATTCTTACCAATACTTGCTTGCATAGTAAAAGTTAAAACTATATGTGTAATAAATTGTCTTCAGAGGCTTTTGATGCCAACTTCTCTGGTGACTTGTATGTTTCTTGTAAGTATTATCATGTTAAGCTTTTAATTTCTTGAAATACTAGCTCAGCCAGTCGCAGCCATTAAGTAACTTATACATTTACTCTGTACCATAAAGAACAAACTTTGGACATAGTTTTTAGGCTCTGAATTAGCTGTCAAAGGTATGTTGTTTCTATGCATATGAACTTGTCAAAATACTTGCGTTTTATAGCCCAAATGGTTGCTGTAGTGGTTAAGGCCTTTGGTTTTTGCCAAGAGCTCAAACGTTCAACTCCCTTTTGAACCATCTACTTAGGATATTTATCCCACAAGTTTTTCGGCTACCAAAGTTGTTGGCAGTGATCTCCGGTTAAATCTGCAAACATGTATAAAGGTGGATAGATTTTGGGTAAAGAATAAAATAGGAAACTTGTCTTCTATGCTCACAGCAGTTTTCTGGTTTGTTTACACTTGTTTGTCAGCCATTGCTGAAGTCAGTTTTTGATAAAACTGTTCTCAGGACAACCCTTTTTTTAAGAAAATTAATAAGTTATTTTGTAGTATATTGTATGATTACATAAACTGAACTTTATATAATTTGTTTGACAAAAAATCTTAAATAAGGTGAACAAGGTGTGGAAAGCTATAGTGCTTAATTTTAGTTATTGCTATGCAAATGTACATGATATTTTGAAAACAAAAATTCTTCCAGACATGCTCTATTCTTTGACCTCATATTGCTTGATTGTATACAGTTTCTAGCACTTTTTACATTAGTAATTTATAGCATCCAGAGTTTCCTATATATCTTGCTTCTGCCTATGTAATTCACTGGACTTTCTGAATGGTGAAAATTTAGTGAAATAGTGATCTTTGTTAAAGGAGTCGGAATTAAATCTATAAGCAATTGTCTTTATCACCTTTTTTCACTGTGTCATTATAATGTATGGTTGACTTATGAGTCCATGTCACTTATCTTAATGATGATGCTGAAGCCCTTTTGGCTCTCTTGTAACTTGCTCCCCATTTTTCCTGTTCCTTGAGATTTCCCTCCTTGCTATTCCACAGAAAAGCAAACATATGTAAACTGATGCCATTAAATTGGCTGGTTTAAAACTAGTTTCTGTTTATTTTAATTGCTGATTTGTCAACTTCAAATACATTGATTCAGAGTTTCTGATACCTTTTATGTTATTATATTTGATTTATCTTTTTCTGTTTTTTCTGGTATTGCATTAAATTCTTCTGTTATGTAATTGCTCTGGTCTGATTGTTCCCTGTTCTATCATTCCCTATTTTGCGAGTGCACAATTCTGTTCTGTTTGGTTAGTATCTGAAGTTTATAGAAGGTATTATGCTTTGTTAGCTTGGTGGATTCAAAGTCTATTAGGTAATTTATCATGCAATAATTTTGTAATCCCTTTTTTTTAATCTGTTACATGTTAGTGCACTTTTATTTTGGAATATATAGCCAGATATTTTTCGTTAAATTTCCTTAGCACAAAGAAAATAAATTGGGTAGATTGAATGTTGGATAAACGTAGATTTACTGCTAATGATTCATGACTGTCAAGAATTCCTACAACCGCTATGTCATTAAAAGTTGTTAATATGTTTTAATGGATTCTGAAACTTTAGATGTGTGAGTGACATATGAGAACTGATTGTAATGGACATTTTGATTTTGATTGCTATTCTAAACCATTCTTTACTGTGTCTCCTTCCAAGTTTTCATTACTTTTGTTGTGCAAATAATTCGGGACCTATTTGTTTGGATATGTAGATTCTGAATTTTGAGAGGGGCACATGTATATAATTTATCATTTTGCTATGCCATTGAGGAAAAACTGGGCTACATGGCCTATGATTTAAATGTTGTTCTTTGGTAAGAGTTGGGCATTTTTCACCCTGCTCTTATATTCTGTTTTTATTTTTTAATATCATTCGGAGGAATAATAGGTTTAACTGCTTATTTGATATAAACAACAGCATACCAATTCTTTTGGCCACTACATGTAGGATTAATTGATTCATAACTCTTAGTTCTGAATTTGATGTGATTGATATTTTTTATGTTTCTGCGTCCCTTGCCTGCTCTTAGTTTTGCTTTTAGCTTTTGCATATCTTATGATGTTTCCATGTGGAAGAAATTTTGAGAAGTTTGAAAACTTTCAGTTCAAACATTAGTGTTTGCTTCTTGTTGGTCATTTTCAAACATTTTCTGTGTTGAAACATTGTCGTATTTAACATTGTAGCTTGACATGCACTCCGCCATGCTAGGTGGTTCACTTTTTCTTTTCGATCGAAAGGTGTTGAGATACTTTAGGAAGGACGGACATAATTGGAGGAAGAAAAAAGATGGAAAGACTGTTAAGGAGGCTCATGAGAAATTGAAGGTAAGGTTGCACTTAGCTTCTATCTGGGCTGTGGAACCCTGAGATTAAGGCCCTGAATAATTGCACCTATTCTTCTTCTATTTTATGTTTTGGTATCATGATTCAAATAAAATGTAGTGAGAGTTTGAGAGATAAATTATCCAAGCAATTTTAGGTCGGAAGTGTTGATGTGTTACACTGCTATTATGCCCATGGAGAAGAGAACGAAAATTTCCAGAGGCGCTGCTATTGGTTGCTTGAACAGTAAGTCTGAACTCATCATTGTCATCTCTCTATCTCTCTTCTTTTTTTCTTTTTTTCTTTTTTTTTTTGGCTAATAAACAAATATTGTCTATTAAAAGTATACAAGTATACAAGGGTGGACAAAATGTCCATACAAAAGGACAAGCTGTCCCTAAACCCAAGGGTTCATAGAACAAAACAAAATGAAAACATTTCTCCTGTTCCAAAATCTTCAACACTAAAAATCCCTAATCAAATTTTCACGAAAATCTTCCCTAGCTAGGTAATTGAGGATTCCCAATTTTGTTGAATAAAGAAAAAAGAAACGTCTTTGAATTCTGAAGTGATAGACACCCAAAGAGAAGCCCAAAAATTTACTTTATCTCACATGGACCAAATCTCTTCACCACTTCTATCCTCCAAAATTCTCTTCATCATCATCATCTTTATAATGGACCTTCTTAACTTGATAAAATTGTTACTATTTATGTCACTGGAAACTGATAAAATTTCCAAAGATGTATTGGCATGAAGCTACGATTAATATGACTATACCTTAAAATTCCTTAATGTCTCCATTGACGAAAATTGCAACCAAATAAAAAATGATTGGTTTCCAAAAATTTAGGCCAAAACCAATCCATAGATGTATAAAAACTAAACCAAACAGTTTTGATGTGGCTTCTCAGTTTGAGGCAGATTTGTACGGTCCAGGGTTTAAACTGACCCAAACAAATAAGAAAGTCTAGGGTGGAAATTTTTATATGACAACTTGGATTATATTGTTAAAACTCTGCATGCAATTTTTTATAAACTATTTAATAACTGTATTAGTATAAACATATACATGTTTCTTGATAGAATTGATTGGTTTAAACATTGCTGAACTGAAAACTAATGAACTTACTGATATTTTTTTCACCAATACCGAATGAAATAGTTATGATAGAATACTGAATTAAACCGAACCAATGAGTTGTGTTTGGTTTGATTCATTTTAAGGGTTAATCTTTTTGTTTGCACATCCCTATTATTGATGAGGTTTATTGGAATGCTCATTAACATGATATTCATTGATTCTTGGATGGAATCTTAGACATTTTTGTTTAATATGTGTTATTTTTTTTGTCTGGTTCTTATGAAGAAGTTCAATTTCGCAGGGATATGATGCACATAGTTTTTGTCCACTACTTGGAAGTTAAGGTATTCCTTCTTCATCTTCACTACAATTAGTAATTAATATCATCAATTTTGAGCATGGCTTAACCATTGGATGCAAAGACCATACGAAGTTCTTTAAACATATTATTGAAATTTCCATTTACTTATGTTCTTTATATAAAAAATAGAATGAAAACTCACTAGTCTTTTTTATTCTCAATTTTGTTTAAATTGTTGAGCAATTATGTTGAGAAGAGATGATGAGTTAGGTGCAACTTTGTTTGGGATGGTGTAGTTTTGCCTTAACACATTATTGAAAAAGCAATATTTATGGCCTAGGCTATCCACACAACAACATTGTGTTAGTGTAAAACCTGATTTTTACTACTTTCTTTGAGAGCTTAGTTTCCTAGATTTAGATTTGCTTTGATGTTTAGGAGGAAACCTTTCCAAATTTCTCAACAATTTGCGTTTGAACATATGCTAGATGAGCAATAATACCACATTTATCACACTTTTGGGAAAATTCTAGTAAACAATGTCTACTGAGAAACTATAATTTTCCCTATTCATCATAGTGGGTATATTGAGTTGTCCAGTCTTATATTACACAACAATATCCACACTTGACCATTGTGATGTATGTAGGTTAAATTTGTATTTCATAAAGGTAGGTTTAATAAACCAATCTCCACACTTGAGAAGGATTCTGAAGAGTTATAAGATAAGATCTCTGGTTTCAAATGTCTTCTGTCACAACCATTTCCTTACCAAGCGATTTCAATTAGGCTGCTTTTTGCAATTTTAAATCCGTTGGTGATAATGCTCATCATCTTACACAAATAATATCCATTGGTTTTTAGGTAGGAATTTGACCAAGATGAATTTGCAACTTTGAAGTGAATCATATCTAAAACTTTAATTTTTTTAACACCATTGAAACTCTAGCTTTTCCTCAGAGGTTGTAATCTTTTGCAAGCTTTTCACTTAACAGACCAGAAGAATGTTGGCAATAGATCTGGAAGAAAAAATAATTTAAGAAGCAAAATTGAAAAGATCAATCTAGAATTTATAAACTTCTCTACCATCAAACTTAATTTTTTCTTTTTTTATAAGAAACTTTAAAATTTGTATGAAAATGAAGAAGATGAGAAGATACAGCTATGGATTAGGTGTGAACAAAGAAGGAAAAAATGAAGAATCTTAAAACATCTTGATAACCGAGGCTCAAATGGGGTGAGAAGGAAAACTTTCCCCCAAATCGCTGCTGTTTTCTTCCCTTATAACAGTTTAAAAACACATCTCCAAAGAGTTTTTGCTTTCTTTCCTCTTTCAAAGGTAGCATCATTCTCCATAAGGATTTCATCACAAGAACCTAGAATGGCCATGACATCTTGGCTTTCATGCAAGATTTGTACACAAATTTGAGTTCACAACACAATGAAGGAAAGAATGACAAGAGGACTCTTCACTTCTTTTACACATTGTAAACCAAGAAGCGTAGAGACTCATCGGATATATCAATTGGATCATTTTACTTGTACTGATTTTTTCTTGAACCAAAGTTTGTATAAGGTTTGGACCTTTTGAAATTGAGATTCCAATTCTAACTTTGAGTTAGAGGAGAGGATACCACCCTAGAAAATATGGAAGAGTCTATACAGATATTAGAAGGATTCATTCACAAGAAGATATCCTATCCATTTGCTCTCCCTCAATAAAATATCATTTCCATCCCCCAAGCTAAAGTGAGTGGTAAATGAATTACTCCTTGGATATAGCTATTCAACGGTTTATATAAGAACCTTTGTCAATCACATTAGTATCTTACCCATTTGGATATCATATTTGCTTTTAATCACCATGCGATAGAGAATCCTTTTCGAAAAGGAACCCTGGAAGCCATATAGCCAAGAGAGCCTTGTTCTTTTTCACCACATTATCAATACCAAGCTCCCTTTTGTCCTTAGCCTAGACATTGTGTCCCTCTTATGAGATGAACACGTTTACTTCCCTTATATGCTTTTCCACAAGAAATACCTCAACATTCTTATATTCGTTTTGCATTCCCATTGCGAATCTTAAACCATGAAAGACAATAAATTGGAGGAGCTAAGAAGATAAATTGAATTAGTTTAATTCTACCCCTTTTAGATTAGAATCCTCTTTTTTACCCCCCATGTCTTTTCTAATTTTTTCTACTTTTGGACTTAAAGATAGAAGATTGGATGGTTTCCAAAATGAATACCCTAATACCTAAGCGGTCAACTTCCTTTTGACAATCCAAATTGATTTCCCAACGTTTTCATTTTCCATTTTGAGAAGTTAATCTCCACAAATATGCAGTGGCCATATCATTTTAAGGTAAAAAATAAGATTAAATGTTTCTAAAACTTCTAGGAGATTTTCAATTTCTTGAAATTACTTGAAGAAAAGGAAGAGTATTATCAATAGATTGTAAATTAGAAGCTTCTATCTTCTCTTACCTACAATAATACCTTCCGCAAGTGTAGCATCAATCTATTCAAGCCATCCACCACTGAGTTGAAGAGAAAGATGGAGATAGAATATTTGAAGCTTCTATCTTCTCTTACCTACAATAATACCTTCCGCAAGTGTAGCCTCAATCTATTCAAGCCATCCACCACTTAGTTGAAGAAAAAGATGGAGATCCAATATCTCTTTGTCGTATCCCTCTAAGAGGCTCCAAAATGTCCTATTGAAGTCAACTCCATGTAACTTTTAGAATACAGGTAATACATATAGCAATTTGACCGTTATCCTAGTAAAATTAAGTTTTTTGAGATTATAGGATTTAGGAATCTTCAACAACAAAACTTATCCTTAATCAACTAAAGGACATTATAATTCTCTCAAGTGATAATCTCAAAAGACATTCAATGGCCTCACATATAACCTATTTTAGCTGAACATAGAATTACCAAACTGCTCATAATACTCATGATAATATTGTTGAACTAACAAAATGATTGGCTAAAGTAAAGGAGTTTTATTCCTATGCCAAAAGTATTTTTTTGTCCTTCTGTGGGTCATAAAGGCATATGCTTCCAAAAAGAAATACTTTTTCTCCAGGAATACATTGAAATGGCCTCGACATTGCATTAGAGAGAAGCCATTATGTAGCTCTCTCATGATAACCATTATTGCAATAATGTACTTCCCTTTATCCCAAATGTTAACGGGTTCAATTATTTGACCTTGGAGGGATTCTCACACATTACAGTTGTTTGTATTAAAAAATGTGTATTGTTTCTATAACAAGCTTCAAGTCTAGCATATTTCAATTTTCTCATTCTTCAACTTGAAGTTCTTATTATTTTTTTAATACTGTGTTAGTGATTTTATTATATTTTATCTTATTTAGGAGGTGTTTCTATACATTGAGGATCCCTTTTATTTTCTTGCAAAGTAAAAAATCTTCTACATGTCACATGAATATATTTATAAGTATTATCTACTTAATTTGTCCGCTTGCTTTATACCATCAAAACAGGGTAATAAAATGAATGTTGGAGGCATGAGTGAGAATAATGAAATTATATCGAGTCTGGGAAAGGCCAGCCCTTTGACTTATAGCTATCCTGAAAATCATAGCAAAGCACCTTCAGGGATTACAGATTCCACTAGCCCAACCAGCACTCTGACATCATCATGTGAAGAGGCTGATTCTGGTATTTTCCGGCTTTGATTTATTTTATGCTGGTCATATTTCTTTCACCCTATTAAACTTAATCCCCTGAGCGACAAAGTTTTATTTTATGAACTGATTGCCAATTTTGATTATGATAAATTTGCTTATATGGTAACTTGTTGCATTCCCCATAGGGGATAGTTATCAAGTGAGTTCCAGATTCCCAATACATCTTCAGTCACGACAAATGGGAAATGCATCTACTATGGATAAGATGAATTCTGGCCTCCCAAATTCATACCTTTTGCTTCCTAAGAATGGTAACCTTGTTTTCTCCAACTCTATCTTTATTTGATCTGTAATTTTCCATTTTAGTTTGTACTTCACTCCCCTGTCTCTTCATGTCAATAGCTTTACATGATATGACATTAAAACATGTTAATATGTTTGAGACATTTACCAGACAATCATGAAGGCCAGTCATCAATTCCTAGAGATCAGATACCCCGGGTTCTTGGAGACAGACCCAAAGATAATGATAATGGTACTTATACAATTGAGTCTCAAAGGACACTTGGTTTGGGATCATGGGAAGAGGTCTTGGAAGATTGCACCAGGGGATATGATATTGTGCCTTCTCATGCTGGTGCTGGAATGAACCTTAAAAAAGACAATCTGACTTATGGTGAACTTTTAGATGGCCAGATTTCTGTCAAAACAGAGTATGCGAGTTCTCTTCCTGTCCAATCAAATTCTCAGGTACCTGTAACAGTTGCTACTAATTCTATCTGATTCTCTTAAATAAAAAAATAGTTGCTATTAATTTCATATGCAATTTACTTGCTCTTACTATTTGTAATTTGGATGAAACGGTTGGCTATCATGCAATTATCATTATTTTTTGGTTTTGATTCGTGTTCTCTGCAACTAGAGGGCTTTTAGGTGTCAAAATCTCATTTTGCTGTTTTGTGCTGTTTCAATACAGTGGATTTGTTTGTGGTGAAAGATATTTATTGTATCCCACAGCATAAAAATCTTTTTGGTTGGTCCCACAGTCACAATTTGTATCAGATGTACCTGCAAATAGGCTTTTATGATGACACAAGGTCCATAAAGTTGGGAATTTGTTTCATCTCACATTGTCAGTAAATAAGAGTCTAGGCTTGTTTATAATTCTTTGGTTGCTTCAACTTAGTAGATGTCTTTGGAGTATGTGACTTCCAAAAGCAATTTTTGAAGGTGAAAGACACTTATGACGTCTAAAGGGAAAATGCTACTAAGTTGGTGATAGACCACTGATAGAAACCTCCTTCTATCTCAACCTGCAAAACCACACATGCACCCAAATTCCCAGAATTCCCAGTCACCCCAACAGCAAACGCAAGACAAATCCTCTCAACCAAACTTTACTGAAATACCTTTACTGTATTACTATTAATATCCTAAACAAACACCAGTTCGATCATCAACAAGGACTACACAAAGTATAATCTAGAAAATGAATAGCAACTGACAATAAGCAAATTGACAATAAGAGAAAATAAGAAAAAGATAACCAAGGATAACCAGTTGGCTTAGAGGGCCAGTACCTCCCCAACCCAAATTCCCTTTTACTTTTTCAATATCCCCAAACATTCCCTGTCAACCCTTTTTATGCACAAATCCCACTCTAACAGAATTTCTTTAAACCCAATCTGTAGATGCCACCTGTCCATTGCTTTATGCGCAGTAAAATGCTATTTATCCTCTTATTCTTTCTGCTGAAGACGTGCACTAAAGGGGTCTCATCAACCACCCATTACTAAGAGATATATCAAGCATGGGAGAAGAACCACTTGTGGGAACAAAGGCAGTGGGAATTAGTTAGAATATTAGGCACACGTGTTCTGATTTTATAGGATATTAGTGGGGAGCCGAGAGTTCTTGTAAGGGAGACTAATTTCATGATTCCATTAGCTTGTTTTTCAAAGGAATATTTTTGGGAGGTCACTAGCTCCTCGAATTGCTAGTAAACTTGTTTTTGGCACATCTTCCTCCTTAACTCTAATCTGTTGGTATCCAAACTTTAAATCAAGTTTGCAAAAAATGGTTGCTTCGGCTAATTCATCCAACAGTTCATCGATGGTAGGAATGAGAAATTTATCTGGTATGGTGATGTTATCAAGGGTTTTATAATCGACAAAAACCTCCAGTTGCCATCCTTCTTCTTAATCAATAAAATTGGACTAGCAAAGGGGCTAATGTTGGGTTGGATGATGTCAAACACTAACATTTCGCCAACCAACCTCTTAATCTTATTCTTTTGAAAATAAGGGTACCTATATGGTCTGATGTTAGGGGGTTGAGCTCCTTCTCTAAGCACTATGGCATGGTCATGTTCCCTTTGGGAAGGTAATCTAGTGGGTTGATCAAACAAGTATTTAAACTCCTCCAATACCCTAGCTACCCTAGGCTCTAGTGGTTCCTCTTCTAATTCTGGTTTATACGCAATTGAGCAGAACTCCACCAAATACCCAGTTCCTGTTGTTTGCATCGACCTCAACGTGACCTTAAGGGATACTACAGTTTTTACCAGTGACGGGTTTCCTTGTAACATCACCCCCTTCTACCTCAAATGCCATGGTTCTTCCAATTCGCACATGCGTCCCCAAGTGAACTCAACCAAGAGATTCCTAATACCACATCCGCTCCTCCTTAATCGAAAGGAAAATAATCTTGTTGCACCATAACTTCTTGGATCTCAGTTTGTACTCCATTACATATCCCTTCCCCTCTTATTGTCACCCTGTTACCCACCATCACTCCAAAAGTCTTCCCTCTTTCAACTGATATCCCCAATTTGCGCACCAACTCATGTGAGATGAAGTTGCGTGATGCTCCACTATCCACTGGCACGATAATTTCTTCCTTCCCAATGAGTCCTCTGGTTTTTAGAGTCTTATCCGATGTAATACCAACAATAGAATTCATTGAAAGAGCCAAGGGATTACCTTCCGTGATGGGCTTTGTGAAGAAATACTTTGTTTTATTACATATATCACAATGAAATGTACAATGAATTTATAGCAAAAAACAAAAAACTAATCTAGGAAGTAAATTGTTACATTTCTATTATAACTAATCTAATTCTTAATAACTTTGATCCTAACCTAATATAGAAGATAATCTTTGATGAGAATAATCCTATTTCCTATTTTACAATGAGAATAATCCTATTAATCCTATTTCCTATTTTACAATGAGAATAATCATATTTCCTATTTTACACTTTAACACTCCCCCTCAAGCTGGAGCATATAAGTCATATGTACCAAGCTTGTTACAAATAAAATCAACACGAGAACCCTTGAGAGACTTAGTGAGGATGTCTGCTAACTGGTCGTTGGAATTGACATAACTAGTTGCAATACACCTTGATAGAACTTTCTCTCGAACAAAGTGACAATCAATTTCTATGTGTTTAGTCCTCTCATGAAACACTGGATTTGAAACAATATGAAGGGTAGCCTGATTATCACAGAGTAACTTCATTTGTGATACTTCGACAAATCTCAACTCTTGAATTAGTTGTTTTAACCAAACAAGCTCACAAGTGGCTAAGGCCATTTCACGATACTCTGCTTCAGGACTTAACCTTGCAACAATCTCTTGTTTCTTACTTTTCCATGAAACTAGGTTTCCTCTAATAAGAACACAAAAACCTGACGTAGAACGTCTATCAAATGGAGAACCTACCCAATCAGCATCTGAATATCGACAATATGTGAATGGCCCTTATCTTCATACATTAAGCCTTTACCTAGTGCTCCCTTGATATACCTTAAAATCCGGACAACTGCATCCCAATGACTATCACACGGAGTTTGAAGGAACTGACTTACAACACTGACAGAAAAGGAAATATCAAGTCGTGTGATAGTAAGATAGTTAAGTTTTCCAACAAGTCTTCGGTACCTTCCAAGATCAGTAAGAGGCTCCCCCTGTCCAGGTGTAAGTTTTAAATTAGGATCCATTAGAGAGTCTATTGGTCTTCAATTTGACATCCCTATTTCCTCTAGAATATCTAGTACATATTTCCTCTGAGAAATAACAATACCAGATTTGGACTGAGCGACTTCTATACCAAGAAAGTATTTGAGTAGTCCTAAGTCTTTCGTCTGAAAGTGTTTGAACAAGTGTTGCTGCAACTGTCCAATACCATCTTGATCACTTCCTGTAATAACAATATCATTGACATAGACAACCAGATAGATACATTGCCCTGATGATGTATGTCTATAAAAAACAGAGTGATCAGACTCAGATCGAATCATACCAAACTCTTGGATAACTGTTCTAAATTGTCCAAACCAAGCACGAGGAGACTGTTTTAGGCCATATAGAGAACGACGAAGTTTACATACCAAACCAGACTCCCCCTAAGGAACAAAACCAGGAGGTTGCTCCATATAAATATCTTCCTGAAGTTCACCATGAAGAAAAGCATTCTTAATATCCAATTGATGCATGGGCCAGTGTCGAATGGCAGCCATAGCAAAGAACAATCAGACAAAAGACATCTTAGCAACAGGAGAAAAAGTGTCAAAATAATCTATCCCATAGATCTGAGTGTAGCCCTTGGCCACCAAACGGGCTTTCAGTCGATCAACCTTACCATCTTGACCAACATTTACAGTGTAAATCCATCGACAACCAACAGTCGAATGGCCCGGAGGTAAGGAAACTAACTCCCAAGTATGATTATGATGCAAAACAGACATTTCTTCAACGATTGCCTGACGCCACCCGGGATGAGAAAGTGCCTTATGAACAGTGCAAGGAACAGAAATAGAAGAAAGGGTGGATACAAAGGCATAATAGGAAGGATATAAACGATGATAACTCAAAAAATTGTAGATGGGATAAGGGTTGCGTGTAGACTGCATACCTTTACGAATAGCATTGGGAAACTGATCAGCTTGAGACAAGACCGTGATAGTGGAGGAATCGAGCATAGGACTGCAGTGACAGGGGTCTCAGGAACCGCAGCAGGAACATCTGGATCACCTGTAAAAGGAACAAGACTATTGTTGACAGGAAGAGTGGTATTAGTAGTAGACTGAGGTATCGAAACAGACAAAGGTGGAAAAGCAATGTATGGTATTGGTAGGACATCTACTATCGGATCAGACTCTAATGTAGGATGAGAAAAAAATGGAGAAGACTCAAAGAATGTAACATCGGCAGAGATGAAGTAGCGATGTGTGGCGGGAGAATAACGTTTGTAGCCTTTCTGAAGACGTGAATACCCTATGAAAATACACTTCGTAGACTTGGCTGACAGTTTATCTTGACCAGGAGAGAAAATGTGAACAAAACAAGTGCTCCCAAAGACACGTGGGGGAAGAGAAAATAATGGATGATCAGGGAATAATATGGAGTGTGGGACTTGGTCTTGTAAGACAGAAGAAGGCATGCGATTGATTAAGTAACAAGCAGTTAGAACAGCGTCAGCCCAAAAACAAAAAGGGACGTGGCTATGTAAAAGAAGAGTGCGAGCAGTTTCAATGAGGTGTCTATTTTTACGCCCATTCTGTTGGGGACTATAAGCACAAGAAGACTGATGAAGAATTCCCTGAGATGACATGAATTTAGTAAAGGAATCAGAGAAATATTCACGAGCATTATCACTTCGTAATATACGAATGGTAGTATTATGTTGAGTCTTAATTTCAGCACAAAATGATGAAAATAATTCAGAACGAGATCGTATAAGAAATAACCAAGTGCAACGGGAATAGTCATCAATAAAGGTAACAAAATATTTAAATCCCAAATTAGAGGTAACACGACAAGGACCCCACACATCTGAATGCACTAACTCAAAGGGGGACATAGCCCATTTATTGACATGCTTTGGAAAAGAACTACGAGTATGCTTTCCAAGTTGACACGACTCACAACCCAAGGACGATAATTTAGATAGACCTGGGATCATTTTCTAAAGTTTGGAAAGACTAGGATGGCCCAAACGATTATGAAGGAGATTCGGAGATTCGGAGATAGTGCATGCTGTAGATGGGATATGGAGATGATAGAGACCTTGTGACTCACGTCTTGTGCCAATCATCTGTAGCGTGTCGTGGTCCTGTATAACAACAGAGTCAGTATCAAAACGAATAGAGCAATTTAAAGAGCGTGTAAGTTTATTGACAGACACAAGATTAAAGGAACAGTGGGGAATATAAAGCACAGAGTTTAATTCTAAGGAAGGGAAGGGTTTTACACAACCAATAGCTTTAACATCGGTTTTAGACCCATTAGCTAAAGTAGCAGGGGGTAAAGATGCAGTATTTGTAATCTGAGTAAGTAAACGAGGGTTACCAGTAATATGATCCGAGGCATCAATCCGTGGACCCAAGGTCCTGGGAGAGGCGGAAGATCGAGTAAGGCGTGGCAACTCGAATTACTCGCTTTGAGCGACTCCAGGCAATGGGACGAAGAAGATTGCTTACTGGCTTGATACTGTAAGTATTCATCATAATCAGTACTTGTGAGAGTTAAGGTGGGCTGAACTTGCACTATAGAGGACTCAGAATGAAGATCAGAGTGATCAGCCTGAGCAATATTAGCAGCCCGGGTAAGGCGACCATGTAACTTAAAACATTTCTCTCTGGTATGCCCCCACCGATGACAGTAACTATACTTGGGTCGATTTCCTCTACCACCTTGATCGCCCTGTTCTCTTTTAGTAAAAGTGTGGGATTAAGAAACAAGAACCGAAGAGTCACCAGGGGAATGCACTGTAGTAGGGGAGGAAACACGAAGTAATCTGGCAAACACTTCATCAAGGGAAGGCATAGTAGATCCAGAAAGGATTTGATCTCGAACAGGTGTAAGATCTGGACCTAGAGCTGAGCTGCAAGTGTCAGGACCATAAAGAACTTGTCCCGTTGAGCCAAATCTTCTGACGCAGATTTACTAGTAGGTAGCAATGATTGAATTCGTCTGGGAGGGAGGCCATTTTACCAAGGAAGTCCGACATATTCATATCCTGTTGTTTGAGATGAACTAAGTTGGACACAACAGAATATAAACGTTGAATGTCATTTGTATAGAGAAGTTTAGCCTGACTCCAAATATCAACACAAGAGCGGTAAGATTTGTAAATAGGGTGAAAGGGGGGATCAATAGTTTGCCATAACATACTACACAATAGAGCATCAATTTTAGTCCAGGAAGACTTATCTGATGTAATATCGGCAGCCTTGGTGGTCAAGTGATCCTCCAGACCTTGCCCCATACACCATAATTCGATAGAGGCAGCCAGGATGAATAATTAGCAGTCCCAATTAATTTCTCAGTGGTGATGGGAGGGAGAGATAAAAAGAAAAACCACTTGGATGTGACTGAGAGGCTGATTTAGGGGGATCCATGAAGAAGATCGGAGTGTCTTGAAGCTGACAGAAAAGCAGAAGCTCACGCTCGCCGGAAAGACAGATAGGAGCAGAGGCTGTCGGAAACTCGATTGGCGCATGAGGGTGCGTGCAGTGGCGGCCGACGATGAAACCACTTGGGTTATGGACGCGATGAGGAGGCGATCGACAGGTATGATTAGGCAGATCTCGATCGTTCTTTGGAGAGCAGCAGTGCGTCTGGAAAAAAAACCCGAGAAAGAGAGGAAAAAAAATTGGAACTTTAGAAACCTGGCTTTGATACCATGTGAAGAAATACTTTGTTTTATTATATATATCACAATGAAATGTACAATGAATTTATAGCAAAAAAACAAAAAACTAATCTAGGAAGTAAATTGTTACATTCCTGTTATAACTGATCTAATTCTTAATTGCTTTGATCCTAACCTAATATAGAAGATAGTCTTTAATGAGAAAAATCCTATTTTCTATTTTACAATGAGAATAATCTTATTAATCCTATTTCCTATTTTACAATGAAAATAATCCTATTTCCTATTTTATACTTCAATAGGCGTCTCATTGATGATAGGTATGGACTCTCCTTCCGCTTCGTCGTCCTCCCATGCAAGAAGAATCTGCAGAGACTTGCCTTTGCATCAATGATTTGGGCTAAATTTTTTATCGCATCTAAAGTATAGAACCTTTTCCCTCTTATATCGTATTTCTGCCTCAGATAACCGTCGGAAATTCTCCCCTCTAAAACTAGAAGCTACTGTCTCTGGTGGTTTTTCTCTTCTATCGGGTGGTCGATTTGCCGAAGCATACCCTTGTTCTGGAGTTTTTGTTGTGTTTGGCCACCAACCGGGTTGCCCAACTTTTGACTTAAAGACACCTAGGTATAAGCTTCTCTTCCCCCTTAGGCTTTAGCGAATTTGGGCTTGACTTTATCCATTACCCAATTTTTTTCTTCAACTTGATGGGCTTGCTCCATCACCCCATTCAGGTCATTGGGCTTCATTAGGTCCAATTCAACCCTAATTTCTTCTTTTAACCCATTGATAAAAATACCCATTAACATCTCTTCGCCTAACTCCTTCAATGGTGCAGTATGAGCCTCAAACTCCTCACGATATTCCATCACCGACGTCGACTGTTTCAAGGCCAACAACGCCTCATAGGCTGTCCCTTGGAAGGATGGTCAGAATCTGGCAACCAGAGCTGTTTTAAAAACTCTCCAAGAATGAATTGGTGTTTGAAAATTCATCCATTGGTACCAATTCAATGCTCTCCCCTCCATGCACATGGCGGTTGCCTCCATCATTTCCGTTTCTTCATATCGGTTGATAGTGAAGTAATGATCCGCCCTGAAGGTCCACCCAAATGGATCGTCTCTATTAAAGATCGACAACTCAAGCTTCTTGATCCTCTTGTCCTCCTTCCCTGTCTCACCACTCTGGTATCGTTCTTGTCCCCTGTTCTCGCCATTGTTTTGATTTTCCAATGATGATGATTTCTCCTTCTCACGGATTTGTCTCTCATCCCTTTCTTCTCTTAATCACATTAACTCTCTCATTTCTATCAAATATTCCTTAACACTAAATTTCTCTTCATCGTACTCATATCTTCTTTCATTGTGTTTATTTCTTTCTCAACACCATCCATTTTGTTCTCCATCTTTGATTTTATCATTTCCCAACCTTGGCTCTGATACCAATTTGATACAAACCTCAACCAAAATAGCAAATGCAGCAGCTCAAGCACACACAAAACAGTAACCTCAACAACACAGGATTAATAAGAAACAAACTGATATGAATTAAATCGATATAGATTGATAAAAAGAAGAACAAGGAAAGGAAATAAAGAAGAACAAGAATGAAAAACAAGTTTACTAGCAATTCGAGGAGCTAGTGACCTCCCAACAATATTCCTTTGAAAAACAAGCTAATGGAATCATGAAATTAGTCCCCCTTATAAGCACTCTTGGCTCCCCACTAATATCCTATAAAATCAGGACATGTGTGCCCAATATTGTAACTAATTCCCACTGCCTTTATTCCCACAAGTGATCCTTCTCCCTTGCTTGATATCTCTTAGTAATGGGTGGTCTATCAGTTGGCCACTGGATGTTAATTTAGGTCGGTATATGTAGCTGTTTTATTGTGCGAAATTGATTATTATTTTTCAACTAAAGACAAATATTGATTACATGTTTCCAGAATTAGTTTTAATGACAACTGTTCTTGAACCTGTTTTGGAGAACAAATAACTTTGGGAGATTACACTATGAGATGTAAGCCAGATTGCTTCCTTGCTACAATATAGTCCATTTATATGGGTTGGGTTAAAATGCTCAATTCCAGCTGTTGAAAATTTTTTAATACTTTCATCTACCTGAACATCTATCTGCTCTGGATGTCATTTAATTTTATTTTCAGAAGCATCATGTATTAGGGATAAACAAACCACTGTCAGAGATTCCTTCAAAGACTAAAGTCTTATTTTTGCTACTTGTATTCATGTCAATTGCCAACTTACTGTCATATCATTGAACTTAAATTTGCTTCCAAAAATGAGGATGATATGATAAAAGTGCATGGTACCATTTATATGTTTGAACTGTTAAAGCAGCGCTTCAAATTTACTAGGAAGGCAGTTCAATTCTTCATGGTTACTGTAAATTGAAAATTAGACTTTTGTGAACATGGAGCCCATCTTGAACATGAGTCAGTATATTGAAAACAGTACTTTATGATTTATCATAAAATTTAGAATTGCTTGCATGGTACAATTTTATCTTTTTTAATTTATTTGATTATATTCATGTTCAAATTTTGTTTTCTTTTAATCTGAAATTTATATGATTTTGTTGTTTTAATCTTAAATATTTTGTCCAGATTCCATTTGCTGATGATTCTTTGCACTTGTCAAATTGGAATCTCTGTTCAAATTTGGATTTGGCATATGATCCAGATGTCTGGTTATTTGAGCAAAATGATGCTTGTTTCCAAAGTGCTCCTGAGCCATTTCGTGGTCAGCAATGTGAGCTGCCTGTACAGAACAAACTTATACTGGGAGATGTGGAATCTAGTTGTGAAAGTGAAACGCATAGAGAACGTAATATCAATAATGCTTTTTCTGTAAAACAAAAGTTACTGAATGGAGAAGGTGGCTTGGAAAAAGTTGACAGCTTCTCACGGTGGGTAAATAAAGAACTTGCTGAGGTAGAAGATTTGAATATGCAATCCTCCTCTGGTATTCCATGGAGCACTGTTGGATGTGAAAATGTTGTTGAGGATTCTTCACTGAGCCCCTCCCTCTCCCAGGATCAGCTCTTCAGCATAACTGATTTTTCACCTAAGTGGTCCTACACAGATTCAGAAATTGAGGTATTGAATTATCTTTTATTTCTAGAACTGATTTGTCAACAAGTAATCTATATGCTATGAAGTAGACAATTGGTTTTTCCATTTAAATAGTGCGTCCCTTTGATTTTTTTAAGCTGCATTGTCAATTTTATAGTCCAAATAAGTAATTTGTAGTTTGTAGATTTTATCCCTAAGTTGCATTGCACATTCGAATAATTTGTATAATTGGAGGATTATTTTTGTCCAACTTTTTCTGACATTAGTTTTCTTTCTTTTTTTCTTTTTTAATAAATTATGGGTTGATTTTATTTCCCCCCTGAGAAATAGCTAAGTCTTAAGCGACTCAATTTTGGGAAAGTATTAGATACCTACCTAAAATTACCAGAAGCCCCTGGCAAATACCATAAAATTCCTAGTAAATAAAAAAAGCCCCCAAAAATATAAAAAAAGCCCCTATAAATATATATAAAAAGAACCTTTTGGGAGGTGGTTGATACTTTGTGAAAATAACCATGGCGCTTGAGACTTGGCTATCTCTCAGGGGGTGAATGAAATAAATCCTTAATTACGTTTATATTTCTTTACAAGTTTCTGAATGTGTTCCTTTCTTCCTTATTATGTGTTATTAGCTTGATTTTGTGGCAACTTTAGGATATAATACACACTATAACTACTTCTGAAAGTTTTTTATATTCTTAACTTCTTTCTATGTATATTATAGATTGAAACAGGTACCAATTTAATGTGGAAAAAGGGGAAACTTCTCTATTTCTGACTTTGTTGTGTTTAAACCATGTAACAGGTTCTGGTTATTGGAACATTTATGAAGAATCACCAAGAGGTAGCAAAATGTAACTGGTCATGTATGTTTGGGGAAGTTGAGGTTCCTGCAGAGATTTTGGGTGATGGGGTTCTTTGTTGTCGTGTGCCACCTCACACAGTTGGACAAGTTCCTTTTTATGTGACATGTTCCAACCGGCAAGCATGTAGTGAAGTACGAGAATTTGAGTATATAACGGGCTCTGTTAAAGATGTAGTTATTTCGGATGTATATGGTTATGCCTCAAATGAAATGATTCTTTATTTGCGTCTTGAGAAGCTCCTATCTACAGGGTCATTGAGTCTTCCAAATTATCTCTCTGAAAAATCTCGTGAGAAACAGAATTTAATTGGTAAAATCATTTTACTGAAAGAGGAAGAGGAACAGATGGTGGAGCCAACCACTAAGAACTTGTCCCAACATGGAGTGAAGGAGCAGGTCCTTCAGAAACAGATGAAAGAGAAGTTGTATTCGTGGCTCCTTCGTAAAGTAATTGAAGATGGTAAAGGGCCTAGTATTTTAGATGATGAGGGGCAAGGTGTATTACATTTAGCATCTGCTCTTGGTTATGATTGGGCCATAAAGCCAACCATAACTGCAGGAGTTAGTATCAATTTCCGGGATGTGAATGGGTGGACTTCCCTTCATTGGGCGGCATTTTGTGGCAGGCAAGTACCTCTAAGTTTTGATTTTTTAAATTTCTTTTAAATGTGGGCTCCATTCTGTATGCAGTTAAAACAACTTATTTATATTTGGCTTAGACTTATAACTTTCTATCCTGACATGGAAATTGAACATAAGAATCTGATAAGGCAATAGTACATATTGAGGGAGAATCTAGATTTAAGTTTTCTAATTATTTTAGGAGTTTAAATAATTTATTACTTGTTCTGGTTAGATTTAATTTTCTTGTTAGGGTTTCTTATTTTAGTAGATTATATTAGTTATTGGAAGTAGACTCTTATTTCCTAATTTGTTTAGGAATGACCACTACATAGATAGGACTTTGGTTTTTAGATTTATGTCACACTTCATTGATTTTCTGCCCTGCTATGTGTTTCAGTTCCATATTCCTCTTGTTATCCCGCTTTTCTTGTCCTTGCCTACATCACTATGTACTAGAAATCAGAGAAGCCATCTAATAGTTTTTTGCCGCGTGCTGGATATTACAAAATGCATATCTTCCTACTCTTCCCCTTCTCTACTCCTCTGTTTGTCTCTCTTCCCTTCCAAAATGTAGTAGCATACACACTTCTAGAACTCTTTCATACTAAAGTTCTCTCCCATGCTATCTAGCATATGCCCTAAGTTACCTTTTAAATCCAACACTTTGTTCTCAAAGCTGCACGTTGCTTTGATCATACTATACAGATTAATTATTTACAAATTATAGGAAGCTGGTTTTGAAACATCTTAAGGTTTAATGGCATTTTCTGCTCGGCTTTTTGTTGAATTTCTTTGAATAAGTACTACTAACTCAAACTATTACAGGCTCCCTCACCACTGTGAGACTTTTAAATGTTAAGAAACCTAATGTTTTTTAGAAAATTTCTGAAAACATTGATTTTTTTAACATTCGCAAATCTCTCGTGGGGCAATTTATATTTGCCGCTCAACTAAGCTAAAAATGTTATGTTATTAAGTGGTTGACTTTTGGTTAAATCTTTGTAACATTCAGAGAGCAGACAGTGGCTATACTTGTGTCTCTGGGCGCAGCTTCGGGAGCATTGACCGATCCCTCCCCAGAATTTCCTTTGTGTAGAACTCCTGCAGACCTGGCTTCTGCCAATGGACACAAAGGAATTTCTGGCTTTCTAGCAGAGTCTTCCTTGACCAGCCACCTCTCATCCCTTACAGTGAATGATTCAGCAGAAGATAGTGCCTCAGAAGATTCAAGGGCTCGAGCTGTGCAAATTGTTTCAGAGCGAACACCTACTCCAGTGAATGATGGTGATATATCAGATGTACTATCACTGAAGGATTCACTAACTGCAGTCTGTAATGCTACACAGGCTGCTGATCGTATACATCAAGTCTTCAGGATGCAGTCATTCCAGCGGAAACAGTTAAATGAGTTTGGTGATGACTTTGGTATATCAGATGAGCATTCTCTTTCGCTTGTAACAGCCAAGACACTCAAACCTGTACAAGGTGGACAAGCTCATGCTGCTGCCATACAGATTCAGAAGAAGTATCGTGGTTGGAAGAAGAGAAAAGAGTTCTTGTTGATTCGCCAAAGAATTGTTAAAATCCAGGTTTAGTTATCAGTTTCTCATGGGCTTTCTCTTATCTTTTATATTTTAATTTTTCCCCCAGAAATTAGTTATTTTTTTCCCTCTGTTGTGTTGGCTGTTTCCCGTTTGATTTTGCATGACAATTTATCCTGTCTCCAATGAATTTTCAGTTAGTGAAAAAGTGTGATTGAAGGGATGTTTGTGGAATGGAATTGTCTGCATCCTTTCAAGTTTAGATAATCATGGAATCATCCTTAAGTTGTTACTACAATTGAGAGCATGGTTTAGGAGTTGAGTCAGGTTCTTTGGGCTATTTGACTGTTTGCTCTTCAAGTGTTCCCCTAGCAATGATTTTTTTTTTATTTTTGGTTTACTAGTCTGCTTAAATTTCTTGCACTATATGTTTTATTTATTAATAAAAAGAAAAGAAGCAAGATGGAGTTCTCTGTTCAATATTGACAATTTTCTTAAGGTATGTTGGTTTGCAGTTCGAAAATAATCTTCAAAATGTTAGGGTACAGTTGGAGTTTTCTTGTACTATTTAAGTTACTATCTGATTAGAAACAACAAAAAGGACACCTTTATTCGGAATTTAAACTTGTTCTTAGGATTGTATCAAAAACCATTCTTGAAATTCATGGATTTATTTGCTTAAGAAGTTTATCTGGATTGTGCAACAAATCGGCCCTTGAGATTTTTTTTTTCTTTTTTTCTAATTTTCTGCAGCTCTTAATATGTACATTTATGCATAATCATGAACATAAATTCTGACTCTTAACTTATCATGTGAAGGCACATGTGAGGGGACACCAGGTAAGGAAACAATATAAATCAATTACCTGGTCAGTTGGAATTCTGGAGAAGGTCATTTTGCGATGGAGACGTAAAGGAAGTGGTTTACGCGGATTCAGACGGGAAGCACTCAATAAGCAGCCTGAGCCCCAATTTGTGCCTTTAGAAGACGACTATGATTTTCTTAAGGAGGGAAGAAAACAAACAGAAGAAAGGTTGCAAAAAGCACTTAGTAGGGTGAAGTCTATGGTTCAGTATCCTGAGGGACGAGCTCAGTACCGTAGGTTGCTGACTGTTGTTGAAGGTTTCCGTGAGACCAAGGTATATGTACTTTTTTTTTTTTTTTTTGGGGAAGTATTTTTTTTCTTTAATTAAAATTATAGATTATATACTTTGGTTGCTGTTGACTTATTGTCCGGCATCACAAACACATTATTATTGTTTTTCTAAATTCTGTGACAGGTCTTGGATTGCATCTCATTTAGTTGCTAGCTCTTGTCTATGAATCTCTTAGGCCGCATTGAATCTCACTTAACTATCTCAGCCACCTACAAGCTTAAACATTTAGGAGTATTAGAATCAAGGGTTATATTAAAAGACAAAAGATTTACATATTTTCGATGCATCTTATGTACAAAAAGGCAAAATAAATAAATAAATTCCAATACATTGTAATGCTAAATTTTTTGTTTTCTAGCCTCTTTAATGTGTGTTCTAAGAGCACATGTTAAGACAATCCTAGAATAAAACCTCGGAATCATGTACTTCCTTAGGATTTCAGTATCCATCGTAATTGTTCTTACCATATTGTTAATGAAATGTTATTGGATTTGATTATTGGCAGGTGTGTGACATGGATCTAAGTGGGTCGGAAGAAATAATTTATGATGATGAAGAACTAGTTGATATTGACTCACTTCTGAATGATGATACTTTCATGTCTATTGCATTTGAATGAATGGCTGAGCTTTGCTTCTGTTGCCTGTACATAAATGGACGGATAGTTTCAGCTTTATGAAGGTCCTAACTTCATTCTGTCTGTAAATATATTTACGTAATCAATATGCTTATTATAATAATTTTAGGTATTTTTTTTAAAGAAGACACGCCGAGACACATAAATGAACAATTAGTTACCCCATTATTTAATGCTTTGTATTTTGAAGGAATAGGCCATTTATTTTGTTATGAAGGTTTTATACACTATTTTATGTAGGTTATATACAAATATTTTACTACTTACTGGCGTTTGGATGGGGTTAATATTAGATAACTAGGATAATGTTTTTTAAATTGAGCAGATGATCGGCCGCCAATTTGGTATATGATCGGTCGTATTTTTTAATATCGGAGGTTGCCAAAAGTCGTCATAATGACGTATGATTGGCTGTGCGCATGATTTTGAAACCCAGATCGGCCCGGTCGGTTTAATCAGTTGGACTGAGACCTGGGGCCTTCTCCGAGTCACTCTCTTTAACTGTTTCAAGTTTAAAATATAACAAACACACCCTTGATTAATATGGATCAGTTCTTGAAGGTTTCAAATCTAGCAAACACACCCTCTGGCCAAATGCAAATCAGCAATGATCTCCCTTTTTCCGACGACCTTCCACGTTTCTTTACTGTCGGAAACCACCTTTTGACATTCTCCGGCGCTGTCATGCTTCATCTCCGGTCGTCGCGTGATGTTTCGTCGTCCACCTTCGTCGCATGATTTTTCTTCCATTTCCGTCGATCAGCCTTCTCTGACATCGATAGGCTTCCTCAGCCACCGATCTACCTTCTCCCAAGCTCTCTTGTCGTCGTTCACGAAGATCCAGTCATCTCACCAAAAAAAGCCACCGCGACCATTGACTTTCACCACCGATCTGCCATTTTTTGGCAATGCATTTACTTGCTAGTTGCCGATTCGCCCTCCCCATCATCCGATCTACCTTCCCTGGTGTGTCGTCATTACTTTCCCAATCGATCATCGATTTGCATTTGGCCAAGGTTGTGTTTGCTAGAATTCAAACCTATAGGGTCTGATGATATTTATCAGGGGTGTTTTTGTTAGATTTTAAACCTGTCAAACTATTGGTTCAACTGGCGGTCCAACTAGTTGGACCGGTTGAACTCACTGTTTTAAAAGTCGGATCGGAGTGGCTGTTCCAACTAGTTGGACCGTGAACCGGTCATGTGTCCGGTTCGAGTCAGCATAAAACTCGCCATTACGCAATAAACCGTTTTAACCCGCCATTGGACCGCGTGAAAAGTTCTGGACCGTCGGTCCAACCGGCCTGCAAGAAAAACCGACCCAATTTGAAAAATGAAAAAAAACCCTAATTTATCACTTTCTCCCTTTGCGCTGCGTTGTTTCTTCTTCCTCAGTTCCTCTATGCGCAAAAAACTCTGAAAAAAGTTGAATGAAATCGTGAAAATCTGAAATCTCACACCAATCAAAACTCAATCTTGCTGAAATTGCAACCATTCCTGGTTGAAATCGCACCTATTCGTTGCTGAAATTGATCGCAACTCCAGTCTCTGAAATCGCGACGACGTCTTTCTCCCTCGTCGGAAATCGATGACGACCGGACGACGACAACTCCATTCCTCCTCTTGTCAACGATCCAGGTAAAAAACACATTAGCCAATCTTATTTGGTTATTTTCATGACAACCATTTCAGTGGCATTGAGTTAAAAAAAAAAAAAAAAGAATATTTAGGAAAGAAAGAACCAGAATCCATGACCCTGTTATTATGATTGTGTCCATTTCTTTTTTGATTGATTTTATGGCTGGGTTGACGAGTTATGAGTTGTGATGATCCCACATTTTGTATATTGAAACGAGTCCCCTCCATAAAGCTTTGAGAATTTTGAAAAGCACTTGTTCAAAAAGAGAGGGAATTTTAGTACAAAGCATTGATGATACAAGCTGTTCAACCCCAGAATGTCCAACATTCATAGGGCTTTGTCCACCACCAACAATCCGTGAAAATGATACAGGCTTTGGATGCTTATTTGGTTATTTTCAATGAAATGAAATGGATCAAAAAATCAATTATCTGCTCTTGAGGAGTTATTTTGTACTCATTATTGGGTATATGTGAGTTGTTTTGCTGTCAGCACATGCATTCATAATCGCAAGGTTTAAATTCTATGTGGGTGTATATTTTCGTCCGCTAATTTATAAGTTGTCGATCCAAATTAGTTGACATCTTTTGTTGGGTTAAGTAGAAGGCCGAGTTTAGGTTTCACACTCGTTGTACACCCATTGTTTTTTCATTATTGAGTCAAAAGTGCCATCTTGAAGCAATTTGAATACTTGTGGTTTCTTTGTTGGATACATAGGGTACATTGTGCATTTATCATATGCATTATATTATTTTTCTATGCATAAAAACAAAATCATTCAATTTAGAATTTTTGGGTATTAAGTATGACAATAGGATCTGTTGTTAGATGCCTCTAATATTCTGTAAGGATTTGATCACTTACAACCTTGGATTTGAATTTAGGCATTTCTTTGTCATTCTTTGCTTCACCACTTCACGTAGATCTCTCATGTGTTTTGGAGCATGTAATCACGAGTTGACGGCATTCTGCGAAAGGTATGGAAGTTTGTTTATTTCTTTGTTGAATTGAAGATATGTCTACAAAGGTACTGACTTCTCTCTTAACTTGGGCACTAGGCTAATCGAGCACTGAGGCAAGCAACATTGGGGAGACTGAATTCCCTAATTGTAGCTTATGGTGACAAAATTGGTGCATCTGCTTATGAAGTATATATTAGGTCCTAGAAGTTGCGCTTAGAAGGGTTAAAGTGTAAAAAAAAAAAAAAAAAAAATATTTAGGAAAGAAAGAACCAGAATCCATGACCTTGTTATTATGATTGTGTCCATTTCTTTTTTGATTGATTTTATGGCTGGGTTGACGAGTTATGAGTTGTGATGATCCCACATTTTGTATATTGAAATGAGTCCCCTCCATAAAGCTTTGAGAATTTTGAAAAGCACCTGTTCAAAAAGAGAGGGAATTTTAGTACAAAGCATTGATGATACAAGCTGTTCAACCCCAGAACGTTCAACATTCATTAGGCTTTTTCGACCACCAACGATCCATGAAAATGATAAGGCTTTGGATGCTTATTTGGTTATTTTCTAGCTTGCACCAAATGTTTTGTTGTTAATTATTATGTATTTTGTCATTTAATATGTAAATACAACATCATGTTTGGATTTGGACTTTGGATTGTTGTTAAATACTTAAATTATGTTGGACTTTGGATTGTTGTTAAATACTTAAATTATGTTGGGATTGTTGTTGAATTTGAACTTTGAATCATGTTGGATAGTAATTAAGTTGTTATTGTCTCATTAAAAAATGGAAATCTAAAAAAAAAAAAAAAAAAAAAAAAATTTTTTTAAAATGTTTTGACGTCATCATGATGTGTGATGATGTCACCGGTCCAACCGGTTGGACCGATTGAACCATGACCCGGGAATCTAAGCAGGTTGCTCTCTGGTCCGGTTTTTAAAACAGTGGTCGTGCATAGGTAAGGCTTTTTCTGATCATGGATCACAGACCCATGGTTAGAAAAGGCCAGATCTGACTGTTTCACGACCAGATCTATGGCTGTTTCATGGCCAAAGATGTGGCTGTGAAACGACCACAAATCTGGCCATGAAATGGTCAGCGTTTCATAGCCGAAGACCTAGCCATTTCGGCCAAATGCCATGGCGTTTCTCACCACATCTTTGGGCGTGAAACGGCTTAGATACGTGGCATTGCCGGTACGGAATGAGTGGAGTGCGATAGTAGCTTGGGGTTGGTATGAGTATTTTTGTTAAGTTTAAAACGTTTTTGGTTGTTAGGGTGTTTTTACTAAATCTGCAAAGTAGAGGGTAAAAATAAATTATTCAAAAAATAATAATAAAAAATTACTGTTATATTAATATTTAAAAAGGAATTTAGTAATCTATAATTCTATATAACATACCCACCCATTTATCTTTTCAATCAAACATATTATTCACCAATTTATTCCAACTAATCAAACATATTTTCTAAATATTTCCAGTAATCTTCAAGGTGATATTTTATTCCGTTAATATAATATCCCTTATAATAAAATATTATATGATCCAAACGCTCTCACAATGTTTTTTGAGTCCAGGAAAGAAGTAAACGCAATCAAGAAAATAAATTTAAAATAGAAGAAAAAATAAAAATACATTGGAGGTGTTTTTACTATCTCCATAAATTCAATTCACAAAATCAAATTTTCAATGTCAATTTTTTATTAATTTTGTATGAGGTTTGATTTGATTTCTATAATAATTAGACATTATATATATATATTTTCACTATTTGAGTATTGGTCACTCTCAAAAAAGAAAAAAGAAAAAAAGCACCACATTTAAAGTTCTATCCTAAAATTTCTATGTCGGGTTGTGTTTTATGTGATGTTATCATGTAAATGATTGACATGAACAAAATAGTGTAGGGATGGGCATCATACTTGCCCTCGCGGGACTAGCCTCGAACGAGGCAGAGTTTTTTTCGAATTATTCAGGGTTTGGGTCTGGACCCTCGACTTTGAGGACGGGCTAGGGACGGGATTGGTCTTCCCCTACCCTACCTTGGCCCGAATTCCCCGACCTGGCCAGTACAATATATATAAGTTTAATTTTAATCATTTAATCATATATTAATTTTAATAGTTGAAAATCAATCAATGAAGTCATAAATTATGTAAGAACAAATTATAATTGTATGAATATTTTATGAAATCATATACAAATAGGTAATAAATAAAACTAATGTATATAACATATATATGTTATACATTATACATAATATGCTATTATCTATAATCATATGTTAATACATAATATATATGTTATATATGTTTAATGTATCATTTGATATTTTGATTGATTATAATAAATCAATAAATCATTATAACTTTTTTCTTTTTTTTTGTCTCTTATTGAATCATTATTTTAATTCCATTAACTAATTGCCTTTGTTATATTATGGTAACTATTTATTTAGAATTTATTATAATATATATGGTAGTTATTTATTTAGAATTATTATATTATATATGTATAATGTATCATATGTAATACATTATTTATAATATTATGTATTATTTAGAATATTAATGAGACGTTATAATATATATGGTATAATTTATTTAGAATTTATTATAATATATTATATATTATACATAATATGCTATAAAACAAAAATTATATATTATACACTACATAATATCCTATTATCATAATCATTGTTTTAAAAACCGGACCGGAGGGCAACCCGCTCTGATGGCCGGGTCACGGTTCAACCGGTCCAACCGATTGGTGACATCATCACACATCATAATGACGTTAACACATTTTAAAAAAAACAATTTTTAAATAGATATATTCATTTATTTATAATAGATTTGGTGTTTTTGTTATAAAAAATAAATTTGAAAATAAAAATAAGAAATTTGAAAATGTAAACAATAAATGGTAGTGGTAGACAATGACAATTTAAGAGAATCATAAGCTAGCCGACAAATCAGAACAATAAGAAGCCATGAACAACAAACAATAAGAGTTCAATTCATCTGCTACATAAACTGTGCAATAATAACAGTAGGAAAACTTACTTATATCTAATAAATAAGGTAATGAAAACACCTAATTTGAGAATGAAACAAACCCAATGTACACTGGAGAAAGAGCTCAGGGAGCCTGGGGGTCATCGCGTCTAAATATTCTCGGTCGATAACCGGTCTTTGAGAAGCTTGGGATGCACAAGCAGCCTGTTCTGAAACCTCGGCGAGGCCTTGTAACATTCTCAATATCTCAAAACTGTCATCCAAGTAATACTTCGCTTTGCTGGGTTTTTGGCCAACTGTGCAAGCAAAAACTTCAGCAACTAGAGACAACGACGGACCAATACGGGCATTCATTATCACCTCAAACATGTCTTCATCCGATCGGTCATCCCCAATACAGAGAACAAAATCTGGAAGCATGTCATTATGTTGCCTGGCTACAAGTAGGTGTTCTGCGACAAGACCCTTGTTGACACCCTATTGATAAGATTAAAGGAGTTTATTAACTCACTGCACAAGCCTTATATTCTAAGAATTAATTCTGCAGCCTAATAGGACAGGTATATAAAGTGACCTAAAATGCCATAAGGGACTCATTCATCAATTATAACTAGATGCCTGAAATTGTTGGCTCTAAATGCCGATTAGTAGTATTTTAACAGCTAAAACATTAATTATTTGCAGCCTCATCTAACGCATCACTAAGTTTATCTTTGAATAATCATCCTAATAACAACAAAAAATCAGGACATCCAGCAACAGCCAAGGGTCAAAAACAGCAACTTATGAACAAAGATTCACTCAAGGTAAACAATAGTATTGTTACAATACAACCACAATAGCTCTATAGATTGAAAAATGTAAAGGGTGTTAACTTAAATATAAAGGGAGCGAGGAATGGCGTTACCTGGATCAACGAATGGAGCTGTCGCCGTCAATTTCCAGCGAGGGAGGAAGACGTCGTCGATTTTCGGCGAGAGAGGAAGACATCGTCGTCGATTTCGGATGTGATTTGGGTAGGATTTAAGAGAGAACTGAAGATAGAGCCAAAACCATGAGAATTTTCGCAGAGATCAGAGTGTTTGCTGAGAAATTTTCATGAGAAAAAGTGAGAAAGACTGAAAGAGAAGAAGATGAGAAAGGGTTGCGTGACGAATTGGAGAAGAAGATGAGAAAGCCAAAAAAGGCTGCGTGTGATAATCCGTAAATTATACAGTTTTTATATGATCTTTTTGTCGGATTTCAGGTACTTTCCAGTGCATTTTGACCTGAATTGGTGCTTAATTCTTTACTTTTCGTGTTTCAGGTTAAAATGGACTTTTTGAGCGAACAAAGACAAAAGCTGGATAATTTTGACTCGGGAGGTGAGCGGATTTCAGAAGATAGGAGAGTTCCGGAGCAGGACAACGCATGATGAAGCTTGTTTCCAAGGAAGAGAGCCGAAAGTCGAAGAATCGAACGAAGAAGAGCACAGAGTGGCAGTTCTGTAAATTTCAGAACCCTTGAAGGAACTTCGCCCCGGCGAAGAAATTGTCTTCCGCCGCGAAGTAGGCAGGCAGACGAATTGGGGATTTCCGTTCTTCGCCGCGGCGAAAGTCAAATTTTTCAGTTTTGTAAACGCACGTTTTGTGTGTGTGTTTTGACTAGGTTTTTAGGACTAGGTATAAAAGAAAAAGAAAAACTTTTTAGAAGGGGCCCGAGCTATTAGGTTTAGCCGTCTTTTACATTTTCTTTAGAGAAAAAGCTTGAGTTTTTCGGATTGTAAAAAGAGAAGGTCCAGATTTTGACTGGAAGATTCATCTTTCGGGAAGATTTCTATTCTTTCATCTCAGTTTCATTATGTTTATTTTGTTTACTTTTATTTTCCGTTTTTATTCTGTTAATTTAGCTATGAACTAATCTTCTATGGGTTAGGGTTTTGATTGTAGTTTGGATTTGAAATGGGTTGAGTATGTGATTGTGCTATTTCCATGTGAATAAGCTGTGGTTGTGTGTTACTCTGAAATTAATTGTTTTATGTGATGAACATGATGAGATTGAGAAATAATTCATGTTAAGCTTCATGGGTAATAACCATTATAGTATTGGATGCTAGAGATAGATTCAAGAATTAATGAAATCAATTTAGGATTCTTGTGCTTCATGATTTAGAATTATTAACCTTCAATTTGTTGGGTGCGGAATGTTAATAATGATGAATAGGAAAACATAGCCCGAGAGGGTATGTTATCATAGTAGTGAATCCGATTTACAACCATTGCACGTGAATGTGAAAATAGTGTGACTCTTAGGCTTAACCCATAAATAATCCAAACGAAGTCAAAACCCTACCCGTTTTACTTAAATTGAATTTCTTGTGTTTCATTTGCTTTCCTTTTAAGAATTACTTCTTTGTTAAATTTTATTTTTTTTCGTTTAATAGCAAATTGCTCCCACAAATCCAAGATTTTCGGTTGCTTCAACTTGTTAACATTAGGAATTTAGTGCTTAGCTACCAGTCCTCGTGGGAACGATATCCTACCCATCACTCTATTACTTGAACGACTAGTGCACTTGCTAGTTTTGCATGTTGTAGTAAACACGCATCAAGTTTTTGGCGCGATTCTTAGGGGAGGGGTGATTTTTAAGTTAACATTAGGTTTTTCCTTGAGTTTAACTAGATTGAAGTTTAATTTTTGTTTTAATTTTTGTTTGAGTGTGATTTTACTTTTCTTTCAATTGTGTTCATTCAGTTTATGCGAAGAGCAAGACGTCAACCAGTGGTTCCTGTTGACCTTGAGCTTGAGAGGGACCGTACGAAGACTAAACGAGAGAAGAGAAAGAGATACACCTACTGCAGAAACGGAAGAAATTGTAGTTGAAATGGCTGAACTAGAAAATAGGACATTGAGGGAATTTTCAGTTCCCACAGTGAACGGAAGTGGGTCAAGTATTACGAGACCTATAGTACAAGCTAACAACTTTGAGATCAAGCCGGCAATCATCCTGATGATCCAGCAGTCGGTAAGATTCAACGGTGATTTGAAGGAGGATCCAAATCAGCACATTGCAAATTTCCTGGAAATTTGCGACACCTTCAAGTCGAATGGAGTGTCGGATGATGCTATTAGGCTGCGTTTATTCCCATTCTCATTGGGAGATAAAGCAAAAGGGTGGTTAATGGCATTACCACCGGGCACGATAACAACATGGAATGATCTGGCACAAAAATTCTTGACCAAATTCTTTCCTCCGTAAGTCGTAAGTTGAGAAATGATATCACATCATTTCTACAAGATGATGCCGAGTCGTTGTACGAGGCTTGGGAGAGATACAAGGAATTGATGAGGAAATGCCCACATCATGGTTTGCCGGTTTGGCTTCAAGTCCAAACATTTTATAATGGTTTGATGGGTAACGTGCAAACCATGGTAGATGCAGCTTCAGGAGGGGCTTTGCAGAATAAGACACCTGAAGAGGCTTATGAGTTGCTTGAGGTCTTGGCAAACAACAACTATCAAAGACCGAATGAGAGAATAACAACGAGGAAATCGTCGGGTCTTCATGAAGTAGATGCTTTCACGACCATCTCAATTCAACTCACGCCCTCCAAAAACAAAAGCTTGGGAACTATGCGGGTAAATTCTATACAAGCACCTCAACTAACATGTGATTTTTTGTGCAGAAACCATGTGAGCAGCGAGTGCCAAGTCGGAAACACATTTGCACCGTCGTCTTCATCAACGGAGCAAGTAAATTACTTGGCAGGAAATCAAAGACAGCCGAAAAATCCGTTCTCCAACACATACAACCCAGGGTGGAGACATCATCCAAATCTGGCTTGGGGAAATCAAAACCAACAGGGTAACCAATGGAACCAGAGGCAAGTTCCAAATAACCCACCAGGGGTGACCAATCAACCGGGTGATCCAAGAGTGTCGAAGTTGGAGGATTTGTTCGGTAAATTCATGCAAGAGTCCACAGGGTTCATGAATGAGACGAGGACAAACTTTAGAAACCAAGGGGCGTCCATTCGAAATCTTGAGGTAGAGATGGGTCAATTGGCCGAGAAGCTGAATGATAGACCACAGGGTTCTCTACCAAGCAACACAGTGACCAACCCACGTGAACAAGCAAATGCAATCATTTTGAGAAGTGGGACAGTTTTGGAAGAAGTAGGCCAGCCTACGAAAGAAGGGGAGCAACCCGGAAAGGAAGAGTTGGAAGAGAGAATTGATGAAGAAATTAATTGTGAAGAGAATTCAGGTGCCTTAGGGGAAGAGAACAAAAAAGAGGATGAAAAGCAAAAGAAAAAGGAGAAATTGCCATTCCCCGAGATACCACCAGAATTAGCTCATCACACTCCACCCGTACCTTTTCCTCGAGATTGAAGAAGAAGAATCAGGATAAGCAATTTTTCGAAATTCATTGAAATCTTTAAAAAATTGCATATTAACATTCCTTTTGCAGATGCAATACAGCAAATGCCGAGTTATGCGAAGTTCCTGAAGGAGATACTTTCGAACAAGAGGAAGTTAGAAGATGAGGAAACGGTGATGCTAACGGAAGAGTGCAGTGTAATCCTCCAGAAGAAACTACCCCCGAAGCTCAAAGATCCAGGGAGTTTTACTATTCCTTGTGTCATAGGGGATATTACTTTTGATTGTGTGCTTTGTGATTTAGGAGCTAGTATAAATTTGATGCCCTTTTCTATTTTCAGGAGATTAGGGATTGGTGAAGTGAAGCCAACGACAATGTCGTTGCAACTAGCGGATCGGTCGATAAAGCACCCGAGGGGGATAGTTGAAGATGTTTTAGTGAAGGTGGGGAAAATAATATTTCCAGCGGACTTTGTAGTGCTGGACATGGAAGAGGATAAGGAGATTCCTCTCTTCTTGGGCCGACCATTCTTGGCCACGGGAGAGCAGATTGATTGCGTGCGGGGAAGGAAAGTTGCTGTTAAGAGTTCAGGATGAAACAGTAACTTTTAATGTGTTTGATGCGATGAAGTTTCCGTCGGAAGCGGATTCATGTTTTAGTGTGGATGTGGTGGATGATCTTGTTATGGAGTCCATAGAAGAAAATATCCCTGAATTGCCTCTAGAAGCATGTATAGCAAAATCGAAAACAGTAGAGGTTGAAGACTCAGCAAGGAACGATTGTGCTAGAATGTTAGAAGCACTCCAACCAATTGTGTAACGCCCCGCTTGAGGTACGTTGTTATTGTTTCCTCTTTCGCCCTTAATCGAGCTAGTTTTGTTATATTTGTTTGATTGAGTGTTGTGTTGAATGTTTGCCCTGAAAATTGGTTGAAAACAGAAGGATTTGATGCAGTGCTTCGGGCGGGGCCGAAGAATCTTCGCCGGCGAAGAGAGGTTGAAGCCTCAGGGGGAAGCTGCTGGACAGTTTCGCCGCGGCGACAGAAGTTTCTTCGCCGCGGCGACAACCCGAATAAATTGTTGATTGAGTTTTAGATATTTTCTTCCTTAAGGGCAATTTGACCTTTCTACCGCTAATTAGCAGGAAAAGTGGGGAGTTAATTGTAAGGATTTTTCATAGAGAATGTGTTGATATGGGGGTGAGATTGTAATGAATGAAAGGATATGGATGGAATTCCCAAAGAAGAATAAGGGCAAAATGGGAATGCTTTGGGATGTATTTCATTAAAAGGAATTAGAATCAAAGAAACCCCTCATTCTCTTCTTCTCAAACGTGACTTCCCATCCTTACTCCTCTCAACTTCTTCTTCTTTTGATCAAGGTATTCCAAGGGGTTTTGAAGTGATTTGGGGTGGAAAAGTAACCTAAGGCTTCCTAAGGTAAGGATCTCTACTTAAGTTGTGTGATTTGGGAGTTTTAACCCATGTTGAAATTTGAGGGTTTTCCTTCTTTTGGTTAAGATTAGAGGAAAAATCAAGCTAAGCAAGTGAAAGGAAGGATTTGTGAAGTCTCTACATAGCAAGTAAGTAAAACCCAACCCAAGTTGAGATTTATGAATTTTTCTTGATTAGGGTTTTGATAGAAATGATGTATGTATGTGATATGCATGTATTATAGCATGTATGAAGGATTAAGTAGAGATTTCTATGCTTTGTGATTGTTTATACCTTACAAATTTGAGAAATGGGTTGTTGGTTTGGCAAGGTAGTTGAGATGGAATTTAAGGGGTATTATGGAACCCTTTTTGGAAGTGTTTTTGTTTGACAGGTTATTATGGCTTTGTGAAGGGGTTTTTCCCCATTTTTGGATGGTTAGGAAAAGTTTTAGATTCATGGCTATGATAGAGTTTCATAGTGCACATGAGTTGTTTGATGAAATGCCTAATAGAGGTTTGAGTATGAGAAATGAACCTTAATTCTTGCAACATTGCATGTTGGCATTTCATAAGTGCATTAGTAGTGATGAACCATCCATAGGCACTAATTGTGCATTGAAAAGTGACCTAAGAAAGTGTAAGGAAATGGTTTATACAATTACCCTATGAGTAGAGAGCTTAGTGGGTAAAATTACTCTAAGGGTAGAGAGCATTGAAAAATGCTACAATAGAGTGAATTAGAAGAGTAGTATAGTTGGGATGATGCTTTGTGATCATCACCCGATCATTATGGGAATCGGATTGATGCTTTGTGATCATCATCCGAATAGCCCTTAGAGAAATGGGTCGACACTTTGTGATCGTCACCCGATGAGTAGTAGAAATGGGTAGATGCTTTGTGACCACTACCCGATTAATTAAGAGATATGTAGGTTGATGCTTTGTGATCATCATCCAACGGCTAGTAGAAGCGGGTTGATGCTTTGTGACCATCACCCGATAGTGACTAGAGACGGGTAAATGCTTGGTGATCGTTACCCAAATTTCATGAGGAACGGGTAGGTGCTAGGTGATCTCCACCCAATAGTTAGAAAGAACCGAGTTAGTGCTTTGTGATCCTCACTCGGTAGTCACTAAGAACGGGTTGGTACTGTGTGAATTCCACCCAATAGCCATAGAGAGTGAGATGGTCTTGTGGAACGCCATATCCGCCGTACCTCCCGGTAAGATGAGGCCATGATGTTATTAGAAACAGAAATAGAAACAGATTAGAAACAGGAAAGAATTAAGAGTCACACACGGGGACAGGCAGTTAGAGAGTTTTACTTACTGAGCATTATTTGTGCTCACCCCCGTTATTTTCCTTTGTGGATGCAGTTCTAGGTGATGTTGCGGTTGGAGGGGCGTCGGCGCGCGAGGAGCAATAGCTACACTGTTTCCCCTATTTTGTCTTTTGAAATGCACTTTTGTAAACAGTAACCTTTGTGTATAAAAAGACATGTGGAATTGTAATGAAAAAGAAACATTTTGGGCCCAATTTTCTATTGTTATTATGCATGCATTGTACAGTTTTTAGAAAGATGTTACAAATTGAGGAGAGTCAAGATGCAGAATTTGAGGAATTTGACTTTGACAAAGAGAAGGCAAAGGAAGATAATAAAGAAGCCCCACGGCTTGAACTGAAACCTTCTGACCTCACCTCAAATATGTCTATCTTGGAGATTCAAATACTTTTCCGGTGATTATTAGTGCGATTTGAGTGCCTTAGAGGAAGAGAAGTTGATTAGAGTGTTGAGGAACATAGATTGGCGATTGGTTGGACCATCACGGACATTAGAGGTATCTCACCCTCATTTTGCATGCATAAGATTCTCATGGAAGATGACTTTAAGCCGAGGGTACAACCACAACGGAGATTGAATCCTTCAATGAAGGAAGTGGTGAGAAAGGAGGTGGTGAAACTTTTAGATGCGGGGATCATCTATCCGATTTCCGATAGTCCATGGGTGAGCCCGGTACAAGTTGTTCCAAAGAAATGAGGGATTACCGTTGTGAAGAATGAAAGTAATGAGCTGATTCCAACAAGGACGGTAACGGGTTGGAGAGTATGCATTGATTACCGTAAACTGAACGAGGCGACAAGAAAGGATCATTTTCCATTGCCCTTCATCGATCAAATGTTGGAGAGGTTGGTAGGACATGCATATTACTGTTTCCTGGATGGCTATTCAGGATATAACCAAATTGCCATCGCTCCGGAGGATCAAGAGAAAACGACTTTCACTTGCCCTTACGGCACCTTTGCCTACCGAAGAATGCCATTTGGATTATGCAATGCACCAGCAACATTCCAAAGATGCATGATGTCAATCTTTGGAGACATGGTGGAAAGATTCATAGAAGTCTTCATGGAAGACTTCTCAGTTTTTGGGTCATCATTTGACAATTGTCTAACAAATTTGTCTCTTGTTTTGCAGCGATGCAAGGAAAGCGAATTTGGTCTTGAATTGGGAGAAATGTCACTTCATGGTCCAAGAGGGAATTGTGCTCGGGCATAGAATTTCCAAGGATGGGATTGAAGTTGATCGAGCGAAGACATAAGTAATTGAGAAGCTACCACCGCCATCAAATGTCAAAGCAGTCCGAAGCTTTTTGGGGCATGCGGGGTTTTATAGACGCTTCATAAAGGATTTTTCTAAGATCTCTAAACCCTTGTGCAATCTTTTAAATAAAGATGTTGTTTTTGATTTTGATGATGATTGCATGCATGCTTTCTTAACTTTAAAAAAATTGCTAGTTTCTGCACCCATTATTGCAATTCCTGATTGGGGACTGCCATTTGAACTAATGTGTGATGCTAGTGATTTTGCTTTAGGGGTAGTACTAGGGCAGAGAAAAAATAAAGTGTTGCATGTAATTCAGTATGCTAGCAAGACACTTGTTGATGCACAACTGAATTACACCACCACTGAAAAAGAATTATTGGCTGTGGTGTTTGCTTTTGACAAGTTTCGTTCTTATTTATTAGGTGCGAAGGTGATCGTGTACACAGACCATTCAGCACTCAGACACCTATTGGCAAAGCAAGAAGCAAAGCCTCGGTTGATAAGATGGATTCTACTACTTCAAGAGTTTGAGTTGGAGATTCGAGACAAAAAGGGGTCGGAAAATGTAGTAGCTGATCATTTGTCAAGAATCGAGAGACCAATCAAGGGAGATGAGGTGGAAATGCCAATTTCAGAAACATTTCCGGATGAGAAGCTGATGAGAGTGGAAGAAGCACCATGGTATGCGGACTTTGCAAATTACCTATCATCAAGGGTGCTCCCAAGTGGTATGACATTTCAACAGAAGAGAAAATTTTTCTCTGATTTAAAATACTATTTTTGGGAAGAGCCATTCCTGTACAGACACTGTACTGACCAAATGATACGGAGATGTGTCCCGGAGGAAGAAATGGAGAGCATTTTAAGGCATTGTCATGAGAAGGAAGTAGGTGGCCATTTCGGGGGAGCTAGAACAGCAGCGAAGGTGCTGCAATCTGGGTTTTATTGGCCAACCCTCTTTAAGGATTCCTTCCGGATGATCCAGGAGTGTGACCAATGTCAACGGATGGGGAGTATTTCAAAAGAGATGAGATGCCGTTGAACAACATCCTGGTGGTTGAAATTTTTGACGTTTGGGGGATTGATTTCATGGGTCCTTTCCCAAGTTCCTATGGGAACACGTTTATATTGGTAGCTGTGGACTATGTGTCGAAATGGGTTGAGGCAATTGCATTACCAACTAATGATGCTAGAGTGGTGATTAATTTTGTGAGGAAGAATATTTTCTCAAGGTTTGGAGTACCACGAGCAATTATTAGTGATGGAGGAAGCATTTTTGCAATAGGCAAATGGATGCATTGCTGAGTAAGTATGGAGTGACACATAGAGTGGCAACACCCTATCATCCACAAACGAGCGGGCAAGTAGAACTGTCAAATAGAGAACTGAAAGGGATTTTAGAGAAAACAGTCAATGCCTCGAGGAAGGATTGGTCACGGAAGCTGGACGATGCTTTATGGGCTTATCGCACTGCATTCAAAACCCCAATTGGTATGTCTCCGTTCAGATTGGTGTATGGGAAAGCATGCCACTTGCCGGTGGAACTTGAACATAAGGCGTATTGGGCCGTCAAGCAGTTGAACATGGATTTAAAAGCCGCGGGAGAGGAGAGAATGCCGACTTTGAACGAGCTGGATGAGTTTCGTCTGGAAGCATATGAAAATGCCCGGAATTATAAAGAGAAAACAAAAAGGTGGCACGACAAGCACATCCGGGTAAAGGCTTTTGAAGTTGGGTAGAAAGTTTTGTTGTTCAACTCTAGACTTAGGCTTTTCCCCGGAAAACTTAAGTCTAGATGGTCCGGACCGTTCACTATAACGAGGATACATGCATCCGGAGCAGTGGAAGTCACACATGAGGAAAAGGGCACTTTCACGGTTAATGGACAGAGGTTGAAGCCATACGTTGAAGGGGTGATGAGTTGCAAGTTCATCCCAATCCGGCTGTGTAACGCCCCACTTGAGGTACGTAGTTACTGTTCTTTCGGTTGCTCTTAGTTGAGTTGGTATTGTGGTATTATTGTTTGATTAACATTAGTACGAGTGTTGTGTTGAATAATTGCCTTGAAATTGGTTGAAAAACAGAAGAAGTTCATCATTGTGATTCGCGGGCGAAGAATAATCTTCGCCGCGGCGAAGAGGTGTTGAAGCCACGGGAAGGTCAGCTGGACAGCTTTCTTCGCGCGACTGAGCCGTTTAAAATGTTTGTTAAGTTTTAGATATTTTCTTCCCTAAGGGCAATTTGACCATTCTACCCCTAATTAGCAGGAAAAGTGGGGAGTAAATTGTAAGGAAATTTCAAGGAGAATATGTTAGTATGGGGGTGTGTTAGTAAGGAATCAAAGGATATGGATGGAATTTCCATAAAAGAGCAAGGGACAAATTGGGAAGAATGAGTTTTAAGAGGTATTAAAAAGGGTTTAGCCTTTGATTGTTCTTCATTCTTCCAATTCCACCGCCTCCTTCATTCTCCTAAACTCTCTCAAATTTGTTTCAATCTTTCAAGGATTTCCAAGAGCCTTTTTGAGTAACTTTTTGTGGGGTTTTAATCTAAAGCTTACTAAGGTAAGGATTTGTACTTTAGTTGGGAGTTTTCTTATGTTTTGATTAGAGTCTCATGTTGTGATTGTTGGCTAAGTTGTAGAGGAAAAGCAAGCTTCCAAAGGAAAGGAGAAGTGTTAAAGAAGCCAATTTCTCATAAGGTAAGTAAACTCAACCTAAGTTGAGATTTAAGAACTCTTTTGAGTGGATTGAAATACATATGTGCTTTCTTTAAATTGTTGATTGAGAGTAGTTATTATGTTTGAGTTATGAGTTATGAGAAGTGTGTTATTTGCTTGTTGTTGGGTTGAGTTTGATAGAAGTTGGAGGAAGTTTTGAGCAAGTTTATGGAAGTGTTTCTCTTTTGATAGGGAATTTAGGGTTTATGAGGGAGTTTTTCCCATTTGGTTGATTAAAGAAAACAGAAAAGTTAGAATTAGAGTAGAGTTATTCATGCACATGAGTTGTATGATAAAATGCTCAAGAGAACAATAAATAAGAGTAGAAAGCCTTAATTGTTGCTATATGTTATAGTTCTCTTTCATAAATGCATTAATGAGTATGAGTCATTGATGTGCATTAATTATGCTTTACTTATGCATTGGAAAAGAGAGTAGAGACTTATGAGTTTAGACTACTCTAAGAGTAGAAAGAAAAGAGAATGAGCACTATAGAGTAAAGCTAGAGTAGTGCTTAATAAGAGTAGTGCTTAATAAGAGAATAGTGTAGGTTGTGCGATGGGGAACTGTGAGTACGGGTAGAGTATTCCCGCATGTCGCGCATCGATAAAGCGGCCGAATATCAGAAAGAGTAGTGGTGTAGCCCGTAGTGTACATGCGGATGAGGGCTATACCCAAGTTTACCCGAGAGATTCTATGCACTCACATGGCCAAAGGTTCCGAATCCATGCATAACCAAGTCCGATCGGCTAGAATGAGTAGAAGTCACCGGGAGTGGGAGCGAGTCCCGCCGTGCCTCCGTCGAGATGGGGCCATGACTTACTAGAAAGAAAGTTAGTATAGAGAAGCTACGAGAAAGAGTAGTTAGACAGTGAGTAAAGAAAGAGTTACGGGAATAATCGAGTTTAGGGGTTTACTTACTGAGCCTTGTTTGTGCTCATCCAGTTGTTCCCTTTGTTTTTGCAGGTTCTAGATGAAGGACAGATTGGATGGACATCGGTACGAAGAGAAATGGCTACACTTTGTCCCCCTCCCCCCTTTTTTGATAGTTTTTTGCATATGTCACAAGCATTGTATAAATTTGTATAAAGAATGCATGTGTTCAATGAAAGAAAAATTTTGGGCCCAACTTTTTTATATTAAAGCTACGTGTATTTTCTTGTGCATATTTTTATAAGAATCAGTCGTTACATTTATGGTATCGAGCCAAGATTTTGGGGATTTGACAGGTGTACCATTCTCATCGCACGATGTCCAATAGCCATTTGTGTAAGTTAAATCATTTCCTTATGTAGAGTGTTCTTTTAAATTGATCGGATATGATCGTTTTGTAGATGAGGCGTAGTAACCGTAATAAGGGTAAGAGGGTGATGAATGAGGAGAATCCTCTAACCCCCAGAACCAAACCCCCTACTCTTGATGTGACATTGATTCGAATATTGTTCAAGAGGTGTTAGCGAGAGTCGGGGGAGGAGTTGCACCAAAGAAGCGAGACCCCACCGGGGCGAGGGCGGCCCGCAAGACAAGAACGTGAGGGGCCGGTACCTCCGGTAGTACCGCATCGAGTTGATCCGGTTCAGGGGGCTTGCAAGTCAACACCAACCTGTCGAGTTTAAGGGCACAAGGGATCCATTGGAAGCAGAAGAGTGGTTTAAGTCCGTAGGCGGATAGTGGCCTTGTTTCCCATGAACGACCGAGAGAGAATTAGATATGCTAGTTTCCTATTTCGGGGAGATGCCCGAATTTGGTGGGAACTAATGGAAGAGACTCACGACTCGGCTTTAATGACTTGGGCAGAATTCAAAAGACTGTTTGAAGCCGAATATCGAACGGAAGACCGAGTACATGAAAAAGTCCAAGAGTTCATTAATTTGAAACAGGGGACTAGTACGGTGAAGGAGTATTCGGTAAAATTCAATTCCCTCGCCCGATTTGCACCGGGATAGTGTACACCCTCCGGTGTTGAGGAGGGACAAGTTTGTACAGGGGTTGAAATCCGATATTGCTCGAGATGTGATGACGGAGGCCGAGCCTCCTCATACCTCTGATGAGGCTTTTAACAAGGGCGTTAAGGGCGGAGATTTATGTGAATAAGCACATCGCCGACGAGTCATCGTTACAGGTACTCGGTGAACCATCCCCCTCGTTGCGAGGGAGAGGCCTGGATGCATCAAGGAATAGAAGTAAGGGTTAAGAAGAAGTTCCAACCCAAGAATAACAGGAGGGATTGGCGAACAAGCGCCCCGAAGGGCGAAGGGTTGCCCCTTTGTGCTAAATGCGGAAGGAACCATTCGGGGAATGTTTAAGGGATAGAAATGTGTGTTACAAAGTGCCGTCGTGGGGCATCGAAGAAGGATTGTAAAGCTCCGTTTCCACCCGCGCTCGAGGTCCGAGAAGTGCTAATGCCGAGTTTTTACGGTGGCTGCGGGGGTGAAGGCGAGGCGATCCATCGTATGGTAGTCGGTTGCTATTCCATCTTTGTTTCTTTATATGCTTTAATTGATTCTAGGGCTACCCATTCTTTTATATCGCATGGGATGATCGGGAGATTAGGTTTGAAACCTAGCAGTGAGTCAACCTATTAAGATTGAGTTACCGATGGGGGTGAGTGTGTTGACTCAAGAAATGTTGTTAGGAGAATCTATAGTGATCCATGGTCGAGAGTTAGCGATCGATTTAATAGTCTTTGATATGCCCGACTTTGATGTGATTTTGGGCATGGATTTCCTAGGGAGGTATGGAGTAGAGATCGATTGTCGAAAGAAGAAAGCGAGATTTAATCTCGATAACGGGGATAAATTTAGTTTTGGAGAGGGCCATCGGTTGAGTATGTTAATTAGTAGTGTGAAGGCTAGAAAGATGTTAAGAAAGGGGGTGTTACGGATATATTGCGCATGTAGTGCGAGTGGTGATGTCCCACGGCCCAGAGATTGAAGGTGCCTATAGTTCGAGAGTTTGTGGATGTGTTTCGGAAGATTTACCGGGTTTGCCACCGGAAAGAGAGGTCGAATTTAGTATCAAACTAGCACCGTGGACAGCACCAATATCTAAAGCCCCTTATCGAATGGCCCCGAGAGCTTCGGGGAGTTGAAGAAGCAACTCCAAGAGCATTGGACAAGGGTTTTATCCGACCGAGTCATTCTCCCCTGGGAGCCCCAATTTTGTTTGTCAAAAAGAAGGGACGGATCGCCTTGATGTGTATTGATTATAGAGAGTTGAATAAGGTGGACCGTGAAGAATAAGTACCCGCTACCCCGAATAGATGATTTGTTTGATCGGGTTGAAGGGGGCAGCGGTATTTTCTAAGATTGACCTGAGGTCGTGGTACCACCAGGTTAGAGTGGTGGGCAAGATGTAGCTAAGACTGCTTTCCATTCGAGGTATGGGCATTATGAGTTTGTAGTGATGCCGTTTGGTTTGACAAATGCCCGCAGTTTTTATGGACTTGATGAATCGGGTATTCCATGATTGTTTAGATCGATTCATAGTGGTTTTCATAGACGATATCCTGGTTTATTCTAAGTCAAGAGAAGAGCATGAAGAACACTTGAGAATCGTACTGCAACGGTTGAGAGAAAAGCAGTTGTATGCTAAGTTTTCAAAATGTGAGTTTTGGCTCGATCGAATAATATTCTTGGGCCATACTGTATCGAAGGAAGGGGTCTCTGTGGGCAGAGTAAAAGTGCAAGCAATCCTCGAGTGGCGAGACCCAAGGGACGGTAAAGGAGGTCCGGAGTTTCTTAGGCTTGGCGGGTTACTACAGACGATTCGTGGAAGGGTTCGCTCAGTTAGTCAAACCATTGACAACTCTTACCAAACAGAAGACTCCTTTTGTATGGTCAGAAGCTTGTGAGAAATGTTTCCAAGAATTGCAGAAGAGGTTAACAATGGCCCCAGTGTTAGTGTTGCCGCAGGAGGGTGTAGATTATGACATTTATACAGATGCCTCTTTGCAAGGACTTGGTTCGGTGTTAATGCAATTAGGTAGGGTGATAGCTTATGCCTCTCGGCAATTGAAAGATCATGAAATGAGATACCCTACGCATGATTTAGAGTTGGCAGCAGTGGTCTTTGCCTTGAAGATTTGGAGGCACTACCTCTATGGTGCAAAGAGCAACATCTATACTGATCATAAGAGTTTGAAGTATTTCTTTACTCGAAGGAGTTGAATATGAGGCAGAGGAGATGGTTAGAACTGGTTAAAGATTATGAGTGCGAGATCAAATATCAACCGGGGAAAGCCAATGTAGTAGCCGATGCCCTGAGTAGAAAAGCCTATTTGTCCCGACTCACTAAGCAAAGAGAATTGATAGAAGAGTTATGTAGGGAGCAAATTGAAGTGATTCCGGGAGGGATCGCAAGGTTAGAGAATTCAAACTACTTTATTGGGGGAAGTGAAAGAAAAACAAATGGCTGATGAGTGGTGTCGGAAAATAGTTCAACGAGTACTTGGAGGTAAGACATCAGAGTTTTGTGTGAGAGATGGTGCTCTTTATTTCAGGAATCGGTTGTGTATCCCTCCGAACGGTGAGTTGAAGCGAGAAAATTCTTTTGGAGGCTCATGACACACCATACACCTTTGCTCATCCCTGGAGCAACTAAGATGTATCAAGATGTAAAGAAAAAGCTATTGGTGGGAGAGGTATGAAAAAAAGACATTGCGAGTTCGTAGCTAAATGTCTAACTTGTCGGGCAAGTAAAAGCGAGAACATCAACGGCCGTCCGAGGGGTTGCTTCACCATTAGTGTTCCAGGTGGAAATGGGAGAGTATTTCAATGGATTTCATCATTGGTCTCCCTAGAGTCCAGAGAGGGTATAATGCTTTATGGGTGATTGTGGATAGGTTAACCAAATCAGCCCATTTTCTTCCCGGGAAAGGAAAGCACTACTACGGATCAGGTGGCTCGATCTACATTAAGGAAATCGTCAGGGTTACATGGTGTGCCCAAAACAATAGTGTCCGATAGAGATTCCGATTTGTCTCGGCCTTACGGATGAGTTTACAGAGGGACTTGGGTACTAAATTGGCATTCAAGATCGCCTATCATCCTCGACGGATGGCCAAACCGAGAGGACAAATCAGGTGCTTGAGGATATGTTGAGAGCTTGTATGGATTATAGAGCATCTTGGTGCAAGTGTTACCCTTGGAGGTAGGGTTTGCCTACAACAACGTTATCGATCCTACGATTAAGATGGCGCCTTACGAGGCTGTATGGCGACGATGTAGGTCTCCGCTACATTGGGATGAGGTAGGTGAAAAGGATGAGCTAAGTGCAGCTCTTGGGCCGAGGTGACTCAAAAATTGATAGAAGATGTGAGACTGATCAGAAACAGGATGAAGCAAGCCCAAGATCGACAAAAGAGCTATGCCGACTTGAAGAGAAAAGAAGTCGAATTTCAAGTGGGTGATAAAGTGTTTTTGAAAGTTTCCCCCTTCAAGCGAGTAATGCGCTTCGGAAGCAAAGGGAAATTAGCACCGCGATACGTAGGTCCATTTGAAGTCTTGTAACGGGTAGGAAAGGTGGCCTACAGATTGGCACTACCGCCTAGTATGGATAGGGTGCATGATGTCTTTCATGTCTCGATGCTACGGAAATACGTAAGTGATCCCCTCCATATCTTGAGTGTAGAGGAAGTTGAAGTGACAGAGAACCTAGTATATGAAGAACGTCCAGTTCAGATTTTAGATCGAAGGGTTAAAGAGCTCCGGAACAAGAGTGTTCCGTTAGTGAAGATCCTATGGAGGAATCACAAAGTGGAAGAGGCCACTTGGGAGGTAGAACGGGACATGCAGAATCGCTTCCCGGAGTTATTTATTTGAATTTTGGGGACAAAATTCTTTTAAGGGGGGGAGAATTGTAACGCCCCACTTGAGGTACGTAGTTACTGTTCTTTCGGTTGCTCTTAGTTGAGTTGGTATTGTGGTATTATTGTTTGATTAACATTAGTACGAGTGTTGTGTTGAATAATTGCCTTGAAATTGGTTGAAAAACGAGTTGAAGCTGTGCCGTCTTCACTTGGCAAGAATAATCGGCCGGGCGCAAGAAGGGTGTTGAAGCCACGGGGAAGGTCAGGCCGGATAGCCCGCGGCGTGACGTAGTTTCTTCGCCGCGCGACAGCCGTTTAAAATGTTTGTTAAGTTTTAGATATTTTCTTCCCTAAGGGCAATTTGACCATTCTACCCCTAATTAGCAGGAAAAGTGGGGAGTAAATTGTAAGGAAATTTCAAGGAGAATATGTTAGTATGGGGGTGTGTTAGTAAGGAATCAAAGGATATGGATGGAATTTCCATAAAAGAGCAAGGGACAAATTGGGAAGAATGAGTTTTAAGAGGTATTAAAAAGGGTTTAGCCTTTGATTGTTCTTCATTCTTCCAATTCCACCGCCTCCTTCATTCTCCTAAACTCTCTCAAATTTGTTTCAATCTTTCAAGGATTTCCAAGAGCCTTTTTGAGTAACTTTTTGTGGGGTTTTAATCTAAAGCTTACTAAGATAAGGATTTGTACTTTAGTTGGGAGTTTTCTTATGTTTTGATTAGAGTCTCATGTTGTGATTGTTGGCTAAGTTGTAGAGGAAAAGCAAGCTTCCAAAGGAAAGGAGAAGTGTTAAAGAAGCCAATTTCTCATAAGGTAAGTAAACTCAACCTAAGTTGAGATTTAAGAACTCTTTTGAGTGGATTGAAATACATATGTGCTTTCTTTAAATTGTTGATTGAGAGTAGTTATTATGTTTGAGTTATGAGTTATGAGAAGTGTGTTATTTGCTTGTTGTTGGGTTGAGTTTGATAGAAGTTGGAGGAAGTTTTGAGCAAGTTTATGGAAGTGTTTCTCTTTTGATAGGGAATTTAGGGTTTATGAGGGAGTTTTCTCCCATTTGGTTGATTAAAGAAAACAGAAAAGTTAGAATTAGAGTAGAGTTATTCATGCACATGAGTTGTATGATAAAATGCTCAAGAGAACAATAAATAAGAGTAGAAAGCCTTAATTGTTGCTATATGTTATAGTTCTCTTTCATAAATGCATTAATGAGTATGAGTCATTGATGTGCATTAATTATGCTTTACTTATGCATTGGAAAAGAGAGTAGAGACTTATGAGTTTAGACTACTCTAAGAGTAGAAAGAAAAAGAGAATGAGCACTATAGAGTAAAGCTAGAGTAGTGCTTAATAAGAGAGTAGTGCTTAATAAGAGAATAGTGTAGGTTGTGCGATGGGGAACCTGTGAGTACGGGTAGAGTATTCCCGCATGTACGCCGCTGTCGATGCGGCCAGAATATCGAGAAAAAGTAGTGGTGTAGCCCGTAGTGTACATGCGGATGAGGGCTATACCCAAGTTTACCCGAGAGATTCTATGCACTCACATGGCCAAAGGTTCCGAATCCATGCATAACCAAGTCCGATCGGCTAGAATGAGTAGAAGTCACCGGGAGTGGGAGCGAGTCCCAGCCGTGCCTCCCGGTCAGATGGGGCCGTGACTTACTAGAAAGAAAGTTAGTATAGAGAAGCTACGAGAAAGAGTAGTTAGGACGGTGAGTAAAGAAAGGAGTTACGGGAATAATCGAGTTTAGGGGTTTACTTGAGCCTTGTTTGTGCTCATCCGTTGTTCCCTATGTTTTTGCAGGTTCTAGATGAAGGACACGCTTGGATGGACATCGGTACACGAAGAGAAATGGCTACCTTGTCCCCCATTTTTTGATAGTTTTTGCATATGTCACAAGCATTGTATAAATTTGTATAAAGAATGCATGTGCTCAATGAAAGAAAAATTTTGGGCCCAACTTTTTATATTAAAGCTACGTGTATTTTCACTGTGCATATTTTTATAAGAATCGAGTCGTTATAGGCTGGATATCCCAACCTAAAGGATGGAAAGAGTCAAGCTTCCGACTATAAACAAGCGCTCATTGGGAGGCAACCCAAGCGTTTTTAACTTTTTGATTTTAAATTTTTGTTGTCTGAATTCTTCTTATTTCATTATGAGTATGTATAAAATTTGATGTTTTTTTTTTTTTTTGTTTCAGGTGTTTCAGGTGAAGTCTAAAGCCAAAAGAAGGTATAAAAATTTTCCAGACTTCGCCGGGGCGAAGAATTTTCTTCGCCGCGGCGAAGAGACATGCAGAAACCAGGTTAGCTCCTGGACGATTTCGCCGGGGCGAAGTAATTGTCTTCACCGCGGCGAAGAAAAGGAATAAAGTTGTGAAATTTGGCTAAGGCATCTCGCCGCGGCGAAGAATATTTCTTCACCTGAAATAAGTGGTTGTGCTCTCGGGAATGTTTCGCCCCGGCGAAGAAATTTTCTTCGCCTAGGCGAAACCTGGGAATGTTTTAGGGTTCATAAATGAAAAGTTTCGCCGGGGCGAAGAAGTTTCTTCGCCGCGGCGAAACCTGGGAAATTTTTAGGGTTTATGCGTGATGAACTTCGCCGCGGCGAAGAGCCTTTTCTATAAATATCAACTTTTCTTCTTTCATTTTTCACGCCGCCTTGCATCTTGAGTTGAGAGAAAATTTTCCCTCTTTCAATCTTTCACTTCTATTTTGCTTTTCCAACCAAAATAATCACTCCACATCATTCCTAAACACCAAATCAACCCATTTCAACAACAATTTTCACAAAAATTTGGGGTTTTCTTGTTTGGATCGTTTCTGGGTAAATTGGTAGTGCAAACGACTTCATATTGGTAAGATATCGAAAACCCAAAGCTTTATTTTGAAAAATTTTTAGTCTATATTCGTAGATCTAGAAATTATGTGAACTTTTAACTTGAGATATTTTGGGTTTGTTGAGTTGTGATGTGATTCATGTAGAAGAAGTTTATATGCCAATTGATTGTTAGAAGTGTAGTTGTTGATTATTTGGAGTGTGTGTGTTGAATTGAAAAATCGTAGTTTGGGGGTGGAATTGCGAATTTATAGAAGTGTGGATTGCTTTGAATTTGTGATGAGGAATTTATTTTAAGGGTATATTGGCTAGAAACCAGAACCCGCCTTAAAACTCGCTCGATGGCAACCTCACGGTATAACAACGCCGCGTACACCTTAAAATATAAAAAATCGTAGTTTGGGGGTTGAATTGCGATTTTTGGAAGTGTGGATTGTTTTTTGCGGGTTGGACATGGTTATGTTTTTATAGGGAAACTCCTTGTGTTTACAGTTTGGATTGAATTTCGTGAATCAATGGCTCCGAAAATTAAGCATACGGGCAAGGGGAAGAAGCGTTGACAAGCGTTTTATGAGCAGGTCGCCCGTAAGCGTTATGAGGGCGTGATCAAAGAAAAGGATAAGGGTTTCATCCCACGAGCGTGGATTGTGACACCACAATCACGGGTGGGCCGGAGTAAGGGTAGACGTTGGAACATGTTCATGAGTGCTCCCCGAGGTGCCGGGTGTAGAACCGTTGGTAAGAGAATTCTATGCCAACTTCCCCGAGAGTCAGGATGGGATTGTGTTTGTGCGAGGGGAGGATGTGCCATTCTCAGCAATAGAAATCAACAAATTCTATAACTTGCCCGCAATTCTTATTACAGCGGATGAGTTTGTGAAGTTCAAAAGATCAGGCTATGACCATGATATTATCTTGCCGGTCATAGCAAAACACAGGGACACATGGGAAGTGTCTAAAAAACAAAAAGAAAAACGCTCAAAGGAACACAGTTGACACCAATGGCTCACTGTGGCGTGCTTTATCATGCTAAACTAATGCCGAGGCACTCTGGCATAGTGACTCGGGGAGAAGGCGGAATTGCTCTACTCTATTGCCACGGGGAAAGAGTATGGATGTGGGAGACATCATTTATAACAGTGTTAGGATAGCATCCCAAAAGGGGCGATCAATTCTTGTTCCGCATCTCATCACGGCCATGTGTCAGGCGAGTCAAGGTTCAAGATGATGAGCCGCGTATTAATCCGCTCCGACTCTAGATGATGACTATTTCAAGAAACACCTTGACCGAACAGAAGCCGCCCAACCAAGAGCGGGGGCAAAGAGGCAGAGAACGAGCATGGCCACATCATCCCGGCTCCACGGGGTCACAAAAAGAGATGATGTAAGAAATGATGAACATGATGAAATACATGAAGAGAAGAGGATTGGATGATGGAGGCGGACACGAGCATTCATGAGCTGGCGAGACATGCTTCAAGGAATCGAAGGTTGACACTTCCGCGTATCATTGGGTTGGTGGAACTTCGGATGATTGGCGGAATCGAGGAGGAAGAAGAGGAATCAGAGGAAGAGCAAGACTGAACCCGAGCACTTGTTTGTGTTTGGTTTAATTGCTTTCATTTAATTTTCTTGTCCAGTTGAAATTAAACTCATTTTATTTTGGTTTTGGATTTTGTTTATTTTGTCATGTGTTTAGTTAATGTTTTTTTTTTTTTTTTTTTAGTAGTGTTAAAAGGGCGATACAGGTTGTAATACTTTCAATATAGTTGTGAATTCGTTCTAACATAAGGGACACCACAGTTTATTGTTTTGACAGATTTTGGACGATGAAAAGTCCAAAGAACGGGTGAACATTGTGGAACGACAATTCATGACTTAACCAGGGAGCATTCTCGTACCTTTTTATTGTTCATTTGTTTTTCCTTTGTTGTTTGTCTCTATTCCTAACTTGTACATAATGGAACATTGGGGACAATGTTATATTTAGTTTGGGGGTAGGGAATAGATTTTTTTGAGTTTAAGGGTATATTGGCTAGAAACCAGTGACTGCCTTAAAAACGCCTAGCAGTATTTGGCGACCTCGGGTTTAACAACGCCGCGTACACCTTAAACGAAAAAAAAAAAAAAAAAAAAACGTATTTCTGGGTTGCATTTTGCTTTCCGTTGTTTTGTTTTGCCGATGATGAGTTGTATAAATCAATGATGAGATTAAGATTGTTGAATTTTTATTGTTGGGAAATGTTAAGCATTGCTTCAAGTTTACGTTATTGACTGAATTTTGATTGAGGTTTGTTGAGTGGTTCAACCACGATTTTCATTTGTTTCAGCATGCTTAGATTCATTTTATGCGATTAGGCAAAGTCTTGATAATGTTGGTGGATTCTAGAACCTAGTTGAGAAATGCTTGAGGCGAAATTCTAGGATTAGACATGGTTGAGGAGATGATTTAGGCAAATTTTTGGAACGTTTGAGCCTTTCTAGCCAACCCATGATTGAAATATTCGCTAGTCACCCATTTGAGCCATTGGAACTTTGCTTTATTTTTCTTAGAAAACAACAGATTTGTAAATTCCTTTACCCTAAACACTTTACCATACCTTTGGGAGAATTCGGTCTTAGTGCAAAACCGAGAACGAAACGAGTGTACATTTGAGTAAAAGATTAGTTTGGGGGTTAAGAGAAGAAAAATGAAGAAGAGACCAAAAAGAATGATGTGGGAGTTGAGATAAAAGAGTAAAAACAAAGGAGGTAGTCACCTCAATTCAATTCTAGTGTTGTGAAAAAAAAAAAAAAAAAAAAAATGTCGAACACAATGCTGCCTAGTTTAAGGGTATACCGGCTGGAAACCAGAACCCGCCTTAAAAACTGCCTAGCAGTATTTGGCGACCTCGGGTTTAACAACGCCACGTACACCTTAAACGAGTCTCCCCTGCATCTATGGTATCCAAAAGTTAAGAATACGCGTATGAAGACTGTGAATGAGTAGACATGTCGATTGGTGTTGAGAAAGTGTGGGTTTCGATGTGATTTGAGTTTTGCTTTAGGACAACCGAGTTCTCTTACTTTGTTTCCTATCCTTTTGTTGGAGCCCATGACCCGAACCTAAAGTTACAAGCCTTTAAAGACCTGTTGATTCTCATCTATGTGTAGTCCGCATTAGTGGAGAGTAGTTCGATACTCAGGCTTATGGAGTCTGCCACCATTTGATAAACTTTACAATTTTTGCATAAAATAATCCGGGAAGTTGGAAGGTGGATTGAAGTGGGGATTACCTACTTGGTGGACCAATTGAGGAAAACAGTCGATGTAGCCTATAACTTCTTGGAATGTCGAACATTTCCTGATAATAAACTTTCAACAATTTGTGAGACATGTGCAATTTCTAGGCAATTCATTGTAGCATTTGAAATCGTTTTATTTTGGTTTTTCAGTTTGTGTGCATGTTTTCATATTTTTGTTTCGTTATTGTCTTTGTTTTCGTTATTTTTGTACTGTATGCTCGAGGGACGAGCATCTCTTTAGTTTGGGGGTAGTTGATAATCCAAGTAAATTATACGCTTTTTATATGATCTTTTTGTCGGATTTCGGTACTTTCCAAAGGCATTTTGACCTGAATTGGTGCTTAATTCTTTACTTTTCGTGTTTCAGTTAAAATGGACTTTTTGAGCGAACAAAGACAAAACTGGATAATTTTGACTCAGAATTGAGCGGATTTCAGAAGATAGGAGAGTTCAGGAGCAGGACAACGCATGATGAAGCTTGTTTCCAAGGAAGAGAGCCGAAAGTCGAAGAATCGAACGAAGAAGAGCACAGAGTGGCAGTTCTGTAAATTTCAGAACCCTTGAAGGAACTTCGCCCCGGCGAAGAAATTGTCTTGCCTTGCGCGAAGTAGGCCAGAGACGAATTGGGGATTTCCGTTCTTCGCCGCGGCGAAAGTCAAATTTTTCAGTTTTGTAAACGCACAGTTTCGTGTGTGCGTGTTTTGACTGGGTTTTTAGGACTAGGTATAAAAGAAAAAGAAAAACTTTTTAGAAGGGGCCCGAGCTGTTAGGTTTAGCCGTCTTTTTACATTTTCTTTAGAGAAAAAGCTTGAGTTTTTCGTATTGTAAAAAGAGAAGGTCCAGATTTTGACTGGAAGATTCATCTTTTGGGAAGATTTCTATTCTTTCATCTCAGTTTCATTATGTTTATTTTGTTTACTTTTATTTTCCGTTTTTATTCTGTTAATTTAGCTATGAACTAATCTTCTATGGGTTAGGGTTTTGATTGTAGTTTGGATTTGAAATGGGTTGAGTATGTGATTGTGCTATTTCCATGTGAATAAGCTGTGGTTGTGTGTTACTCTGAAATTAATTGTTTTATGTGATGAACATGATGAGATTGAGAAATAATTCATGTTAAGCTTCATGGGTAATAACCATTATAGTATTGGATGCTAGAGATAGATTCAAGAATTAATGAAATCAATTTAGGATTCTTGTGCTTCATGATTTAGAATTATTAACCTTCAATTTGTTGGGTGCGGAATGTTAATAATGATGAATAGGAAAACATAGCCCGAGAGGGTATGTTATCATAGTAGTGAATCCGATTTACAACCATTGCACGTGAATGTGAAAATAGTGTGACTCTTAGGCTTAACCCATAAATAATCCAAACGAAGTCAAAACCCTACCCGTTTTACTTAAATTGAATTTCTTGTGTTTCATTTGCTTTCCTTTTTAAGAATTACTTCTTTGTTAAATTTTATTTTGTTTTCGTTTAATAGCAAATTGCTCCCACAAATCCAAGATTTTCGGTTGCTTCAACTTGTTAACATTAGGAATTTAGTGCTTAGCTACCAGTCCTCGTGGGAACGATATCCTACCCATCACTCTATTACTTGAACGACTAGTGCACTTGCTAGTTTTGCATGTTGTAGTAAACACGCATCAGCGTGACAGAGAACTGGAGAAGAAGATGAGAAAGCCAGAAAAGGCTGCGTGACAAAGAAGAAGATTGTCGCGTGTTAGGGATTGTAAAATTGTGGACCGGTTTTTCCACCGATCCGGTTGGACCGGTGGTTCACTGTTATTATCCAGTTTTCAACCAGTTTAAAACGGTCCAATGTATAATAGTTTTTTGAGGGTGACCCGAACCGAACACGTGACCGGTTCACGGTCCAATCGGTTGGACCGGTCGGTCCAGTCCAGTTTTTAAAATAGTGATCATAATATCATATTCATATGTTAATACTTGTTACTTAATAAAATAATACATAATATTATACCATTAATATATAATATATTAACACATATATATAATGTATCATAATTATAATTTTGATATTTTGATTCATTATATTTTTTTTTAATCATTATAAATTAAAAAAAAAAAATATTATAATGCAAAACCCCCAAACAAGGATTTCGAGGATTCCCCGAATTCTCCGTTTGGAGATCCGGCCTAATTTGGGGATTCCATGCTCTGAGCTCGGGGAATCCCTTTAGGCTTTCGGGTTGGGCTGGAGACAGGTGTCCTCGACCTCGCCCCGGCTCGTGCCCATCCCTAAAATAGTGTATGATTCTTATTGTATTATTAGTTCAAAGTTTCCTTCTATATCAAATTTTAATCAATTGTACCACTGAACGCTTTTTGGATTGAGTAGATTCATTTAGTAAAGGCTTTGAGTTGCCAGTGTCGTGACCAGGCCAAAAACCATTGTTTTAAAACCTGGACCAAATCAGTCGATCGAATCAGGACCCGATGGCCTCTTTGTCCGGGTCACCATTTTTTACTGTTCATAAAATCCCTAATTTGTTGGGGCTAGAGGGCTATAGTACAGTGGAGGCCGACGATTCAAAGGGTCATGTTGGATTGAATTTTGGACATCAGAATAAGTTGGAATTTGGCTGGACAATTCAACCCAATATGTGAGTCACGGTCGGCCAAGAGGGATTGGGGGGTGTTTCGAGGTTAGAGAGGTTTTGTAGGAGTGGAGGACGATGGTTCAAGTGGTGGTGTCGGGTTGAATTTTGGCCATGAAATCAGTCGAAATTTGGCAAGAAAAGTCAAAACCCCAATAGACCCTAGGGGTGTATTTGCTAGATTTCAAACCTATAGGGCTTGCTTGTATTTTATAAGGGTGTGTTTGTAAGATTTTTAATTTTTTGGATCACAGGTCAGGTCACCGGTTTAACCGGCCAGACTAGTAAACCCAAGACCTGGTGGCCTTACCGGGTTGGGTTTTAAAATAATGACAAAAATAGGCCACTGGTGACCAGATCGGGCCACGAGAAACCATGGCTGGTTTGGATATGGCTTGAAATCACTAGATTTGGGCCGGCCAGGCCAAACGCAAGCCACTGGTGACCAGATCGGGCCGCGAGCAACCATGGCTGGTTTGGATATGTAGATTTGGGCCGGCCAGGCCAAACACAAGCCATTGGTGGTCAGATTGGCCCGCTAAAGTCATGACCAGCCTGCATCTGGCCTTGCCGAGGATGTGGCCAATGACCAATGTAATTTTATATATCTTTTTCTTTATGTTTCTATCTTTTTTATTTTTTCAATTGAAATGTCCCATTTTTATAGGTAATTCACGTACTAATTTTTTTTTAATATCTTCTAGCTTATAAGAACCCATTACACAATTGCACTACATTTTTATTTTTTTCATAATTGAATGCGATTTTAAGATAGACGAATGTTCTCATGAAAATTAATATATATATATATATATCTTTGTTTTTTAATTAATTTGAAGAAACAGTAGTAGTAGTAGTAGGAGGTCAATGTACATGAAGAGAGAAATGATGCAAAAACAATTAATTCCATTAATTGATGGATTGTTCATTTGATAGGGTGATACTGATCCGAAATTCTCCTTGGAGGCAGCTTTCTCAGAATGTATAGCACTAAAGCCGAAGGTATTATTTCTGCAAGCTGTTTCATAAAAAAAAGAAAAAAAAAATCAAATCAAATAAATAAATTAAAAAATTGTTGCAACGTTAACTTTGAGCACATTCTCAATGTCAAAATCATGAATCTTTTCACATTATTCTTTCCATGTAAAGTTTTCTCATTTAAGCAAGCTGAGTCTAAAGGAAAGAAAAACGGATAATTAACCTTGTTATGAAGGAAATAGAAACCTCCTACCTGATGTGTTCAACAATTTATACATCTTTAACAAAAAGAAATTTTTATATGCTTTTTATCCTAATATACAAAATAATATAGAGGGCAGGGACTTGCCGTGTAATAAAGAAGATTTAGGACTGGATGATCTAGGACGTCTAGGTCAGCTTTCTTGTTTAAGGCTGAGAAAGCAACCTAAAACGTAAACAAAGAAATATGCTGTTGAAAAAAAAACGAAAAACTAAAAATAATAAATATTCTAAACTATTCCAATATCATATAATAGTCACCCATTGTAATCACATTTTACTTAAACGAATTATAATGAAGTTCACAGCATAAATACCTTTACTCTTTAGCTCTGAAGCAAAATTGTATCTTGAAAGAAAACCACCATATGTGTGTTTTTCTTTTCAATATATTTTTTAGAGAGTTTTGAAGAAGAAATTCTAAAAGGAATTTTTTAGTTATACAAGGCAACTGCTGAAGTTTTAGGCAAAAACTGTCTTTGGCAGTTTCCATTTTCAAAGTTTTGGGTGGGTTCGCCGAGGGAATGTATAATTGCTGTTGGAAAACGGAAAGTCAGAAGCAAATGTTGATTTTCTTTTTTTTTTTTTTACCTGAAAAGAACCTACTCTCGATGAGAAGAAGAAGAGAAGAGCCCTGACTTTTTATTATAAAAGAGCTAGCGCGCTACTTCTAGCAGCTTGCTTCAAAGCTTTACTTTACTAATAGGGCTTTTTTTATAGGTTCCATCATGGGTGTCCCACCCATATCCAATATATGCCATTATCGTAATAGAAAAAATTTGGGTTAAATGTTAATGTCTTAGAGTCAAGTGAAACTTACCATAATACATCTTATCAAGAAACAGTTACAGCAAATTCCTGTCACAAAGCCAACCTGTCGAATGTACAGTAGTGTCGAGATATCAAGCCTTTTTATAAATGCCAAGCAAAATTAACATATTCCAAAACTTTGGTACACGATTCTTGCATATCAATGATTCTTTTCCCATTCAATATATTAGTATGTCTAATGTGTCGTGATCATGCTTACAAGAGCATACCCTGATCCGAGTTGTGAGAAATGCATAGAAACATCACATGGATTTGCTATATCGTTCTCCATAAGTACCCTAACACAAGTTGAAGAAAATCTCAGGTACAAACCTCATATAGCTTCTTTTGACGACCCCTGGATTCGACAGGGAAGCGTCTCAGCATGAAAAACAATCTAAAATGCATTGAGAACTTCAATTAGTAGCCTGATTTATGCATGAAACTTGAGGATTGTAATTCTAGTTTAAACAGCCATTACCTGCCACCATATATCAAGAATCCCAATGCAGCAGAGAATGAAATAACTGTAGAAAGAAATATTAAAAAGTAATTATAATTTAACTACTAGCAGTGAAAAATTAAGCATTGCTTCCTATAATTTGTGCCAGTTCGAAAATAAAAATAAAATGGAAATGTAAACGTTCACCTGAAAGGAAGAGTTTAGCAACTTCCACGGAAACAGGGCTCTGGCTTAATCTCACATAAATCCATATGCACACCTATTTAGCATAACACAATGAAGATGCAATTGAAACAAAATCAGAAAAATTTTCCTGCGGACAGATTATGAATAATGAAGAATTGAAACGTTTCTGCTTGCCTGTACGAAATATACAAATCCATTTACGATATAAAATGCAGGTCTAAGTTTATCCGTGGGAATGCTCCTTGCCTAAAATAATATGAATATAAATCCGTCAATATTAATTTAGCTCATTATGCATTAAAGTTAAGGATTTGTAGCTAAGTTGTATACCTGGTGATATATCTCGGCCCAGAACAGCACAAGTAATGCATATGTTGAAAAAAACAGAAGCGTCGGAAGATCCAGAAGCACCATTTCAAGCGCCTGTAGGAGGATGACATTTTAAGGCAGTGCAGCTGAACAAAAATAAGATGATATGTGCGGCAACTAGAGGCGATTGTCAAATTACCAAAGATGGATGATATAATTAACTCATATATGGCCCCATTTTCTAAGTGAAGGCAGAAGTTTATCCCGGCTAATGGCAATTAAACATAAGCACACATGTATCCATACACACAGAGGCTATAATACTATAACGACTATTTACTGGAATCCTTTTTGCATATCAGAAATGATCAGCATTTGCCTGTAAAGAATGCACGAGCATTCCTAAGTCAGCGGTTTAAGACTTTTTAACCATAATTTACAAGTATTTGATTGACATATATTCCTGTATTTTCTGTTCTTATCACAAATTCTTCCCTCAAAAGTTCAAGGGCCAACATGGAATCCTAAATGCCAGATGCTATAGTCAAACATCGAAAATTACTCTTTCAGCAAGAAATAAACACAACACTGTAGTTTGGATCACCACAATTTTGAATAAGAAGCATACCGTTGGCTTCACAAGAAACACACTCTTGTACATACCGAAGAGAATAGCCCTCACTGTCAAAATGAAATTGAATTTTACCAAAGTTGATATGATAGACTCAGGATAAACTATGAGAAAATGATATACAACCCTTACATCCATTCACAAGAAAATTCATCAAGTGGAAAACCTTTTGTGTTGTCCACCCATAATTTGATACTCTCAATTGAATGCGCAAGAGTTGTACCTGAAAAACATTAACATTTCTCCCATTACAAATAAGTAAAGATATATCCCATTTTTATTAAATCCAGGACTATTTAACTTGATTTCCTGCACAACTACTGTAAAACTATTCTGCCGTAAGTGGATATATCATATCAAAGCTCATAATCGGCTATCAGACTTATACTGCCCTAAGTGCTCTAATCACAAATCTTGCAACTTTCCCATATCATAAAATATACTAAATGAGATTAAGGGTGAATTTATATGAATGACAACATAGTTTTTGATCATATATATTAGAAACTAACTATCAAAAGTTTTCTACAAGGGATATTATAAATTTCTGATAATAATACTATCACGAAACTTAATTCAGATGATACATTAAATTAAAATGAAGTAAATACGTACCAGTGCAACAAGAGAGACAAAAGCATATGCACCACATAAGGTATAGTAAATGCTTTTTTGCCATTCCTCCGATTTAGAATAATCTGTTGCATTAACATTATTATTATTAATATTGCTCTTTTCAATCTCTATCATCTCTGGAAGCCAGGACCTCTTCATGTTGGAGCTGAACAACAATGGAAAAGGAAACAGAAGAATTACGAAAGAGAGAGAGAGATGAGTTAATTAATGTTTACGTGGAGACAAGAAAGTGAAGACACATAGAAGAAAAAGGAGGCCAGGTGTAAATATAATGTAAGTTTGAACCAACAAAAACAACTTCGTGGCATATTCGTTAATTGCGCAACGAACCTGCTTTGCTTTGCTCTTGTTAAGTTTTCAACTTGGTTACACTAATGGCTGCACTTAAATTAATAATTTAGTTATTATGAATGGGTTAAGCCGGCCTAGCCCACCGTTTATTTATTGTTAAACTAAATAAAGTTAGCTTCTTTTTTTTGAGAATAAGGTGGTACGTAATCAAGTTAAGAGAGTGAACCTATTTGTTCCATATTTTATCTCGTTAAACTTAATTTCTATAAAATGCCCATTAAAACTTTTATAACTATCATTCTAGTTACTTATCTCCTTTTTTAATTACCTTCATTCTATATTGATTTAGAGGACAATCACATATCTTTTGTTCCATGAGATCTCAGTTTAATATACAATCACGTATAAGACAACTATGAACCGTTGAAGATTATTATTACTAATTTAATTACAAAATGAATTATTGTTGAATTTCTTTCTTTCATTTTTCGTTTTTACTAATCAAATTAGGCATGGAGCCAGCAAGGGACATGTGGGGGCAGCAGCCCACATAGAATTTTGGAAAATTTTCAATGATTTTTATCCATTTAACTCTTGTATGTATAATATTAAAAGATTCCATTATTGATTGACAAACTAAAAATAGGTACCTCACGGAAAAGGAATATTTTTAATGAATTTTTATTTTAATAAACTTATTTTTGTAATTGTAGACAATAAACAAGTACAACAACGCTATGATAAAACCCTTAATAGCCAATTGGACACTTACACGCAGATATGCGTTCCAGTACAGACTTCTCAAACTTAAAAGGGATTGAGAAAGAAAAAATGGTTGAAACTCAAAATGATTGGATGTATCTATTGGTTTATTTATTGGTTTTACCAGTTGCTATTGCCAGTGTAGAGAGAAGTTTTTGGTGATGAATTTTGTAAAGAATCATTTATTGAATGGAAGATCAATGGATGAATGAAAATTTAGTTGTTTATGTCAAAAACCTTTTTCTGACCCTAGATCATGTCCTTCACTAACCAAATGGTGATCAATTTTTACTCATCTTCTGGTCATTTTCTTATAACCTTTCTTTTCCGTTTTTCTTTGAATGAAATAACGAAGAAAGTTATATCACATTGCAAACTTGATTTAGAGAAAATGTTGATATCTCAAAAGGTTTACTCTTGAATGCTGGTTAATTGGTATTTTCCTACGACCACTTTTATGCTTTCCGCTTTCCTCTCCACCCAATGATACTGTTAGTGAACGACCCACTTACACAGCGGAAAGCAAAAACATAAATGACATGGATCGTTCTTTAGAACCAAGATCCGGGTATAATATCACAGTTTATACAATATATAAATTAAATCTGTAGAAAATCAGATTCAAGTTTCAATAATCTTACGCACGTTTGGAGGCTCCACCAACCTTGTCCTTGAACGTTTTTGCTACCGACCTAAGTGTAGGATCAAACCGATGTACTCCACACGAAGACAATCACAAGGAACTAAGGAGGGATTTGCTAGATCTTCCTTAGCCTTAAGAAATAAGAAGAAAAATCAAAGAAGAACTTTGATTCTTTGCAAAACAAAAGTAGCGTGAGAGTGAGAGTGTTTTGGGGCTGTGTATTTTCCTTTTCAATGAAAGAATGTATGAATAAAAATTCTCACATTTTTCAATTAACATTTTTCTTTTATAGTGTTATTTTACTTGCCTTATTCCCATATGAAATGGGCTTGGGCTCCAACCCAAACACCCCATATTTCCAAACACCCCCTAATTAGATATTTATTTTAATTCATCATTATCTTCAATTTAAATCAATTAATATATATATTAACATTTAACAATAATAATAATTTATTTAAATATATGCAAACACATATTTAAACGTAATTTCACTTATTTAATTTTTCTAATAAATTAAATAAAGGCTACGACCTTAACAAATTTAATCGCACTATAAAATTACCAAAATACCCTTTCGCCTAAAAAGACGAAAATGCCCTTCTTTCTTCTTGGCTCTTAAATTATCTTCTATGTGTGTGACCCATAGGCTCTTCATCATACTGGCAGTGTATAGTATCGCAATTAACACCAATTAATCGTCTCACTTATGCACAGACCAAGATTGGCCCCTAGCAAGGCATTATGGCCACCCGATAGATTCAGATTCAGCAAAGTAGCTACCTATCAACGATATGGTTACTGTACAATTCGATCCTTTCGTCATACTGTATCTCGACGAGACGAATGCATAGAAATAGTGTCAACCTTCGGTTACTCTTGATATTATGTATTCAGTTTCTGGACCAATGACAAAGTATTATAATCCGATAGAGCAACAACTCAATCCCACTGTGGCCACAGTTTTAGTGTCTTTGCCATATACTGAATTATGCCGTCAGATAACTTCTCCCGTACCCGGGAGTGATGAATCCTCTGTCAATCCCCCATAGTCTTGATACACTCTTTGATCCAGCCAATCACCACCGTATTGTGACTCGAATAGAAGGCGCATTTGGCTAGTGTCAAACTGCACCAATCGGTGCACAAGGGGCTCCCGTGATCTCAAGTCTAAGGATCACATGTACCACCATTCGTTCGAGGATTTATTCCATAGACACTGGGGTTACCATCCATATGGAATCCTCTGGTGGGTCAGTCCAGTGAACTTGCTGTGGTGTATTCGCCTACAGCAAGCACCCATGTGTTGCACCAGGTTGTCACCAAACAACCTTGATAAGTGAGATCAGTCACTGCCTTTCGCCAGGGTCATTCAACACTATGATAGCCTTACTGTATTATTTTTGCCCTTACTTCAGAATAATACTGGGGCTACGGACTGTAACACCCCACTTGAGGTACGTAGCTAATTTATGGTGTATTGCCTAAATGTTTATTGTTTTCCTCTTAGTGGAGTTGGTATATTGTTAATATTGGTTGGTTGGCCCTTGGTTGAACTTATGTTTTGGTTTAGTGGAGTGTTTGCCCTGAATTTGGTTAAGACTTGGCGAATTTTGAGATTTCAGTCTTCGGTGGGGTGAGGAAGAACCTTCGCCACGGCGACGTAGGCTTTGGATTTCTTCGTCGGGGCGACGGAAAAGTCTTCGCCGTGGCGAAGAGCTGGCTGAAAAGTTGGGTGGAGTTTCTAGAGAATTTTCCATAGGGGCAAAGTGACCATTCTACCCCTAATTAGCAGGGAAAGTGGGGAGTGAAATGCAAGAAAATTTCATGGAGAATGTGTTAGAATTGGGGGTGTGAGTGCAATGAATTAAAGGACAAAGTTGGAATTTCCAAGAAAAAGCAAGGGCGAAATGGGAAAGGATGGTTATACTATGAGCTAAAAAGGGATTAAGTTTAGCAAACCCTTCATTCTTCTTCTTCCACCACCATTCACTTTCACCATTTTCTCTCAACTCTTCATTCAATTTTTCAAGGATTTTCGAGGGCTTTTTGAGTGGTTTTGGTAGAGAGTTAATATAAAGCATCCTTAGGTAAGGATTCTTGCTTTAGATGTGAATTTTACTTATAGATATGTTGAAGTCTTATAGTATTGTTGTTTTGTAACGCCCACTTGAGGTACGTAACTCATATTTGCTCATTTTGCCTTAAAGTTGTTTTTGTGCCCTTAGTTAAGTGTGTATGTGTTGAAATTGCTTGAATGCCCTGAAATTGGTGAAGTATGGTTGAAATTTGTGAAAGGCAGAGTTCGCCGCGGCGACGTAGGCCTTGGAATTTTTCGCCGAGGCAAAGATTCGGCTGAAAATTTTTATGAGTTTCTAGAGAATTCTTCCTTTGGGGCACAATGACCATTCTACCCCTAATTAGCAGGAAAAGTGGGGAGTGAAATGCAAGGAAATTGCATGGAGAATAGTTTAAATGGGGGTGCATTTGTAAAGAATTAAAGGGCAAAGTTGGAATTACTAAGAAAGAGTAAGGGTAAAATGGGAAAGAGTGGAGAAAATATGAGATATTAAGGGTTTAGCTTTAGAATTTCATTCTTTCTTTTTCATTGCCTCTTCCATCCTTCAATTCTCATAAGCTTTCATTCAATTTTCCAAGGATTTTTGGAGAGCTTTTGACTAGAAGTTGTTACAAGTTGATCCTAAGCACTTAAAGGTTTAAGAGAAAGCATCAAGCCATCAAGAGTAGAGAGCTTTCTACTTGAGTATAAGGTAAGTAAATCCACCTAAGTTGTGATTAGCATGATTGAATGATGTATAGAGTGATTAATGCTTGAATTTTTATGTTTGAAATGATTTGATGGATTTATGAATGATGTTCAATGTTGATTTATGGAGAGATTTCCACCATGAGAAGGGTGGATTGTGTTGATAAAATTTGATAGAAGTATGGATAGATTTAGAAGAATTTGAGAGGAATATTTGAAGTGTGTTTTCTTTGCAGGATGTGTGATGATTTAAAGGAGTTGAACTCCAATTTTGGATGGTTAAGAAAGAAGTAGAATTATAGTTAGAGTAGAGTTTAGGTATGCACACATATTGTTTGATGAATTGCCTAAGAGAAGCATGAGTAGAAGTAGAGAACCTTACTTTATGCAACATAGCATATTTGCATTTCATGAGTGCATATAAGAAAGATTCTGGGCATGAGCCATCCATATGCATATGTTTATATGTGTAATCATCAAAGAAAGAAAGAAATATGAGTAATGAGAAAGAAACACTCCAAGAACAAAGATAAAGAAAAGAACTACTTCTCTTAGAATAAAGAGAAAGAAAGAATTAGCACTAGAGAATAAAATGAATAAAAAAAAAAAAAAGTGCTAAAGAAGAGAAAAGAGAATAGGTTGTGTGATGGGGAACTCGTGAGTGTAGAATTACCCGCATGTAAATGTTAGAGTAAATGCCCTAGAGCCAATCAATTATTGTAGAATTGACTCTTTGTAATAATGTTCGTTAATCAATAAAAGGCATTTTATTCTATATCGCGTAAAGCATTATTATTGTAATATGTATTGATATATGTCCTTAGAATGGTAGAAGCGTGCGAGGGTATCAAGTGTTTCAAATCTTGATAGTGAGAACCCTATGAGCACATATGGTGGCCATTCTAGAAAGCGTCCAGTGCCCCTGTATTATTCGAACTAAGGGCACGATAATACGGTAAGGCTATCATAGTGTTGAAGCGACCACGTCGAAAGGCGGTGGCCCGATCTCACTTGTCAAGGTTGTTTGGTGACAACTGGTGCAACACATGGGTGTTTGTTGTGGCGATTACACCACGGCAAGTTCAACTGGGTGACCCACCGAGGATTCCATATGGATGGTAACCCCGGTGTCTATGGAACAAATCCTCTAACGAATGGTGGTGCATGTGATCCTTAGACTTGAGATCACCAGTGCCTTGTGCACCGATTGGTGTAGTTTGACACTAGCCTATGCGATTCTTTTATTTGTCAATACGGTGGTGATTGGCTGCATCAAGAAGTGTATCAAGACTATGGTGGATTGGAGGAGGATTTATCACTCCCGAGTGCGGGAGAAAGTTATCTCACGGCGCAATTCGGTAAATGGCAATGACACTAAAGCGTGGCCACAGGTGGGATTGAGTTGTTGCTCTATCCAGTTTATAATACGGGTCATTGGTCAGCCCTTGAATAAATAATATCGAGTAACCGAAGGTTGACACTATTTCTATGCCTTCGTCTCGTCGAGATAACGTATGATGAAAGGATCGAATTGTGCGGTAACCATATCGTTGACGGTAGCTACTTTCTTTGAATCCGAATCTATCGGGTGGCCATGATGCCTTGCTAGGGGGCCAATCTTGGTGCGTGTATTAGTGAGGCGATTAATTGGTGTTAATGCAATATGTCTACCGCCGATATGATGAGGAGCCTAAGGGTCACACACATAGAAGACAATTTAAGATGTAAGAAGAAAGAAGGGCGTTTTTCGTCTTTTTAAGGCGAAAGGGTATTTTGGTAATTTCACGGTGCAATTAAATTTCTTTGAGGTCGTAGCCTTTATTTAATTTGTTAGAAAAAATTAAATAAGTGAAATTACGTTTAAATGTGTGTTCGCACATATTTAAATATATTATCATTATTGTTAAATGTTAATAAATATTTAAATATATATATTAATTGATTTTAATTGAGATAATGATGGAAATTAAAATAAATCAAATTGGGAGTGTTTGGCAACATGGGGCGTTTGGGTTGGAGCCCAAGCCTATTCCGTATGGGATTAGGGCAAATTGTTTTTTAAGTATAAAAGGAAAAGTGTGTGTGATTTTTTAAAAAGGGGTTTTTTCTTTTGAAAACCAAAAACACACAACGACCAATTTTGCCTCTCCCACAGTAACACAATTGCCTAAAAATCAATTCAATTGATTTTTGTTTTCTTCTTAATCTTGAAGCCAAAGAGGATCTAGCAAATCCCTCTTTGGTTCTTTTGAATTGTCTTCGTGTGGACTACGCGAGTTCGATCCTACACTTGGATCGGTAGCAAAAGCGTTCGCGACAAATTTGGAGGAGCCTTCAACGTGCGTTTGTTTCTCTTAACTCATGTTGTAAATTTATGCAGATTTTATTTAATATAAATTGTTAAAATCATACCCTTGATCTTGGCTCTTGTAAGCGATCCTGTTATTTTATTTTTAGTTTCGCTGCATTATACGGGACCGTTTACTAACGGTGGTATCGAGCCTAAGTCTTGAATTTTTCAATTTTTATGTGTATAGGTTGATAACATGTATTTGATGATAATATGTTGCCATATTGAATGCGTGTAAATCTGTCTTGAAATATGTTTTTAAGAAACTGATTAATCGATTAATTTAATTTGTTGATGATTTCTTGGTTTGGTTTAATGCATGATGGATTTTTGTTGAGATCAATGTGTTTGATTGATTGCAAAAAATCGGTTGAAGTGTTTTTGGTTCTTTGTATGAACAGATCCTGAGAGCTACAGTATGTACGCTCGCGGCGATATAATCCATCACCGCAGCGATCCGTAAATCGCCGCGCGATATAACTCATCGCCGCGGCGATCGTCCCTTTGGGCGCAGGCGTATGAAACAACGCTCGCGACGCGATATAACCCATCGCCGCGGCGATCGTCCTTGGGCGTGTGCGTACCAAAACCAATGCACGCCGTGGCGTCTAACTCATCGCTGCAGCGGCGCACTTCCAAGTGTGCAGGGGGTAAAATGCAAAGTTTCAAAACTTTTGGACCAAGCGTAAATCACAAATTATCGGGGGTAAATTGTAATTAACCCACAAATTTCAGAAATTGATTGTTTTTGAAATGTATGCTTTGTACTTGTTTGTATATTGCATGGTGCCCGGTACATGAGCCTTAGACCTAAGGGTGAATGTTTTAATTATTTTTGGGTATGTATGGTTGTATTTTTATTAAATAGGGCTGCGTGTCTGCCTTTCTCCTCTTCTCGATGTATATTCTCTTCTCATCTAATTCCCCTCGAATGTAAATCGAGGTTTCTAAATTATTGATGTAAAGAATTTGTATAATTATTTATTGTAAATTTAGAAAGATATTTTTGTAATGTACTTGAAGTCGGAGCAAAGGGATGAGGCAACCATACTTGAAGACTCAAGATTTTTATTACAGGGACCCCTAGGTGACCCACCGATTCCTCTAGGCTCGAGGAAATCGGTTTTAGTTGAGCCATGTACCGGCACGTTTAATTTTGTTTAGAATGCATGCTAAGGTTGAATGTTTGATAACATGCCAAACAATGTCATTCTAACAAAGATAATAATTTGGTGAGACATTAAATAACAAAACCCTCAATTAAAGTATATTAAGTCACGAAAGCCTTCCCATCACCATGGTTTTAATCAAACCCTTTGTTATTGTCGAAACCTTGTTCGCCAAAGCGAAGGGTACACTTCTACCCGGTGGGAGGTTAAAATGCATTGGAGTTTTCCTTAATGGTGATGGGTGGACTTAAAATGACGGTTTTGCTTGTTCGCCAAGCGAAGGTTGATAAACATGCGTCATAGGCATAGTAGAGCGGTACACATATTGTGTGTGCGTGGTGACATGTAGTGTCCACTCTACGTCTTGAGAATCACACTTGAGGACGATGGCATGTCTTGTCCATTGGATTGTGTGATTGGCTTGTTGGCTTTCTCACATTTGAGGTTGATAGTGGGAGCTATCAAGTGGTGTGAATTAAGTTTGTTGGCCTACCTAATCAACTCATTTTGGCTTGTTCGCCAAAGCGAAGGTTTGAAATGGGCGGGATGGGATCTCGGTCCACTAGGAAAGTCAACGGGCTTTCCCGAGTTAATAGTGAGGGCTATTGGCTTGAGTAAAATAGTGGGAGCTTCGTTTAATAAAAGACCATATTAAACAATAATAATGAACATGGTAATAACGGTTACTTTTTACGCACTTGTAGATTCACTTAAATTTGAGCAAAATGATCCCAACATCAACTGCGACAAATCATCGAGGGAGAGAAATGGAATGGTGAAAATTTCGTTGGTGGTATAGAAGTATAAATAATATACTTCGTCAAGCGATAGATTATACACCATTGAGCAAGCTCTATCACGAGCACAGCGATAGTTCTATCCATGAGGCCCAGGTATGTATATGTGAAGCATACACATGATACAAAAGCGAAATGACTAGATACATTGTGCTTGCATCAATGGCACCATTATTGCAACATGTACAGTGTGAGGAAAAATGGATTTAGCTTCTATTCTTCATTTTCTTGAAGAAATGAGAAGCATATGGTGTCTCGGTCATTATTCAGATGTAGGATGGAAGAGGGTACCAAAATTGGCGATCATATACTCAAGTGGATCGAGTATATGAACAAGCTTGAGATTTTGGGATGTGGACTTAGAGAAGGTTTAGCAATAAACCTAATATTACGATCATTACGGATTCTTATTCTCAATTTGTCTATGACTTTATTGAGAAAGATAAGAAGAATACCCTTTCCGAGCTTCTGGATTTGTTGAAGACTACTGAGTCAGGCATGAAAATGTCAGAAACATTGACGTTGGTTGAAGCCAACTCAAGTGAATTGAAAAGGGCTCAGAAGTTGATGGAAAGAACTGTTGTAGAAAGGAAAGGCGTTTGTCCTCAGTTTGTGGGAATCCCGATCCTTTGGAGGAAACATTGCAAGGCCTTCCTAGCAAAAGGGAAGAAGAATGTTACTTCTTCGTCGGGTATGTTATTGAGATTAACTTCTCCCATAAACATCTAGTGACACAAGATGTGGTACTCACATTTGATTGATGTGTAGGAACTACGGTAGAGTAGATTGCTCAGGGAGGGAGGTGGACCTACCGGTTGGAAATGAAGCACGTCTTGCTACATTTCTTTGTAGGATCTTATCGTTTGATTTAGCCGATGGACTTGTTTCTTGGAACTTGTGGATTATTATGGTTTTTCTTTAGTTTCTAGAAATTATATATTTCTGTGTCCACATAGGACAAATGAGAATATTAGTTTACTAATGGATTATTGTCCTTGAGTATAAATAATATTCTTTATGGAACTATTTCATAATAATATGTTCTTAAGAAAGACAACAAGGATAATCTCAAAAATGACTACTATGCCAACTTTGGCAAGTTGAGCTAAACATACCTAAAGGAATGTGGGATAGTATCACAACTCACCCCTCTTATACACCCCCTCCCCAACACAATGGAGTGTCGAAAGGAGGAATAGGAACCTTACTTGACATGGTTAGGTCCATGATGAGTTTTAGTGATTTACGCATCGTTCAGGGGTTATGCCCTAGAAAGCTGCGACTCACGTTTTGAAGCCGTGTGCCGTCAAAGTGTGTAGATAAGACTCCATATGAGCTATGGGAGTGGCGAAAGCCCAACTTGTCTTATCTAAGGATTTGGGGTTGCGAAGCTTATGTTAAGAAATTGACTTTGAACAAGTTTGGGCCTAAAATCCTGTAAATGTATATTTGTGGGGTATCCAAAGGGGAGACCAAAGGATACTATTTCTACCACCCCGAAGAGGCGCAAAATTTTTGTTGCTCGATCAGGTGTCTTCCTAGAAAAGGAATATTTTCTAAGAAGTACTAGTGGGAGAAAAGTAGAACTCGATGAAGTTCTAGAACCACAAGGCATACTAGGCGAAGGGCGGGATGATGTGCCACAAAAAGTGGTTGAGCATCATGAGGAGGTTACTCCACAACTTGTGGATCAAAGTGAACTACCTCAAGTAGCCACGGGAGCTACGTAGATGCGGGAGAGTACGCCATGAGCCCGAGAGATACGGTTATCTCGTGACTCAACATGGTGAGCGTCTTTGGTCTACCAAGGCGATGAACCCAGAACCTACGAAGGCGCTATATCGGATCAGATTCCGTTAAATGGCTTGAAGCCATGAAATCGAGATGGACTCCATGTACGAGAACCAAGTGTGGTCTCCGGTGGAACCACAAGAAGGGTAAAACCCATAGGGTGTAAATGGGTCTTCAAGAAGAAGGCGACATGGATGGCAACGTGCATACTTACAAAGCACACTGGTTGCCAAAGGTTTCAAACAAATTCATGGCATTGACTATGAAGAAACCTTTTCGCCGGTTGCCATGATTAAATCCATCCGGATTATGCTTGCAATTCTTTGCATATCATGACTATGAGATTTGGCAAATGGATGTCAAAAGCGCTTTCTGACGGAAACCTTGAGGAGGATGTGTACATGACACAACCTGATGGTTTTGTTCTTGATAGTCAAACCAATAAGGTATGCAAGTTGCAGATCCATTTATGGACTCAAGCAAGCTTCAAGGAGCTGGAACATTCGTTTTGATGAAGCCATAAAAGAATTTGGTTTTATTAAGAGCGAAGATGAACCTGTGTTTACAAGAAAGTGAGTGGGAGCGCGGTAGCATTCCTAGTGTTGTATGTCAATGACATACAATAGATCGGGAATGATATACCGAACTTGCAGTCGGTAAAGACTTGGTTATCCAAGTGCTTCTCCATGAAGGACTTAGGGAAAACAGCCTACATCCTTGGAATAAAGATCTATCGTGATAGATCGTGTAGGTTGCTCAAACTAAGTCAAAGTACATAGACAAGGTACTGAACACATTCAGTATAGAAAAAAAATCCAAGAAGGGATTTCTTCTGATGGCATATGGTGTCTATCTCTGTAAAGATATGTGTCTTTAACCACACAATGAGAGAGATAGAATGAAGAGGATCCCACATGCTTTGCAAGTGGATCTATCTTATATGTTTAGATTGATATCTAATGTGCATTTAGCATTTGTAGTGGATGTCAATCAGGCTCAAGTGAGCAATATGTTATGTACTTAGATTGATGTCTTATGTGCATTCAGCACTAGTAGAAGATATCAACTAAATCCAAGTGAATGACTTGGGTGAGTGTCAATGGACATTCTTAAGTGCTTGAAAAGGGCTTAAGAATATATATTCTTGGATTATGGAAGAAAGATGAGCTCAAGTAAGAGAATACGGTGATCTTTATTTCCAAACGAGGAAAAGGATGATTATAGTTCGCAATTTGGGATTACACATTTTGTCTTAATATAAGCTGCGGTGAGGAGAGCTCAAATTGGTGTCTACAGGTGGATTCTACAATTGATGCTAAGTGTACCGCATTTTTAATGCAGCCATGTAGGCGGTTTGGATCAAGAAGTTCATTACTGAACTTGATGTGATTTCAAGCATTGCTAATCCGGTATAGTTGTCTTTGCGATAACAATGGAGCCATTGTTGTGGTGAGGAATCACGGTCTCACCATAATCCAAACACTTACTTAGTTGATTCAATCGATGCGAAGGATCGATATGAAAGGGAATGTGCGATTTGCGAATACCTACCAACCCACTTATTGAAAGTTTCTGTTGCGCGAAGCATGATGGGCACTTGGGTCATTCAATGTTGAGTGCATGAATGACTAGGCTATAGTGCGAGCACTTGGGTCATTCGGTGTTGAGGGCATGAATGATTGGCTATAGTGCAAGTGGGAGATTGTTAGAGTAGATGCCTAGAGCCAATCAATTATTGTAGAATTGACTCTTTGTAATTAATGTTCATTAATCAATAAAAGGCATTTTTATTCTATATCGCGTAAAGCATTATTATTGTAATATGTATTGATATATGTCCTTAGAATGGTAGAGCGTGACGAGGGTATCAAGTGTTTCAAATCTTGATAGTGAGAACCTATGAGCACATATGGTGGCCATTCTAGAAACGTCCAGTGTTGATGTTGTCGAACTAAGGGCACGATAATACGGTAAGGCTATCATAGTGTTGAAGCGACCTGTCGAAAGGCGGTGGCCCGATCTCACTTGTCAAGGTTGTTTGGTGACAACTGGTGCAACACATGGGTGTTTGTTGTAGGCGATTACACCACGGCAAGTTCAACTGGGTGACCCACGAGGAGGATTCCATATGGATGGTAACCCCAGTGTCTATGGAACAAATCCTCTAACGAATGGTGGTGCATGTGATCCTTAGACTTGAGATCAGGGTGCCTTGTGCACCGATTGGTGTAGTTTGACACTAGCCTAACGGCAGGTTCTTTTGTTTGTCAATACGGTGGTGATTGGTGCATCAAGAAGTGTATCAAGACTATGGTGGATTGAGGAGGATTTATCACTCCCAGTGCAGGAGAAAGTTATCTCACGGCGCAATTCGGTAAATGGCAATGACACTAAAGCGTGGCCCACGGTGGGATTGAGTTGTTGCTCTATCCGGTTTATAATACGGTCATTGGTCGAGTTGAATAAATAATATCGAGTAACCGAAGGTTGACACTATTTCTATGCCTTCGTCTCGTCGAGATAACGATGATGAAAGGATCGAATTGCACGGTAACCATATCGTTCGATGGAGTATCTTTCTTTGAATCCAGAATATCGGGTGGCCATGATGCCTTGCTAGGGGCCAATCTTGAGTACGTGTATTAGTGAGGCGATTAATTGGTGTTAATCGCAATACTGTACACTGCCGATATGATGAGGAGCCCTAAGGGTCACACACATAGAAGACAATTTAAGATGTAAGAAGAAAGAAGGGCGTTTTCGTCTTTTTAAAGCGAAAGGGTATTTTGGTAATTTCACGGTGCAATTAAATTTCTTTGAGGTCGTAGCCTTTATTTAATTTGTTAGAAAAAATTAAATAAGTGAAATTACGTTTAAATGTGTGTTCGCACATATTTAAATATATTATCATTATTGTTAAATGTTAATAAATATTTAAATTTAAATATATATTAATTGATTTTAATTGAGATAATGATGGAAATTAAAATAAATCAAATTGGGAGTGTTTGGCAACATGGGGCGTTTGGGTTGGAGCCCAAGCCTATTCCGTATGGGATTAGGGCAAATTGTTTTTTAAGTATAAAAAGGAAAAGTGTGTGTGATTTTTTAAAAAAGAGGGGTTTTTCTTTTGAAAACAAAAACACACATGACCCAATTTTGCCTCTCCCACAGCATAACACAATTGCCTAAAAATCAATTCAATTGATTTTTGACTTCTTCTTAATCTTGAAGCCAAAGAGGATCTAGCAAATCCCTCTTTGGTTCTTTTGAATTGTCTTCGTGTGGACTACGCGAGGTTCGATCCTACACTTGGATCGGTAGCAAAGCGTTCGCGACAAATTTGGAGGAGCCTTCAACGTGCGTTTGTTTCTCTTAACTCATGTTGTATATTTATGCAGATTTTATTTAATATAAATTGTTAAAATCATACCCTTGATCTTGGCTCATGTAAGCGATCCTGTTATTTTATTTTTCGTTTCCCATGCGTTATACGGGACCGTTTACTAACGATGGAAACGGCCGCCCGTGAGCGGTCTCCGCCATGAGAGAGTGGAATGAGAATGAGAAAAAGAATTCATATAGCCCGTAAGAATACATGCGGATGAGGGCTATACACGAGAGAGAGTACACTCACATGGCCAACGGTTCCGAATCCATGCATCAACCAAGACCGATCGGCAAAGAATAAGAGAAAGAATAAGAATGAGAAAGAATGAGAAAACATGAGAAAAGAATAGAAAGAAAAGAAAAGAGAGAAAATGCATTGCTTTGCATTAGTGCATATGCGTCTCATCCATGCATGTTATCATGATATCCCTCATGGGTGATGAGAATAGAAAGGAAGAAAGAATAGAAAAAAAGAAAAGAACAGTGAGAACTAGAAACGAGAGAAAGAACAAGAGATTGAATAAGAGAAAGTGACAAGAGTAAGGAAAGAATTGAAGAGTGATACACGGGGATAGTGGAGTAGAGGATTTACTTACTAAGCATCTTTGTGCTCACCCCGTTGTTTTCTATGTTTTTACAAGACATAGGTGAGGTCGTGGTTGGATGGACGTCGGCAAACGGGGAGACTTGGCTACATTGTCCACTATTTTGATGTTTTTGTACAAATGATATTGTACTATGTAAAGAATGTATATATTAGTAAAGAAAATTTTTGGGCCTAACTATTTTGATAAGTATTCTTGTATTTTTATTAATATATGGTATCAATATGATAGTAGAAAGAAGTCATTACATGTTTAAAGTTGTAGAGAAAATACAAGCTACCAAAGGAAAAGAGAAGTGCTAGTGGAGTCACTTACTCACAAGGTAAGTAAATCCAACCCAAGTTAAGTTTTAAGAACTCCCTTGAGTAAAGATTTCTTTATGCATGTATGTATTATGCTTGTTGAGAGTTTGAGATGTTATGAGTATCTATCTATGTTGATAGTGAATATAATTGAGGTATGAGAAGTGTTTTGATTGCATGATGATGAGTTGAGTTTGATTGAAGTTGGAGGGAGTTTTGAGCAAACCCTATGGGAGTGTTTTTCCTTGACAAGAACTTAGAGTGTATGAGGGAGTTTTCTCCCATTTTAGATGATTAAAGAGAGGAAAAGAGTTATAGTTAGAGCAGAGTTTTTTGTATGCACATGAGTTGTTTGATGAAATGCTTAAGAGAGGCATGAGTAACAGTAGAGAACCTTAATTATTGCTACATGGCATACTTGCATTTCATGAGTGCATTAATGAGCATGAGTCATTCATAGGCATTAATTGTGCATTGGAGAAGTAGCTTGAGAAAGAGTAGAAAATTTTGAGAAGTAACTACTCTAAGAGTAAAAAGAAAGAGAGAATGCGCACTAGAGAATAAAGAGAGAGTAGTGCTAAAGAAGAGAATGGAGTAGGTTGTGCGATGGGGAACCCGTGAGTAATGGGTAGAGTATTCCTGCATGTACGCCACAAAGAGAGAACGGCCTAAGTATGAGAGAGAAAAGTGGTATGGCCCGTGAGACTGCATGCGGATGAGGGCTACACCCGAAAGTACTCGAAAGAGAGAGAATATACACTCACATGGCCAAGGGTTCTGAATCTATGCATAACCGAGTCCGATCAACAGAGAATGAGTAAAGTCACGAGAGTGGGATGAGATTCCTGGCCGTGCCTCCGGTAAGATAGGGCCGTGACATTCAAGTGAGAAAGAATGAGAAAGCATGAGAAAGAATGAAAGAATAGAAAGAGAGAAAAGTAGAAGTCACGAAGAGTGGGAGTGAGTCTCAGCCGTGCCTCCGGTAAGATGAGGCCGTGGCATTCAAAGAGAGGGTTAGTAGAAAAGGGTTATGAGAAAGAGAAACAGAAAGAGAAAATGAGAGAGTAATGTAAGGAAAGAATTAAGAGATGAGTTACGGGGATAGAGCAGTAGAGGATTTACTTATTGAGCATTATTTGTGCTCACCCCGTTGATTTTTCTATGTTTTTGCAGGATCTAATTAAGGTCGCAGTCGGATGGACATCGGCAAGCGAGGAGGAATAGCTACACTGTCCACCATGTTTTGATGATTTTTGTATCTGATACTAATTTTGTATAAAGAATGTATATATTTAATAAAAGAAAAATTTGGGCCCAACTATTTATGTTATCATACTTGTATTTTTATTATGTATATTTTATGAGTATATGAGTAGAAAGCAGCTATTACATTTTTGGTATCAGAGCAGAGATTTTGGGATTTGACATTGTACTATTCTCGTCGCCACGACGTCCGATAGCCGACTGTGTGAGTTAATTATTTTCTTACCCTAAGTGTTTCTCGAATTGAGCAAATGTAGTTGTTTTGTAGATGAGGCGTAGTAACCAGAAGCGGGGTAAGAGTGTGATGAATGAGGGAGAACCTTCTAACCCACCAGAACCAACTCCCCCTACTCTTGATGAGACGAGAATCCAAAATATTGTTACAGCAGGTGTTAGCTGAGAGTCGGAGAGCTATACCGAAAAGAACTGAGACCCCTATTAGAGTACCGACTGCAAGACACGAGTGAGAAGGGTCGGTACCTTAGGACAATCTGAGAATCGGATTGAGCGATTTATGGGCTTCAAGCCAACACCAAGCTTAGGAAGTTTAGGGGGTACTAGGGACCCGTTAGAGGCAGAGGAGTAGTTTAGGTCCGTAGAGCGGACATCGACATTGTTTCCCATGACCGATAGAGAGAGGATTAGGTATGCAAGTTCTTATTTCGAAGAAATGCCCAAATTTGGTGGGAACAAATGGAAGAGACTCATGACATGGCCTCGATGACTTGGGAGGAATTCAGGAGATTGTTTAAGGCCGAGTATCGAACAGAAGATCGAGTACATGAGAAAATCCAAGAGTTTATTAATTTGAAGTAGGGGACTAGTACAGTGAAAGAATATTCAGTGAGATTCAATTCCATTGCTCGTTTTGCACCCGGGATAGTGTATACTCTGGAGTTGAGGAGGGACAAGTTTGTTCAAGGTTTGAGGTTGGATATAGCCTGAGATGTAATGACAGGAGCTGTGCCCCCTCATACCTACAGTGAAGCTTTAGCACAGGCTTTAAGGGCAGAGATATATGTAAACAAATACATTGCAGAGGGATTATCTTTAACGGTATCCAGTGAACCATCCACCACCTCACAGAGGGAGAGAGTAGATGTTACAAGGAACAGAAAAGGAAGGGCCAAGAAAAAGTTTCAACCTAAGAAGAATAGGAGACACTGGCAGAATAAACGGCCCAAGACAAAAGGGTTTCCCCTTTGTTCTAAATATGGGAGGAACCATTCAGAAGAGTGTTTAAGGGACCAAAATGTGTGTTATAGGTGCCAACAGCCAGGGCACTTGATGAGGGATTGTAAAGCTCCTCTCCCACTTGCAACCTAGAGTTCTAGAGGTACCAATGCTAGAGTTTTTACAGTGGCATAGGGTGAAGCAAAGGCTAGTCCATCAGCCGTAACTGGTCAGTTGTTATTTCATGCAGTTCCTTTATATGCCTTAATTGATTCTAGAGCCACTCATTCTTTTATATCTTATGGGATGATAGAGAGATTTGGTTTGAAACCTACTAGAATGAGTCAACCCATTAAGATAGAGTTATCCGATGGGGTTAGTGTTCTAACTCAGGAGATGTTGTCAAGAGAGTCCGTGGTGATCCATGGTCGAGAGCTAGCAGTTGATTTAATAGTATTTGATATGCCCATGATGTGATTTTGGGCATGGATTTCCTAGGGAGGTATGGAGTAGAAATTGATTGTCGGAAGAAGAAAGAGAGATTTAATCTCGATAGTGGAGACAAGTTTAGTTTTGGAGAGGGCCATCAGTTGAGTATGTTGATTAGTAGTGTGAAGGCTAGAAAAATTTTGAGAAAGGGGTGTTCTGGATATATTGCTCATGCAGTGCAGAGTGGTGATGTTCCACAGTTAGAAATTCAGAGGGTGCCAGTACGAGAATTTCTAGATGTGTTTCTGGAAGACTTACTAGGTTTGCCTCCGGAAAGAGAAGTTGAGTTTAGTATTGAATTAGCACCAGGAACAGCACCAATATCTAAAGCCCGTTATCGAATGGCCTTAGCGAGCTTCAGGAATTAAAGAAGCAACTCCAAGAGCTTTTGGATAAAGGTTTTATCCGACCGAGTCATTCCCCCTAGGGAGCCCCAATTCTGTTTGTAAAGAAGAATGATGGGTCACTACGGATGTGCATTGATTATAGAGAGTTGAATAAGGTGACAGTGAAGAATAAGTACCCATTACCTCGGATAGATGATTTGTTTGATCAGTTGAAGGGAGCGTGATATTCTCCAAAATTGATTTGAGGTCAGGGTACCATCAAGTAAGAGTGGCCGAGCAAAATATAGCAAAGACTGCTTTCCGTACAAGATATAGGCATTATGAATTTGTAGTGATGCAGTTTGGCTTGACTAATGCCCCATCAACTTTTATGGACTTGATGAACTGGGTATTCCATGAGTGTTTGGATCAGTTCCTAGTGGTTTTTATCGATGATATCCTAGTTTATTCTAAGTCGAGAGAAGAGCATGAGGAACACTTGAGAATAGTGTTGTAACGATTGAGGGAAAAGAAGCAGTTGTTAGTAAACGGTCCTATATACGCAGTAGAAACAAAAAAATATTGTTCTAAGGATCGTTTACATAAGCCAAGATCAAGGGTATAATTTTACAATTTATATTAAAGTAAAATCTACACAAAAGGTTAATAAAGAGTTTAGAAAAACATACACATGTTAGAGGCTCCTCCAAATTTGTCAACGAATGTTTTGCTACCGATCCAAGTGTACGATCAAACCCACGTAGTCCACACGAAGACAATCACAAAAGAACCAAAGAGGGATTTGCTAGATCCTCTTTGGCTTTAAGATTGAGAAGAAAGGAAATCAAATTGAATTGATTTCTAAGCAAAAGTGTTTCTGCCGTGGGAGTGTTTCTCAAAAGGGGCTGCTGTGTTTTTTTCCAAAGAGAATGAACAGTGAATCAATTGAATTGAATAATCACACACTTTTCCTTTTTATAGTAAAATAATCAAGTTGCCCTATTCCCATATGGAATAGGCTTGGGCTCCAACCCAAACGCCCTATGTTGCCAAACACTCCCAATTTGATATTTTTATTTTATTTTCCATCATTATCTCAATTACAATCAATTAATATATATTTAATATATATTAACATTTAACAATAATGACAATATATTTAAATATGTGCGAATACATATTTAAACGTAATTTCACTTATTTAATTTTTTCTAACAAATTAAATAAAGGCTACGAACCTCAGCAAATTTAATTGCCACCCGTGAAATTACCAAAATACCCTTTCGCCTTAAAAAGGCGAAAATGCCCTTCTTTCTTCAGAGTCTTAAATTATCTTCTATGTGTGTGAACCATAGGCTCCTCATCATACCTTACCTTTGTATAGTATTGCGATTAACACCAATTAATCGTCTCACTAATACAGAGACCAAGATTGGCCCCCAGCAAGGCATCATGGCCACCCGATAGATTCGGATTGACAAAGTAGCTACTGTCGCGATATGGTTACTATGTAATTCGATCCTTTCATCATTCGTTATCTCGGCGAGGCGAGGCGTAGAAATAGTGTCAACCTTCGGTTACTCTTGATATTATGTATTGGATTTGGACCAATGACCGTATTATAAAGTGGATAGAGCAACAACTCAATCCCACTTTGTGGCCCACGGTTTTAACGTCATTGCCATATACTGAATTGCGCCGTGAGATAACTTTTACCGTACCTGGAAGTGATGAATCCTCTGTCAATCCACCATAGTCTTGATACACTCTTGTCTGAACCAATCACCACCGTATTGGCAGACTCACGAAAAGAACTACGTTAGGCTAGTGTCAAACTACACCAATCGGAATGCACAAAGGCGCTCTATTGATCTCAAGTCTAAGGATCACATGCACCACCATTCGTTAGAGGATTTGTTCCATAGACACTGGGGTTACCATCCATATGAAATCCTCTGGTGGGTCAGTCCAGTGAACTTGCTGCGGTGTAATCACCTACAGCAAGCACCCATGTGTTGACCAGGTTGTCACCAAACAACCTTGACAAGTGAGATCAGTCACTGCCTTTCAACAAGGTCGTTCAACACTATGATAGCCTTACCGTATTATCTGTGCCCTTACTTCAGAATAATACTAGGGCTACAGATGTTTCTAGAATGGCCACTATATGTGCTCATAGGGTTCTCACTATCAAGATTTGAAACACTTGATACCCTCGTCACAGTTCTACCATTCTAAGGACATATATCAATACATATTGCAATAATAATGATTTATGCAATATAGAATAAAATGCCTTTTATTGATTAATGAACATTATTACAAAGAGTCAATTCTACTATAATTGATTGGCTCTAGGGCATCTACTCTAACAACTGTATGCTAAGTTTTCTAAGTGTGAGTTTTGGCTCGAGCAAGTAATATTTCTGGGCCATACTGTATCTAAGGAAGGGATTTCGATAGATCCGAGTAAAGTGAAGGCGATCCTTGAATGGCAGATGCCAAAGACAGTGAAAGAGGTCAGAAGTTTCTTAGGCCTAGCAGGTTACTACCGGCGATTTATGCAGTTTTGCCCAAGGCTTGGCTAAACCGTTAACAGCTCTTACCAAACAGAGGACTCCTTTTGTATGATCAGCGACATGTGAGGAGAGTTTTCAAGAGTTGAAGAAGAGATTAACGACAGCTCCTGTGTTTATGTTACCATAGGAGGGTGTAGATTATGACATTTATATAGATGCCTCACTGCAAGGACTTGGTGCTGTGTTGATGCAGTTAGGTAGGGTGATAGCATATGCCTCTCGGCAATTGAAAGAGTATGAGACGAGATACCCTACGCATGATCTAGAGTTGGCAGCCGTGGTCTTCGCATTAAAGATTTGAAGGCATTATCTTTATGGTGCAAAGAGTAACATCTACACCGATCATAAGAGTTTAAAGTACTTCTTCACTTAGAAAGAGCTAAATATGAGACAGAGAAGGTGGTTAGAGCTGGTTAAGGACTATGAGTGTGAGATCAAGTATCAACCACGGAAAGCTAATGTAGCAGCCGATACCTTGAGTAGAAAAGCCTATTTGTCCTGGCTCACTAAGCAGAAAGAACTACAAGAAGAGTTGTGTAGAGAGCAGATTGAAGTGATTCAGGGAAGGATTGTCAGGTTAGAGGTTTAGTCAACTTTATTGGAAGAAGTCAGAGAAAAGCAGGTGGCCGATGAGTGGTGTCAAAGAATAGTTCAACAAGTGCATGAGGGCAAGACAACAGAGTTCCACTTAGTAGACGGTGTCCTCTATTTCAGGAATCGGTTGTGTATTCCTCAAAATGATAAGTTGAGAAAGAGAATAATTATGGAGGCTCATGACACACCATACATTGCTCATCCTAGAGCAACCAAGATGTATCAAGATGTAAGAAAAGGTTATTGGTGGCCAGGTATGAAGAGAGATATCCCAGAATTTGTAGCTAAATGTGTGGTTTTCTTTGAGTAAGCGAGAACAATAAAAGGTATCGAGGGGTTGCTTGACCACTTAGTGTTCCAGAATGGAAATGGGAGAGCATCTCAATGGATTTTATCATAGGTCTCTGTAATGCCCCGCTTGAGGTACGTTGTTACTGTTTCCTCTTTCGCTCTTATTTTGAGTTGATTTTGGTGTTATTGTTTGATTTAGTGTTGTGTTGAGCGTTTGCCTACGAAATTGGTTGAAAACGAGAAGAATTTCAGTCTGCCGTTCTTCGCCGGGGCGAAGAAGAATCTTCGCCGCGGGGAAGAGAGGTTTAAGCCTCGAGGGAAGCTGCTGGACAGTTTCGCCGCGGCGACAGAGGTTTCTTCGCCGTGGCGGCAGCGAATAAAATGTTGATGAAGTTTTAGATATTTTTCTTCCTTAAGGACAATTTGACCTTTCTACCCCTAATTAGCGGGGAGGAAAAGTGGGGAGTTAATTGTAAGGAATTTTCATGGAGAATATGTTGTTATGGGGGTGAGTTTGTAATGAATTAAAGGATATGGATGGAATTCCCAAAGAAGAATAAGGGCAAAATGGGAATGAGTGTGTTTATATTTCATTAAAAGGAATTAGAATCAAAGAAAACCCCTCATTTCTTCTTCTCAACGTGACTCTTCATTCTTCTCCTCTCTTCTTCTTCTCTCTTTTGATCAAGGTTTTTCAAGGGGATTTTTGAAGTGATTTGGGGTGGAAAAAGCAACCTAAGGCTTCCTAAGGTAAGGATTTCTCCTTAAGTTGTGTGATTTGTGAGTTTTAGTTCATTTTGGTATTTGAGGGTTTTCATTCTTTTGGTTAAGATAAGAGGAAAAGTCAAGCTAAGCAAGTGAAAGGAAGGATTTGTGAAGTCTCTACATAACAAGTAAGTAAAACCCAACCCAAGTTGAGATTTACGAAATTTCTTGATTAGGGTTTTGTTAGACTTGATGTATGTATGTGATGTACATGTAATATGGCATGTATGAAGGATTAAATAGAGATTTCTATGCTTTGTGATTGTTTATACCTTGCAAATTTGAGAAATGGGTTGTTGGTTTGGCAAGGTAGTTGAGATGGATTTGAAGGAGTGTTATGAAACCCTTTTTGGAAGTGTTTTGTTTGACAGGTTATTATGGCTTTGTGAAGGGGTTTTCCCCATTTTGGATGGTTAAGAAAAGTTTTAGAATCATGGCTATGATAGAGTTTCATAGTGCACATGAGTTGTTTGATGGAAATGCCTAATAGAGGTTTGAGTATGAGAAATGAACCTTAATTCTTGCAACATTGCATGTTGGCATTTCATAAGTGCATTAGTAGTGATGAACCATCCATAGGCACTAATTGTGCATTGAAAAGTGACCTAAGAAAGTGTAGGAAAATGGTTTATGTAATTACCCCATGAGTAGAGAACTTAGTGGGTAAAAATTACTCTAAGGGTAGAGAGCATTGAAAAAAATGCTACAATAGAATGAATTAGAAAAGTAGTATAGTTGGGATGATGCTTTGTGATCATCACCATTTATTATGGGAAAGCAGTTGATGCTTGGTGATCATCATCGAATAGCCCTTAGAGATGGGTCGATGCTTTGTGATCATCACCCGATGAGTAGTAGCGATGGGTAGATGCTTTGTGACCCTTTACCGGTTAGTTAAGAGATATGCGGTTTGATGCTTTGTGATCATCATCCAACGGCTAGTAGAAGCGGGTTGATGCTTTGTGACCATCACCCGATAGTGACTAGAGACGGGTAAATGCTTGGTGATCGTTACCCCAAAATCCATGAGGAGCGGGTAGGTGCTAGGTGACCTCCACTCGATAGTTAGAAAGAAGGCCGAGTTGGTTCTTTGTGATCCTCGCTTTTCGGTAGTCACTAAGAAGCGGGTTGGTGTTGTGTGAATTCCACCCGATAGCCATAGAGTGAGATGGGTATGCTTTGAGGCATCATCGGCCGTACCTCAGGTAAGATGAGGCCATGATGTTATTAGAAATAAAGCCGAGAATCAGAAATAGCATAAGGAAAGAATTAAGAGTTATTCATACGGGGACGAGAGAGAGAGTTTTACTTGCCAGGCATTATTTTGTGCTCACCCCGTTATTTCCTTTGTGGATGTAGGTTCTAGGTGATGTTGCGGTCGGAGGGCGTCGGCAACAATGGGGAATAGCTACACTATTTCCCTGTTTTGTCTTTTAAAAATACATTTTTTGTATGATACTCTTTATGTATAAAAGACACATGAATAGTAATGAAAAAGAAAACTTTAGGCCCAACTTTTTCTATTGTTATTATGCATGCATTGTGCGATTTTTAGTAGATGTTACATTTTTGGTATCGAGCAAAGATTTTGGGATTGAATAGGTGTACTATTCTCATTGCCAGACGTCCTCTAACCCATTTGTGTGAGTAATTCTTTCCTTATAGCAATTGTTCCTTGAGTTTATTAGTGTGATCATTTTGTAGATGAGGCGTAGTTATGAAATCGCGGTAAGGGTGTAGTGAATGAAGGAGAACCTTCCCCTAACCCACGAGTCTCACCCCACTCCAGGATGAAGCTAGAATCAGGGAATTATTCACAAGTTATGGCGAAACTTCGGGGAAGAAGTTGTACCCCCTGTTCGAGTACCGCCCGATTACACATGTCGAAAAGAGGACAAAGCGGTACCTCCCCTACGCCGAAGCGAGTTGAACGGAATTTACGGTCTCTCTAGCAAGCATCAACTCTCGAGTTTAAAAGGGTACTAGGACCCGGTGATAGTAGAAGCTGGCTTGGGGTCATAGACGAGCCCACGTGTTTATTTCCCATGTCGGACCGGGAGAAGATCGGTATGCGAGTTTCTTGTTTCGGGGTGATGCCCGAATTTGGGTGAGAATTAATGGAAGAAACTCATGACGACAGTAATGGACGTGGGAAAAGTTCGAGGGCAAAGAAAGTTTGGATGAGTATAGACGGAGGACCAAGTTCATGAGAAGGTCCAATTTATCGATTTCTGACAAGGGGCAATGTTGTGAAAGAAGTACTCGGTGAAGTTCAATGCTCTTGCAAGGTTTGCAGGGGAATAGTTAGCAACTCCGGCCTTGAGGGAAGGGATAAGTTTGTACATGGATTGAAGCCGAATGGCAGGATATTATGACAAGCTCCAACCCTCCTCGAAATTATAGTGAGGCTTTGAGGCGGGCGATGAAGGCGGAGATTTTTGAGAATAAAAATCTTCCCGTAGGATCCTCGGCAGGAGGGACCGGAAGGAGCCTACCCTCCATTTCCTCGTAGAGAGAAACATGAGGATGTAAAGGGTAAAGACATGAAGAATCAGAAGAAGAAGTTCCGGTATAGGACAGAATAGAAAGGAAGTTGGAAGAGTAAGGCGACCTCGGACGGAAGGGTTTCCTCCTTGCCCTAAATGCGGGAAAAATCACCGGGAGAGTGTGAGGGGATCAAAGAGTGTGTTATAGGTGCCGGCGACCGGGGCACATGATGAGAGATTGTAAAGCTCCTCTTCCACCAACTACTCGGGGTTCATGATGCTGCGAATGCTAGAGTGTTTCTTTGTGGCACAAGGGGAAGGGCGAGAGGCGATCCATTGGTTTATTCTTAGTCGATTATTATTTCATGCGGTCCCTTTATATGCTTTAATTGGATTAGGTGCTACCCATTCGTTCGTATCTTATGGGATGCTTGAGAGATTAGGTTTGAAACCTCTTAGAGCATCACAACCCATTAAGATAGAACTACCCGATGGGGTTAGTGTTGTGACTCGAGATTTTGTTAAGAGAGTCCTTAGTGATCCGGGGTAGAGAGTTAATCGTTGACTTAATAGTTTTTCGATATGCCCAGATTTTGATGTGATTACAGGCATGGACTTCCTAGGGAGATATGGAGGTAGGGAGATTGTATCGGAAAAAAAGAAGGCAAGAGTTTAACCTTGATAGTGGAGATAAGTTTAGTTTTTGGAGAAGGCCATCGGTTGAGCATGCGATTAGTAATGTGAAAGCCGGGAAGATGTTGAGAAAGGGGTGTTCGGGTTATATTGCCCATGCGGTGCAAAGTGGTGATGTTCCCGAGTTAGAATTCGAGAGGGTGCCGGTAGTTCGAGACTTCCTAGATGTATTTTCGGAAGGGAAGTTCTGGGTTTACCTCCCGGAGAGGAGGTAGAGTTTAGTATCGAACTAGCACCGGGGGACGGCACCAATATCTAAAGCCCCACTTATCGAATGGCCCCAGGTGACTCAAGAATTAAAGAAGCAACTCCAAGAGCTTTTAGATAAAGGCTTTATCCGACCAAGTCATTCCCTTGGGAGCTCAATCCTATTTGTGAAAAAGAAGGATGGGTCACTAAGGATGTGTATTGATTATAGGGAGTTGAATAAAATTCTGATGAAGAATAAGTACCCACTACCCAGGATAGATGACCTTTTTGATCGTTGAAAGGAGCGGCGGTTGTTCTCCAAAATTGATTTGAGGTCGGGTATCATCAAGTAAGTGGTTGAGCAAGATGTGGCTAAGGCGCTTTCGTACTAGATATGGGCATTATGAATTTGTAGTGATGCCTTTTGGTTTGACTAATGCCCAACCCGGTTTTTATGGACACGATGAGCGAGGGGTATTCCATGAGTATTTGGATCAGTTCATTGTTGTCTTTATCGCGACATTACGATTTACTCAAAGTCAAGAGAAGAGCATGATAAACACTTGAGATTAGTATTGCAAGAGTGAGAGAAGAAGTTGTGTGCTAAATTCTCTAAGTGTTGAGTTTTGGCTTAACCAAGTGATATTCTTGGGTCATACAGTGTCGAAGGAAGGGATTTCGGTAGATCAGAGGTAAAGTGCGGAGCAATCCTAGAGTGGCGGAAGCAGAAGCAGTGAAAGAAATCGGGGAGTTTCTTAGGCTTGGCGAGGTTACTACTAGCGATTTGTAAGAGTTCGCCGAGATTGGCTAAAGGGCCGTTGCGCTCTTACCAAGCAAGACTCCTTTTTATGCAGTGGCGGCATGTGAAGAAAAGCTTTCAAGGAGTTGAAGAAGAGGCTAACATCAGGGCTCTATGCTAGTGTTTACCACGGGAGGTGTAGATTATGACATTTATATAGACGCCTCTTTTGCGGGGGACTTGGTCTTTGTGTTGATACGATTAGTAGGGTTATAGCTTATGCTTCGTCGAATTGAAGAGTACGAGACCGGATACCCTACGCATGACTTAGAGTTAGCGGCCGTGTCTTTGCCTTAAAGATTTGGAGGCACTACCTTTATGGTGTGAAGAGTAATATCTACCCAGATCATAAGAGTCTAAAGTACTTCTTCACTCAAAAGGAGTTGAATATGAGGCAGAGAAGGTGGTTAGAGCCCTGGTCAGGATTATGATTGTGAGATCAAGTATCAGAGGGGAAGGCCAATGTAGTAGCCGATGCCTTGAGTAGAAAAGCCCATGTTTTTCGGCTTACCCCCCCGAGGCGAAAGAGTTAATAGAAGAATTGTCTAAGGAAGCGAGATTGAAGTGGTTAGGAATTGGTGCCCGGCCCTAGAGTGCAGTCCTCTTTACTAGAGGAAATTAGAGAAAAGCAAATGGTAGATGAGTGGTGTCGAAACTTGATTCGGCAAGTGCGTAGAGGGCAACACATCGAGTTCTTTGTGAGAGATGGTGTCCTCTTATTTTAGAAATCGGTTGTGCATTCCTTCAAATGAGGAGTTGAAGCAGAAAATTCTTATGGAGGCTCATGACACACCGTACCAGCTCATCAGGGAGCAACCAAGATGTATCGGGATGTAAAGAAAGGCTATTGGTGGTCGAGGTATGAAGAAAGACATTGCGGAGTTTGTGACTAAATGCCTAACTGTCGGTGGAGGTGGCTGAAGAACCACAGTGGTCCGTCGGGGGTTGCTTGACCATTGAGTATCCCAGTGGAAATGGGAGAGCATTTCGATGGATTTTATCACGGGTCTCCCAGTGCGAGAGGGTATAATGCTATATGGGTGATTGTGCATAGGTTAACCAAAGTCAACCCATTTTCTCCCGATAAAGGGAAAGTACCTCTGGTGATCGGTTGGCCCAGTTTACCTTAAGGAGATAGTCAGGTTGCATGGTGTGCCCAGACTATAGTATCGATAGAGATTCCAGTTTGTTTCAGCCTTCTAGACAAGTTTACGAGGAGTTTGGGTACCCGTTTAGCATTCGATCTTGCCTTTTATCATCCTCGGAGCCAGGATGGTCAAACCAAGAGAGCGAATCAGGTGCTCGAGGATATGTTGAGACTTTGTTGCATGGATTATAGAGTATCCTGGCATGAGATGTTACCATTGATGGAATTTGCCTACAATACTTGATTATCGTCTACAATTAGAATGGCGCTTTTCACGAGGCTTTGTTTGGTAGACGGTGTAAGTCTCAGCTTCATTGGGATGAAGTAGGAGAAAGAGATGAAGTTGAGTATCGCTCTTGGGCGAGAGATGACTGAAGCTAGTAGAAGATGTGAAGTTGGTGAAATAAGTGAAACCAAGGGGCCCAAGATCGCCGAAGAGTTATACCGATTTGAAGAGGAAAGAGGTAGAATTCCAAGTGGGCGATAAAGTGTTTGAAAGTTTCCCCCTACAGCGAGTAATGCGGCCCGGAAGCAAAGGGAAGTTAGCACTAGGGTTTGTAGGTCCTTTTGAGGTCTTGCCAACAGTGGGAAAGGTGGCCTATAGATTGGCTACCACCTAAGCTTGGGAAGAGGGGGTGCATGATGTCTTCCATGTCTCGATGCTACGAAAGTATGTAAGTGATCCCCTCCACATCCTAAGCGTGAAGGACGTTGAAGTACGAGAGAATCTAGTATATGAAGAGCGTCATTCGGATCTTAGATCGAAGGGTTAAAGAACTTCGGGAACAAGAGTGTTCCGCTAGTTAAGGTCCTTTGGAGGAATCACAAAGTGGAAGAAGCCACTTGGGAAGTAGGCGGGACATGAAGACTTCGTTTTTCCCGAGTTATTTGCGTGAATTTCGGGAGACGAAATTCTTTTAAGGGAAGAATTGTAAGCCCGCCAAGAGTGCGTTATTCTTGTTTCCTCTTTCGCTCTTATTTTGAGTTGATTTTGGTGTTATTGTTTGATTTAGTGTTGTGTTGAGCGTTTGCCTGAAATTGGTTGAAAAGCGAGAAGAATTTTTAGTCGTTCTTGCCAAGGCGAAGAATCTTCGCCGCGGCGAAGAGGAGGTTGAACCTCGGGGAAGGCTTGGATTTGGGACAAGTTTCGCCAGCGGAGAGAGGGTTTCTTTGCCGCGGCGGAGGCCGAATAAAATGTTGATGAAGTTTTAGATATTTTCTTCCTTAAGGACAATTTGACCTTTCTACCCCTAATTAGCGGGAAAAGTGGGGGAGTTAATTGTAAGGAATTTTCATGGAGAATATGTTGTTATGGGGGTGAGTTTGTAATGAATTAAAGGATATGGATGGAATTCCCAAAGAAGAATAAGGGCAAAATGGGAATGAGTGTGTTTATATTTCATTAAAAGGAATTAGAATCAAAGAAACCCCTCATTTCTTCTTCTCAAAGCGTGACTCTTCATTCTTCTCCTCTCAACTTCTCTTCTCTTTTGATCAAGGTTTTTCAAGGGGATTTTTGAAGTGATTTGGGGTGGAAAAGCAACCTAAGGCTTCCTAAGGTAAGGATTTCTCCTTAAGTTGTGTGATTTGTGAGTTTTAGTTCATTTTGGTATTTGAGGGTTTTCATTCTTTTGGTTAAGATAAGAGGAAAAGTCAAGCTAAGCAAGTGAAAGGAAGGATTTGTGAAGTCTCTACATAACAAGTAAGTAAAACCCAACCCAAGTTGAGATTTACGAAATTTCTTGATTAGGGTTTTGTTAGACTTGATGTATGTATGTGATGTACATGTAATATGGCATGTATGAAGGATTAAATAGAGATTTCTATGCTTTGTGATTGTTTATACCTTGCAAATTTGAGAAATGGGTTGTTGGTTTGGCAAGGTAGTTGAGATGGATTTGAAGGAGTGTTATGAAACCCTTTTTGGAAGTGTTTTGTTTGACAGGTTATTATGGCTTTGTGAAGGGGTTTTTCCCCATTTTGGATGGTTAAGAAAAGTTTTAGAATCATGGCTATGATAGAGTTTCATAGTGCACATGAGTTGTTTGATGAAATGCCTAATAGAGGTTTGAGTATGAGAAATGAACCTTAATTCTTGCAACATTGCATGTTGGCATTTCATAAGTGCATTAGTAGTGATGAACCATCCATAGGCACTAATTGTGCATTGAAAAGTGACCTAAGAAAGTGTAGGAAAATGGTTTATGTAATTACCCCATGAGTAGAGAACTTAGTGGGTAAAATTACTCTAAGGGTAGAGAGCATTGAAAAATGCTACAATAGAATGAATTAGAAAAGTAGTATAGTTGGGATGATGCTTTTGTGATCATCACCCGGTTATTATGGGAAGCAGTTGATGCTTGGTGATCATCATCCGAATAGCCCTTAGAGAGATGGGTCGATGCTTTGTGATCATCACCCGATGAGTAGTAGCCGATGGGTAGATGCTTTGTGACCACTACCGGTTAGTTAAGAGATATGCGGGTTGATGCTTTGTGATCATCATCCAACGGCTAGTAGAAGCGGGTTGATGCTTTGTGACCATCACCCGATAGTGACTAGAGACGGGTAAATGCTTGGTGATCGTTACCCAAAATCCATGAGGAATGGGTAGGTGCTAGGTGACCTCCACTCGATAGTTAGAAAGAACCGAGTTGGTTCTTTGTGATCCTCGCTCGGTAGTCACTAAGAACGGGTTGGTCTTGTGTAATTACCCGATAGCCATAGAGTGAGATGGTCTTGTGATCAGATAGATGGTCTTTGTGTGAGCCATCGGCCATACCTCCCAGTTAAGATGAGGCCATGATATTATTAGAAATAGAAACAGAATCGAAATAGCATAAGGAAAGAATTAAGAGTTATTCATACGGGGACGGGACGAGAGAGAGTTTTGCTAGGCATTATTTTGTGCTCACCCCGGGTTATTTCCTTTGTGGATGCAGGTTCTAGGTGATGTTGCGGTCGGTGGGGCGTCGGCAAGCAATGGGGAATAGCTACACTATTTCCCCTGTTTTGTCTTTTAAAAATACATTTTTGTAAACAGTACTCTTTATGTATAAAAGACACATGAATAGTAATGAAAAGAAAACTTTGGGCCCAACTTTTCTATTGTTATTATGCATGCATTGTACAGTTTTCAGTAGATGTTACAGTCTCCCTAGAGTACAGAGAGGTTATAATATTATATGGGTGATTGTGGATAGATTAACTAAGTCAGCCCTTTTTATTCCAGTAAAGGAGAGCACTATTACGGACCAATTGGCTCAGATTTATATTAAAGAGATAGTCAGGTTGCATGGAGTGTCCAAGACGATAGTGTTAGATAGAGATTCCAGATTTGTTTCAGCTTTCTGGACGAGTTTATAAAGGAAATTTGGGTACCCGTTTGGCATTTAGCACTGCCTATCATCCCCAAACGGATGGTCAAACAGAGAGAACGAATCAGGTGCTAGAAGATATGTTGAGAGCCTACTGTATGGATTATAAAGTTTCATGGCATGAGATGTTACCCTTGGTGGAGTTTGCCTATAATAATAGTTACCAGTTTACAATTAAGATGGCGCCTTACGAGGCTTTGTATGGTAGACGATGTAGGTCTCCACTACATTGGGATGAGATTGGTGAAAAGGATGAGTTGAGTACAGCTCCTGGGCTAGAAGTAACGCAAAAGATGATAGAGGATGTAAGATTAATCAGAAACAAAATGAAGCAAGCCCAAGATCGACATAAAAGTTATACCGACTTAAAGAGAAAAGAAGTTGAATTCCAAGTGGGTGATAAAGTGTTTCAGAGAGTTTCCCCCTACAAGCGAGTGATGCGCTTCGGTAATAAAGGAAAGTTAGCACCGAGATACATAGATCCATTTGAGGTATTGCAACGAGTGGGAAAGGTTGCCTACAGATTGGCACTACCACCTAGCATGGATAAGGTGCATGATGTTTTTCATGTCTCGATGCTGCGAAAGTATGTAAGTGATCGCTCCCATATCCTGAGTATAGAGGACGTGGATTTAGAAGAGAACCTTGTGTATGAGGAGTGTCCAGTTCAGATCTTAGATCGGAAGGTTAAAGAGCTCCGGAACAAGAGTATTCCGTTAGTGAAAGTTCTTTGGAGAAACCACAAGGTAGAAGAGGCCACATGGGAGGTAGAACAAGACATACAGAATCATTACCCGGAGTTGTTCGTGTGAATTTCGGGGATGAAATTCTTTTAAAATGGGAAGAATTGTAACGCCCCACTTGAGGTACGTAGCTAATTTATGGTGTATTGCCTAAATGTTTATTGTTTTGCTCTTAGTGGAGTTGGTATATTGTTAATATTGGTTGGTTAGCCCTTGGTTGAACTTATGTTTTGGTTTAGTGGAGTGTTTGCCCTGAAATTGGTTAAGATTTGGCGAATTTTGAGATTTCAGTCTTCGCCGGGGCGAGGAAGAATCTTCGATGCGGCTACATAGGCTCTGGATTTCTTCGCCGGGGTGATTGAAAAGTCTTCGCCGTGGCGAAGAGCTGGCTGAAAAGTTGGGTGAAGTTTCTAGAGAATTTTCCATAAGGGCAAAGTGACCATTCTACCCCTAATTAGCAGGAAAAGTGGGGAGTGAAATGCAAGAAAATTTCATGGAGAATGTGTTAGAATTGGGGGTGTGAGTGCAATGAATTAACGGACAAAGATGGAATTTCTAAGAAAGAGTAAGGGAAAAATGGGAAAGGATGGTTATACTATGAGCTAAAAAGGGATTAAGTTTAGCAAACCCTTCATTCTTCTTCTTCCACCGCCATTCCCTTTCACCATTTTCTCTCAACTCTTCATTTAATTTTTCAAGGATTTTAGAGGGCTTTTTGAGTAGTTTTGGTAGAGAGTTAATCTAAAGCATCCTAAGGTAAGCATTCTTGCTTTAGATGTGAATTTTACTTATAGATATGTTGAAGTCTTATAGTATTGTTGTTTAAAGTTGTAGAGAAAAGACAAGCTACCAAAGGAAAAGACAAGTGCTAGTGGAGTCACTTACTCACAAGGTAAGTAAATCCAACCCAAGTTAAGTTTTAAGAACTCCTTTGAGTAAAGATTTCTTTATGCATGTATGTATCATGCTTGTTGAGAGTTTGAGATGTTATGAGTATCTATCTATGTTGATAGTGAATATAATTGAGGTATGAGAAGTGTTTTGATTGCATGATGATGAGTTGAGTTTGATTGAAGTTTGAGGGAGTTTTGAGCAAACCCTATGGGAGTGTTTTTCCTTGACAAGAACTTAGAGTGTATGAGGGAGTTTTCTCCCATTTTAGATGATTAAAAAGAGGAAAAGAGTTATAGTTAGAGTAGAGTTTTTTGTATGCACATGAGTTGTTTGATGAAATGCTTAAGTGAGGCATGAGTAAGAGTAGAGAACCTTAATTATTGCTACATGGCATACTTGCACTTCATGAGTGCATTAATGAGCATGAGTCATTCATAGGCATTAATTGTGCATTAGAGAAGTAGCTTGAGAAAGAGTAGAAAATTTTGAGAAGTAACTACTCTAAGAGTAAAGAGAAAGAGGGAATGCGCACTAGAGAATAATGAGAGAGTAGTGCTAAAGAAGTGAATAGAGTAGGTTGTGCGATGGGGAACCCATGAGTAATGGGTAGAGTATTCCTGCATGTACGCCGCAAAGAGAGAACGGCCTAAGTATGAGAGAGAAAAGTGGTGTGGCCCGTGAGACTGCATGCAGATGAGGGCTACACCCGAGAGTACTCGAGAAAGAGAGAATATACACTCACTTGGCCAAGGGTTCTGAATCCATTCATAACTGAGTCCGATCGGCAGAGAATGAGTAAAGTCACGAGAGTGGGATGAGATTCCTGGCCGTGCCTCCGGTAAGATGGGGCCGTGACATTCAAGTGAGAAAGAATGAGGAAGCATGAGAAAGAATGAAAGAATAGAATGAGAGAAAAGTTGAAGTCACGAAGAGTGGGAGTGAGTCCCAGTCGTGCCTCCGGTAAGATGAGGCCGTGGCATTTAAAGAGAGGGTTAGTAGAAAAGGGTTGTGAGAAAGAGAAACAGAAAGAGAAAATGAGAGTGTAATGTAAGGAAAGAATTAAGAGATGAGTTACGGGGATAAAGTAGTAGAGGATTTACTTACTGAGCATTATTTGTGCTCACCCCGTTGTTTTTTCTATGTTTTTGCAGGATCTAGGTGAGGTCGTGGTCGAATAGACGTCGACAAGCGAGGAGGAATAGCTACACTATCCACCATGTTTTGATGATTTTTGCATATGATACTAATTTTGTAAAAAAAATGTATATATTTAATAAAAGAAAAATTTGGGCCCAACTATTTATGTTATCATACTTGTATTTTTATTATGTATATTTTATGAGTATATGAGTAGAAAGCAGCTGTTACACGGACGTTTCTAGAATGGCCACCATATGTGCTCATAGGGTTCTCACTATCAAGATTTGAAACACTTGATACCCTCGTCACGGTTCTACCATTCTAAGGACATATATCAATACATATTGCAATAATAATGATTTACGCGATATAGAATAAAATGCCTTTTATTATTGATTAATGAACATTATTACAAAGAGTCAATTCTACAATAATTGATTGGCTCTAGGGCATCTACTCTAACTGATACACTATCTGAAATAACTGGAACAACTCTGGTTTTACTTACTAGAGAAGAGTGTAAACTCATGCATATATATTCAGAACTGTTACAAGAGATAAGAGAGATATCACTGTGTTGGTTTCAAGGGATAAGATTTACAAGAGATTTAAAATATAAACAGAGGATTATGCCAACACAACGTCTGCAACATTTGAATGTCAAGCCACAATCTGTTTAGTTTGAATATTATGTTCCTTATCCTTATCATTCCCCTGCAAACCAGCAGGGAGATCCAACACTGAGAGTTTGTCTCTGAGAAAACAGAACCTATCAGCCGTATGACCCTTGGTAAAAATATCCGCAGGTTGCAAAGAAGAAGGGACGTGTTGTAGGATTATGTCTCGGTTTGCCACCTTTTCTCGGACAAAGTGGTAATCCACTTTAATATGCTTGGATCTGGCATGGAAAATTGGATTGGAGGCAAGAGCTAGAGCACTGACATTATCACACCAAACAATGGGAGCCGAGTCAAGTGAAATTTGCAGCTCACACAAGAGCATGCGTAGCCAATATACCTTAGCCGTGACAAGAGCTAAGTAGCGATATTCTGCCTTCGTACTAGATTTAGAGACAATAGGTTATTTCTTGGCAGACCAAGAGATGAGGTTAGGACCCACATAAACACCATAACCACATGTTGAGCGTCTATTGTCAAGGTCTCCAGCCCAATCAGAATCGCAGTAGGCATTAATAGAGAAAGAACCTGGTTTGTAGAAAAGGTCAAAATCAAGCGTCTGCTTCAAGTACCGTAACACTCGTTTGGCTGCTGTCCAATGTGCAGAAGTGGGAGCTTGCATGTGTTAACAAAGCTGGTTTACTGAGTATGCGATGTCGGGGCGTGTAAGGGTGACATACTGCAAAACACCTACAGTTTATCAATATTCAGCTGGATCCAGAAGAGGATCGTCATCAAACTTAGACAGTTTGGAGCCCGAGACACAAGGAGCTCGATAGGGCCAGATTCCCAAGAGTTTTACACGTTCTAACAAATCAATGATATACCTTGTTTGGCGAAGATGCAAACCAAAAGAGTTGCGTGTGGCTTCAATACCCAGAAAATAAGTCAACTGGCCGAGATCCTTCATAGCAAACTCAAGTTGTAGGTTAGAGATAAGAGATGTAATGAAGTCCCGATCATTAGAAGTGACAAGAATATCATCCACATACACCAATAAAAACACATGAACCAAGTCTTGGTGATAGGTGAATAACGATGGGTCAACTTGTGAACTGTGAAAACCAAGAGAGAGAAAGGCAGTAGATAGGCGATTAAACCACGCTCGAGGTGCTTGCTTCAAGCCATAGAGGGATTTATGAAGCTTACAAACAAATTGGGAGTGCACCGGATCCTCAAAATCTTTCGGTTGTGCCATATAGACCTCTTCTTCTAAAATGCCACGGAGAAAGGCGTTAGAAACATCCAGTTGCCAAATATCCCAGTTAAAGGAAACTGCAAGTGCAAGAACCATATGGACAATAGAAGGTTTGAAGACCGGGCTGAATGTGTCATGAAAATCAACCCCACTTCTCTGGAGATAACCAACCGCTACTAATCTGGCCTTGTAACGGTCAATGCTGCCATCGGGTCTACGTTTGAGTTTAAATACCCATTTGCAAGGCACCACATTTTTACTAGAAGGGCGAGGGCACAACGACCACGTTTCATTCTTCAAGAGTGCCTGATATTCACTCTCCATTATCGCATGCCACTCAAGTATAGGTGCCGAGGTGCCACACAGGAGTTCCTCTCGGTGCCCACACAGGTACGTGACTCACAAAAGTACTTGTGCTTAGGGATTTCTTTCGCCTCCCCCACCACTCGAACCTAAGACCAAGGGGCTATAGTCAATTAGCTAGCCTGATGGTACTCACCATGCTTCCCAATTGACTATAGCCCCTTGGTCTTGGGTTTGAGTGGTGGGAGAGGCGAAAGAAATCCCTGGGGGGGGGGGCGGGAGACAGTACCTAGTGAGTCACGTACCTGTGTGGGCACTGCGAGGAACTCCTATGTGGGGCCGCGGGCGTGACAATAAAAAAGGCGACATGGAGCCTTGTTGTACAGATTGCAACTTTCTCTTAATAAGAGAAATTCGAGACGTGGAGGGCACAGTAAACCGTGCGCCAAGGGCTTGCCAAGAAAGCCGAGAGGTCTCAAGGCCATAGATGGTGGAAATAACTGTAGGAGATAGAGAATAAACAATCCAACCAAGTATCGTTTGGTCCTTATACTGCCAAACCACATAAGCAGAATTAAGAATACCTTGGGCCTTATTTTCAATGCTGGAAAATTGAGGAGGATTGGGTTCGGAACCATCAACGACTCCCATGAGACCATAGCTTCGAACAAGGGAAGTAACTAAGCACTCCAAGCAAGAAAGTTGGTTCCATCAAGTTTGATGGAGATAACCTGAGAAGGAAGATGAAATGCAGTGGAAGAGGAAGAAGAACCTACAATAGAAGCCATAGGATCGACAAAATCGTTAGCTAGAGAAGGCTCTGATACCATGAAATAACTGGAACAACTCTGGTTTTACTTACCAGAGAAGAGTGTAAACTCATGCATCTATATTCAGAACTGTTACAAGAGATAAGAAAGACATCCCTGTGTTGGTTTCCAAGGATAAGATTTACAAGAGATTTAAAATATAAACAGAGGATTATGCCAACACAACGTCCTCAACATTTGAACGTCAAGCCACAATCTGTTTAGTTTGAATATTGTGGTCCTTATCCTTATCACTATCTACTTCACCTTTTTTGGATTCACCAACACAAGTAAATATAGATATTAGAGATTTCTTATGGGTTTATTGTTTTGTTCATAACAAGATGTCTCCTACACACCATAAAGATGAGTGGACTTGTTTAAATGTTTCTATAAAGACATCATTCTAAATATCCCTGGTATGCAAAATTCATTTTTGGGGAGAAATCTTCTAAAAAGGGTTTGCGTAAGTGAAAAGTTATTATCGGCGGGGAATGGTATCATCCTTCTATGGCCAACGTTCCAATCCCTCAGAATTTCACTGAAGAACTAGGTGAATACACACCTTTACTTCTACCTTTTTTTTTTTTTTTTTTTTTCCTTATTTTAGTTTGTTCCTAATTTATCAAACAACGTCAACAATGGCTAATTTAAACTGTTGCCCCTCATAATCATGAATTCAACAACAATTTAATATTGACTCCTAAATACAAATTTACTCATTCGTTTGTCAAATGAAATTCATGGCCGGAAAGTCTTCCCTCGGTGGACCTAAAACCACCAAGTATGGTTTAGCTTAGACCATGTTTGCTCCTTATGCGAAAAAGAAACATTGGAGAGTCGATTCAACACCTTTCTGATTATTACTTTAATGACCATGGTGCGGAATGGAACTTCAAAGGTTTAAATGATTCTAAATTGATTGTCAAAAGTCATGAAGAGGGTCTTATCAAATTCTCATCCTAAGCTTGAGGATAATAGTACTATGCCTTCTTCACTTACTCCACTGAAATTACCAAAAAAGAACCCCTTGTTTGTTTCACTTTTTTGAATCATTTTTTTTGTAATCCTATTTGGACTAAAACACAGAATGTATGTTTGTTTACTTATTCGGATCATTTTTATGAAAATTAATACGAATCAAATAAGATTTTTTCTATTGAAAATGAAAAGAAGGGGAACTTGTTTTCAATTATCCTATTTTATTCAATTCAAAATATTTTTCCAACTCTATTAAACTAAATTTTTCCAACTTTATTAAACTAAAAACAATTACCTGTCTCTCCTCCCAATCTGAAAATTATTCCACCCAAGACCATTATCACTGTCGACCACCGTTGCCAGCCGTTGATGTTGGAATGTCGCATGACCGATCGGATCTAGTCAGTCGTGCATCGATTTGGCCATTTTCAGCTAGATCCACCATGGATCTAGTCGTTGACGGTGGTTACATTTTGGTCGTTAATGATGGTTAGAGATCTGACCGTCAACAACGGCCAAATTATGGCTATAGATTTGGCAATTTTTGGCTAGATCCACTGTGGATCTAGTCGAAAAGGCCAGATTGGCACACAATTGGTTAGATCTAGCCGAAAATCATCGGACACGATCAGATCCACAGTGGATCTAGCTAGAAAAGACTAGATCGATGCATAACTGGTAAAATTCAGTTGGTCGTGCACGGTTTCGACTACTGTCGGATATCGTTTGACGGTGGTGGCCGACGACTGGTAGTGGCTTGGGTGGATGGTGGTGTTTTTGTTAATTTTTAAACTTTTATTGTGGAGGGTTTTTAGCTAAATTAACAAATGTAGGGTTGTAAAAATAATCTAAATGTTTTCAGAAAATGTGTTCCAAAAATGTACCAAAGAACTTTTCGGCATTTTATCTAACTCTGATTTAATTTTCAAATATTATACCAAACACATTCTCAGAAACCTATCCTATTCCATTTAATCCAACTCAACTCAACTTAAAATAGTTTTTCATAATAACATTTTCAAATAATCTACCAAACCGGGCCAAGTCGTTGGGAAAAAGAATTTATCGAGTTCATGTTGTTGCTACCAATGACTTTGAGGTTGATAATCTGGCAGTTATTATTGTGATGATTGAAGCAACTAGTTTGATAAAGGTAGTTGTGTGCTTTTATTGCTTGTACTTTATATTTCTTTTTGTGCTATTTTATTGTTGCTTTCGTTTGTTTTGTTTCTTTCTTTACATTTATTCTTTATACTAATTGTGCATATTTTTATTTGTTTATATAGCTGATGGAAACTACTATGATTTTAGAATTGTTGATACGAAAAATTGCACAACTAGAGAGATTCGATTGACCTTGATGGAATCAAATCGGGTTGCCACGTGATTATAAATAATCAGCAAATAAGATTAAATTAAAACACAATAATTCTTTTTAAAGTAGTTTGGCGAGCTAACTCTCAAGCCATCTACTGTTCTTGTATTGAATATGAAGGATTACAAGAATAAACACTCTTTTTGTCTCTCTAAATTTGCTAACCCCTTACAATGAGTTTCTTAGGGTTATTTATACAATGAAATTAATAACGGTACGTGGAGTGATTTTAGGGATTGTGGCTTATATATAGGAAGTTAATCGCGTGATTGGTGTAATCATGCTCAATCCAAGCTTGCTTGACAAGAGGCCGAAATTCTCTCCTTGATTCTAGGGGATAAGACTTATCTATGATCTACGGGAAAATTGTCTAGTTACCTCTCTCCACCGAGCATTGCTTGCTCGTACCCAATTATAGCTCGGTAGCTACTCAAGTTATAGCTTGCTTAAGCAAGCTCCCAGCTACCACTCGTTTTGAGTTGTCGCTAAAAGTAAAATTTCCTCCACTTTTCGACTTCATTGTGGTGAACAAGCTCTTGTCTCCCATCATATGTCTTGAGCATCCGCTATCAAGAAACCACTTGTTTGCTCCAAACTTCATTACTTCAACATATACCTACAAAATAAAGGCATTTATGCACCTTTTGGTACCCAAATGGACTTGGGTCAATGGGAGGTAGTCTTAAGCATTCCTTTAGGAATCCAAACCCTTTTGATTTTGCCCTTCCTAATAGGACATGTGTGTGCTATGACCAATATATTTGCAATAACCACATTTTTTTTATGAAGTGCTTTTGAATTAATGGAAGGTTCATGAACTTTGTTAAAAGGTTTTTCATTTGAAAACTGGTTGTACCCCACGCCTCCTTTGTTAAAAGCACATCTTTGTGAAGCAAGCATTTCCTCAAGTCTCTTGCTTCCCAAGGAAAATTTGCTTAAAATCTCTTTTGTGTTTTCAAGCTCATTTTTCAAATCAAGGTTTTCTTTTTGCAAAACTTCACAAAATACTTTTAAGTCATCAAGTTCTCTTTGTAAAACAATTTTATCATATGACACACAATCAATTTCCTCTTTGAGTTCTTCAAGTTCACTCAAAAGATTTTCATGCTCATTTTTCACCATGCATGCTTGATTTTTCAAAATGCTATTGTTTTAGGACATTTTTTCAAATTCTTCCATTAATGACTCAAATGCACACTGTAATTCATTAAATTAATAGTGTTCAGAGTCATTTGTTAGAGTAGATGCCCTAGAGCCAATCAATTATTGTAGAATTAACTCTTTGTAATAATGTTTATTGATCAATAAAAGGCATTTTATACTATATCGCGTAAATCATCATTGTGTGTATTGATATATGTCCTTAGAATGGTAGAACCATGATGAGGGTATCAATTGTTTCAAATCTTGATAGTGAGAACCCTATGAGCACATAAGGTGGCCATTCTAGAAACGTCTGTAGCCCCAATATTAATCTAAAGTAAGGGCACAGATAATACAGTAAGGCTATCATAGTGTTGAACGACCCTGTCAAAAGGCAGTGACTGATCTCACTTGTCAAGGTTGGACAACTTGGTGCAACACATGGGTGCTTGCTGTAGGCAAGTTCATTGGAGTGACCCACCAGAGGATTCCATATGGATGGTAACCCCAATGTCTATGGAACAAATCCTCTAACGAATGGTGGTGCATGTGATCCTTAGACTTAAGATTACCGAAGTGCCTTGTGCACCGATTAGTGTAGTTTGACACTAGCCTAACACAGTTCTAGTCAAAGCTGTCAATACGGTGGTGATTGGCTACATCAAGGAGTGTATCAAGACTATGGTGGATAGACAAAGGATTTATCACTCTCGGGTACAGGAGAAGTTATCTCACGGTGCAATTCAGTAAATGGCAATGACACTAAAACTATGGCCACAGTGGGATTGAGTTGTTGCTCTATCCAGTTTATAATACAGGTCATTGGTCCAATAACTGAATACACAATATCGAGAGTAACCGAAGGTTGACACTATTTCTATGTCTCGTTAAGATAACGGATGATGAAAAGATCGAATTGTATGGCAACCATATCGTTGACAGGTAGCCACTTTGCTGAATCCGAATCTATCGGGTGGCCATGATGCCTTGCTAGGGGCCAATCTTGGTCTGTGTTTAGTGAGACAATTAATTGGTGTTAATCGTGATACTACACATTGTCGGTAAGATGAGGAGCCTATGGGTCACTCACATAGAAGATAATTTAAGAGCCAGAAAGAAAGAAGGGTGTTTTCGTCTTTTTAGGCAAAAGGGTATTTTGGTAATTTCACAATGCAATGAAATTTGCTGAGGTCATAGCCTTTATTTAATTTGTTAAAAAAATTAAATAAGTGGGATTACGTTTAAATATGTGTTCGCATATATTTAAATAAATTATCATTATTGTTAAATGTTAATATATTAAATATATATTAATTGGTTTTAATTGAGATAATGATAAACAAAATTAAAATATCTAAATGGGAGTGTTTGGACACAAGGGGTGTTTGGGTTGAAGCCCAAGCCTATTCCATAAGGGAATAGGGCAATTAAACTTGCATTATAAAAGAAAAGGTTTAATTGACAGAGAGTAAGATTTTTCATTATTTCATACTTTCCAGCCCCAAAAACACTCTCCCACGCTAGATTGCTTTTTGCTTAGAATCAAAGTATTCTTTGATTTTTCTTTCTTGTTTCTTAAGGCTAAAGAGGATCCCTCTTTAGTTCCTTACGATTATCTTCGTGTAGACTACATCGGTTCGATCTTACACTTGGGTCGGTAGCAAAATACGTTCAGAGACAAAATTGGAGGAGCCTCCAAACGTGCGTATGATTTCTTAAACTCTTAAACTAATTTTCTGCAGATTCTTATCTTGATATAAACTATAAATTTGTGCCCTAATCTTGGTTCTATGGAACAATCCGTGTTGTTAAATATAATGTTTTCTGCTGCGTAACTGGATCCTTTCCTAATAGTGGTATCAGAGCCTTGGGTACCAAATTTTACAGTTTTATGAATGGTTGATTACATGTATTTGATTGATAATATGTTGCCTTAAAGAATCTGCGTAAAATATGCCTTAAAAGCATGTTTTAAGAAATCAATTAATCGATTTATTTTAATTTGTTGATGATCTGCAAGTTTGGTATATTGGGTTATGGATTTTTGTTGAAATAAGTGTTTATGATTGATTGCAAAATTTGTTTGGTGTGTTTTTTGGTGACTGGTTGAACTGATCCAGAGCTACGATTAGTGTACACTCATCACGACAATATAACCCATCGATGTGGCGTGCGTGTTTGGCTTTCACGCTGATTGCAAAATCAGCACTTGCCATGGCGATATAAACCATCGTCGCGGCGATCATCCTTAGGATGAACGCTGTAAGAAATCAGCACTCGTCGCGACGATATAACCTATCGCCACGATGATCGCACGTTGAGCATGAACGTCAAGTTAATCACCGCACGCTGCGGCAATATAACTTATCGCCACAGCGAGCGCACTTTCGAGTGTGCATGGGCTAGATTGTAAAGTTTCAAAACTTTTAGACCAAATTGTAGATCTGTAAATTGTTAGGGGGTAATTAATAATCAACCCACCAATTTAAAAAATTTGATTGTTTTTGAAATGTATGCTATGTACTTGTTTGTATATTGCATGGTGCCTGGTACATGAGCCTTAGACCTATGGTGAATGTTTTAAAATTTTTGGGTATGTATGATTGTAATTTATTAAATAGGCCCTGCGTGTCCTGCCTTTCTCCTCTTCTCGATGTATATTCTCTTCTCATCTCATTCCCCTCAAATATAAATCGAGGTTTCTAAATTTGTTGATGTAAAATTAGTTTGAGATTAATTTTATTATAAATTTAGTATGATATTTTTGTAATGTACTTGAAGACGGGTCAAGGAAAGGACGACCATACTTGAAGACTCAAGATTTTATTACAGGACCCCTAGGTGACCTAGCGATTCCTCTAGGCTCGAGGAAATCGGTTTTTAGTTGGGCCATATACCGACACGTTTTAATATTTTGTTTAGAATGCATGCTAAGGTTGAATGTTCAATAACATGTCCAAACAATGTCATTCTAACAAAGATGATAATTTGGTGAGACATTAAATAATAAACCCTAAATTAAAGTATATTAAGTCACGTAAGCCTTCCATCACCATGGTTTTAATCAAACCACTATTCGTCAAAACCTTGTTCGCCAAAACGAAGGGTACACTTCTACCAGTGGGAGGTTAAAATGCATTGGAGTTTTCTTTAATGGTGATGGGTCGACTTAAAATGACGGTTTTGCTTGTTCGCTAAAGCGAAGGTTGATAAACGCGTCATAGGCATAGTAGAGAAGTACACATATTGTGTGTACATGGTGGCATGTAGTGTCCACTCTACTGATACTAAGAATCACACTTGAGGATGATGGTTGGAGCCATTGGATTGTATGATTAGCTTGTTGGCTTTTTCACATTTGAAGTTGATAGTAGGAGCTATCAACTAGTGTGCATTAAGTTTGTTGGCCTACCTAATCAACTCATTTTGGCTTGTTCGCCAAAGCGAGGGTTTGAAATGGGCTGGATAGGATCTCAGTCCACTAGGAAAGTCAACGAGCTTTCCCAAGTTAATAGTGAGGGCTATTGACTTAAGTAAAATAGTAGGAGCATCGTTTAATAAAAGACCATATTAAATAATAATGAACTTTATAATTACTTTATCTTTTCTACAATTGTAGATTCACCAAAATGAGCATTATGAACTTGCGACCGATAATCAAGAAAGAAAACAGGTTGGATGGATCAAATTTCTCAGACTGGTATCGTAATCTTCGGATTATACTTAAGTCAAAAAAGAAATTGTATATCTTTGAAAAGCCATACTTGGCTGAGCTTGATCCTGATGCCACTCAGGAAGTAAATGATACTTATCAAAAGTTCCTTGATGATGCTGATGGCATTCAATGCTTGATGTTAGCATCGATGACACCAATGCTGCAAAAGCAGCATGAGAATATGGACGCGGCTTCCATTATTCTACACCTCAAGGAGCTTTTCAAAGGAAATGCTCGACATGAGAGCTACAACGTGTTGAAAGCACTGTTTGGGAGTCGTCTGACTGAGGGAGCCCAAGTTGGTCCTTATGTGCTCAAGATGATCAAGCACATAGAGAGGCTTGAGACTTTGGGATTTGAGTTAGATGCAGAATTACAAATGGATTTGATTCTGCAATCCTTGCCTGACTCTTATGCACCGTTCATAATAAATTTCAATATGAACACGATGGTGAAAACCCTGTCGGAACTTTTGAACATGCTGAGGACTGCAAAGAACGACTTGAAGAAGTCCAAGCCTATTTTACTAGTTGCTGCCAGTAAAGGAAAAGGTAACGACAAGGGTAAGGCCAAGGCCAAACCTAAGCCCAAGCCCAAAGGACAGGTTGCTCTTAGGCCTGAGAGTGGCATAGGGAAGGGCAAAGCAGTCTGCTTCTTTTGTGGCAAGCCTATGTTAGTGAACGACCCACTTACGCAGCAGAAAACAAAAACATAAATGACATGGATCATTCCTTAGAACCAAGATCTGGGTATAATATCACAGTTTATACAATATATATAAATTAAATCTACAGAAAATCAGATTCAAGGTTCAATAATCTTACGCACATTTGGTGGCTCCACCAACTTTGTCCTTGAACGTTTTTGCTACTGACCCAAGTGTAGGATCGAACCGACGTAATCCACACGAAGACAATCGCAAGGAACTAAGGAGGGATTTGCTAGATCCTCCTTAGCCTTAAGAAACAAGAAGAAAAATCAAAGAAGAACTTTGATTCTTTGCAAAACAAAAGCAGCATGAGAGTGAGAGTGTTTTGAGGCTGTGTATTTTCCTTTTCAATGAAAGAATGAATGAATAAAAAAATTCTCTCATTTTTCAATTAACACTTTTCTTTTATAGTGTTATTTTAATTGCCCTATTCCCATATGGAATGGGCTTGGGCTCCAACCCAAATACCCCATGTTTCCAAACACCCCCTAATTAGATATTTATTTTAATTCATCATTATCTTCAATTAAAATCAATTAATATATATTTAATATATATATATATATATATATATATATATATATATATATATATATATATATATATATATATATATATATATATATATATATATATATATTAACATTTAACAATAATGATAATTTATTTAAATATATGTAAACACATATTTAAATGTAATTTCACTTATTTAATTTTTCTAATAAATTAAATAAAGGCTATGACCTCAACAAATTTAATTGCATGGTAAAATTACCAAAATACCCTTTCGCCTAAAAAGATGAAAACACCCTTCTTTCTTCTTGGCTCTTAAATTATCTTCTATGTGTGTGAACCATAGGCTCCTCATCATATCGGCAGTGTATAGTATCGCGATTAGCACCAATTAATCGTCTTACTAAACACAGACCAAGATTGGCCCCTAGCAAGGCATCATGGCCACCCGATAGATTCGGATTCAGCAAAGTAGCTACCTGACAACGATATGGTTACCATACAATTCGATCCTTTCATCATACTATATCTTAACGAGACGAAGGCATAGAAATAGTGTCAACCTTTGGTTACTCTCGATATTATGTGTTTAGTTTCTAGACCAATGACTTGTATTATAATCCGGATAGAGCAACAACTCAATCCCATTGTGGCCACAGTTTTAGTGTCATTGCCATATAATCTGGATAGAGCAACAACTCAAAACTTGACGTCCTAAACCTTGTGTAATCATCCCGAAAAATCCTGGGCAGTTTATAAAACTCATTGGTCTCCTTTTCCGAAAACGGCACATCAACCCCTCTCACAAATACCATACCCTCTTTACAATCCGGGAGATTGGCATAAAACTCCCTCACTAGCGGCTCTATAGCTGGTTGTGCAGGAGCACTCATAAACACTTCCCACTTTCTCCCTCGACTCCAGTCCAGGGCCTGACTCGCGGTCAACCCACGCTTAGGAACAAAACCCTTATCCTTTCTTTTGATATCCCCTTCATATCTTTTCTAGGCCTCCTCACTCACGAAGCGGTCATCCACTTTTCTTCCTTTTCCCTTGCCCTTATATTGATGATTGGCTTTGACCGGCATTTTCTCCACAATTTAAGTTCAACTCAACCAACAATTCAAACCTAAGTGTTCTACACAATCAATTCAATCCTGCAAAAAAAAAAAAAAACAACACTTCCAAAAATTCGTACTTCAACCCCCAAACTACAATTTTTTTCAAATTCAACCAAAACACTTCAAAACTCAAAACCCACACTCCTCAATATCACCACATGCACAAACAACCTTTCCTCAAACAAATTCGAACTCACAAGCACCACAAATTTCACAACTCAACACAACCAATTTTTTTCAGATCTACAAATTAAAACTCAAAATTGTGCGATAAAAAGTTTAGGGAACTTGAGATCTTACCAATATGAAGGAATATTCGACACCAATTCGACCAGAATCAGCCTAGATTGGAAAGCCCCAAATTTCTTGACCTAAAAATTTTGTGAAATTTTCGCAAAATTTGTTGTTGAAATAAGTTGTTTTGATGTTTAGGAAGGTTAAGGAGTAAGAAAATTGGTTGGGAAAACACTGGGAATGCAATGGATTGAAGTTTGAAAATTTTTCTCTCAAGTGGATATGAAGAGTCGTGTGAAGAATGAAAAGAAAAAGTGGGTATTTATAGAAAAGAGTCGTCGGCGTGCTACGCCACGGCGAAGTTCTTCAATCAAGAACCCTAAAAAAAACCCAGGTAACCTCCAGAGGCTACACGCTCTCTTTTCAGCTTACTTCGCCCCGACGAAGAATAATCTTCGCCGCGGTGAATTGCCTTATCCAAATTTCGTCCCACCTGCTTCGCTGCGGCGACGAAAACTTCTTCGCCCCGGTGAAGTCTGGAGCATTTTCTGTCATTTTCTTTGCTAAAAACTTCACCTGAAACACCCAAAAACATACTAATCAATAATCATTCAAACTCATAAAGAATTCAAACAAATTCACACACAACAAAATGAAAAACAAATAATTAAAAAAAAAAAAAAAAACACTTGGGTTGCCTCCCGAGAAGCGCTTGTTTATAGTCGATAGCTTGACTCTCTCAATCCTTCAAGTTGGGATGTCAAGTCGGATTGGGACGGATTTGTAACTCAGCATCCCATCTATGTAGGGCTTCAATCTCTGTCCATTGACCATAAAGGTGCCCTTTTCTTCATGTGACACTTCCACCGCTCCGTATGGGTGAATTCTTGTTACTGTGAATGGTCCGGACCATCTAGACTTAAGTTTTCCGAGAAAAAACCTAAGTCTAGAGTTGAATAACAACACCGTCTGTCCTACTTCAAAGTCCTTCTTCTGGATATGCTTGTCATGCCACCTTTTTGTCTTCTCCTTGTAAATCCGGGCATTCTCATATGCTTCGAGACGAAACTCATCGAGTTCGTTCAAAGTCAACATCCTTTCTTCTCCAGCAGATTTCAAGTCCATGTTTAGTTGCTTAACTGCCTAGTATGCTTTATGCTCAAGTTCAACCGGCAAGTGACATGCCTTCCCATAGACCATCCTGAATGGACACATACCAATTGGAGTCTTAAAGGCGGTTCGATAGGCCCATAACGCATCATCCAGCTTCCGTGACCAATCTTTCCTAGATGCATTAACTGTCTTTTCTAAAATTCCTTTAAGTTCTCTGTTAGACAGTTCTACTTGCCCGCTCGTTTGTGGATGGTAAGGTGTTGCAACCCTATGTGTCACTCCATACTTACTCAACAGCGCATCCAATTGCCTATTGCAAAAATGGGATCCTCCATCACTAATGATTGCCCGTGGTACCCCAAACCTTGAGAAAATATTCTTTCTCACAAACTGAATCACTACCCTAGCATCATTAGTTGACAATGAAACTGTTGTGACCCACTTCGACACGTAATCCACCGCAACCAAGATATATGTATTCCCAAAAGAGTTTGGGAAGGGACCCATGAAATCAATCCCCCACACATCAAAAAGCTCAACCACTAGGATGTTGTTCAACGACATCTCATCTCTTTTTGAAATATTGCCACTCCGTTGACACTGGTCGCACTCCTGAATCATCCGGAAAGAATCCTTAAAGAGGGTTGGCCAATAAAACCCAGATTGTAGAACCTTGGCTGCTGTCCTAGCTCTTCCAAAATGGCCACCTACTTCCCTCTCATGACAATGTTGTAAAATGCTTTTCATCTCCTCCTTCGGGACACATCTCCTCATCACTTGGTCAACACAATGTCTGTAAAGAAAAGGTTCTTCCCAAAAGTAGTACTTCAAATCTGAGAAAAAATTTCTCTTTTGTTGGAACGTCATACCACTTGGGAGCACCCTTGATGACAAATAATTTGCAAAATCTGCGTACCATGGTGCTTTATCCACTCTCATCAACTTCTCATCCGGAAAGGTTTCTCTAATGGGAATTTCCTCCACATTTCCCTGAAGTGGTCTCTCAATTCTCGATAAGTGATCTGCCACCATATTTTCTGACCCCTTCTTATCACGAATTTCCAACTCAAACTCTTGAAGCAATAGGATCCATCTTATGAGCCAAGGTTTCGCTTCTTGCTTTGCCAATAGGTGCCTAAGTGCTGAATGGTCCGTGTAGACGATCACCTTTACACCTAACAAATACGAACGAAACTTGTCAAAAGCAAAAACTATAGCCAACAATTCTTTTTCAGTGGTGGTGTAATTCAATTGTGCATCAGTTAGTGTTTTGCTAGCATATTGAATTACATGCAACATTTTGTTCTTTCGATGTCCTAACACTACCCCTAAAGCAAAATCACTGGCATCACACATTAATTCAAATGGCAGCCCCCAATCGGGAACGGCAATAATAGGTGCAGATACAAATAATTTTTTAAGAGTTAGAAAGGCATGCATGCATTCATCATTAAAATCAAACAAAACATCTTTATTCAACAAATTGCACAAGGGTTTAGAAATCTTAGAAAAATCCTTGATGAAGCGTCTGTAAAACCCCGCATGCCCCAAGAAACTTCTGACAGCTTTGACATTCGATGGTGGTGGCAGCTTCTCTATCACTTCAGTCTTTGCTCGATCAACTTCTATTCCGTCTTTTGAAATCCTATGACCAAGCACTATTCCCTCCTGGACCATGAAATGACACTTCTCCCAATTGAGCACCAGGTTCGCTCTTTACATCGATGCAAGACAAGAGAAAGATTTGTTAGACAACTGTCAAAAGATGAACCAAAAACTGAGAAGTCATCCATGAAGACTTCTATGAACCGTTCCACCATGTCTCCAAAGATTGACATCATGCATCTTTGGAATGTTGCTGGTGCATTACATAACCCAAAAGGCATCCTTCGGTAAGCAAAGGTGCCATAGAGGCAAGTAAAGGTCGTTTTCTCTTGATCCTCAAGAGCAATGGCAATCTGGTTGTATCTTGAATACCCATCCAGGAAACAGTAATAGGCATGTCCTGCCAACCTCTCCAATATCTAATCAATGAAAGGTAGTGGAAAATGATCCTTCCTTGTCGCCTCATTCAATTTCCGGTAATCAATGCACACTCTTCAGCCCGTCACCATCCTAGTTGGTATCAATTCATTACTCTCATTCCTTACTACCGTGATACCTCTCTTCTTTGGGACCACTTGTACCGGGCTCACCTATGGACTGTCGAAAATAGGATAAATAATCCCCGCATCTAGGAGTTTCACCACCTCTTTTCCCACCACCTCCTTCATCGAAGGATTCAATCTTCGTTGTGGTTGCACCCTAGGCTTAATATCATCCTCCATGAGTATCTTATGCATGCAAAATGATGGCGAGATGCCTCTAATGTCCGAAATCGTCCATCCAATTGCTAGTCTATGTTCCCTCAACACCCTAATCAACCGCTCTTCCTCCAATTTACTCAATCTTGAACTAATGATCTCTAGAAAGGTTTTTGAGTCCCCAAGATATACATATTTGAGGTGGGAAGGTAAAGGTTTCAACTCAAGCTTTGGAGGTTCTTCATTTTTTTCCTTTTCCTTCTCTTTTTCAAAATCGAACTCCTCAAATTCTACATCTTGACTCTCATCAATCGGTTGAAGTGCTTCTAACAACCTAGCACATTCATTACTCACCGAATCATCTATCTCTACTGTTTTAGATTTGGCTATACATGCTTCTAGAGGTAATTGTGGGGTGTTCTCTTCTAAAGATTCCTCAACCAATTTGTCCACTACATCTACACTAAAACATGAATCCGTTTCGGATGGAAACTTCATCGCCTCAAAGACATTGAAAGTTACTGTTTCATCTTGAACTCTCAACAGTAACTTCCCTTCCTGCACATCGATAAGTGCTTTCCCCGTGGCCAAGAATGGTCAGCCCAAAATCAAAGGAATTTCCTTATCCTCTTCCATGTCCAACACCACAAAATCTGCCGGAAAGATTATCTTGCCCACCTTCACCAACACATCTTCTACTATCCCCCTCGGGTGTTTTATGGACCTATCCGCTAGTTGCAACGACATGGTCGTTAGCTTTACTTCACCAATTCCCAATCTCCTGAAAACAGAAAAGGGCATCAAATTAATACTAGCTCCTAAATCACACAAAACACGATCAAAAGTAATATCTCCTATAATGCAAGGAATAGTAAAACTCCCTGGATCTTTGAGCTTCGGGGGTAACTTCTTATGGAGAATGGCACTGCACTCCTCCGTGAGCATCACCGTTTCCTCATCTTCTAACTTCCTTTTGTTCGATAGGATTTCCTTAAAGAACTTCGCATAGCTCGGCATCTGCTGTAATGCATCTGCAAAAGGAATGTTAATATGCAATTTTTTAAAAATTTCAATAAACTTTAAAAACTGCTTATCTTGATTTTTCTTCTTCAGTCTCTAAGGAAAAGGCACGAGTGGAGTGTGATGTGCCAATTCTGGTGGTATCTCGGGGAATGGCAATTTCTCCTTCTTCTTTTGCCTTTCCTCCTTCTTCTTGTTCTCTTCCTCTAAACCGCTTGGTTTCATCTCAACAATGATCTCTTCATCAACGTCCTCTTCAGAATCTTCCTTTTTTCCTTGCTCAACTTCTTCCAAAACTGTCCCACTTCTCAAAATTATGGCGTTTGCTTGCTCACGTGGGTTAGTCACCGTGTTACTTGGTAAAGACCCCTGAGGTCTCTCATTTAGCTTCTCAGCCAATTGGCCCATTTGTACCTCAAGATTCCGAATGGATGCCCCTTGATTTCTAAAATTTGTCCTCGTCTCATTCATAAAACCCGTGGTCTCCTGCATGAATTTTCCAAACATGTCCTCCAACTTTGTCACTCTTGGATCTCCAGGTTGATTATTCACCCCTTGTTGGTTATTTGGAACTGTCCTCTGGTTCCATTGATTATTTTGCTAGTTCCTGATTTCCCAAGCCAGATTTGGATGATTTCTCCACCCCGGGTTGTATGTGTTGGAGTACGGGTTGTTTGGTTGTCTCTGATTTCCTATCAAGTAGTTCACTTGCTTCGATGATAAAGATGACGAAGCAAATGTGTTCCCCACTTGACACTCGCTGCTCACATGGTTTCCTACACAAAAATCACAAGTTAGTTGAGGTACTTGTACAGAGTTTACCTACATACTTCCTAACTGTTTCTGAAGTGCCGTGAGTTGGGCTGAGATGGCTGTGAAGGCATCAACTTCATGAAGACCCGAAGATTTTCTTGGTATTACTCTCTCATTTGGTCTTTGATAGTTGTTGCTTGCCAATACCTCAAGAAACTCATAAGCCTCCTCTGGTGTCTTGTTCTGCAAGGCTCCTCCTGATGCTGCATCCACCATGGTTTGCACATTACCCATCAGTCCATTGTAGAATGTTTGGACTTGAAGCCAAACTGGCAACCCATGGTGTGGACATTTCCTCACTAACTCCTTGTACCTCTCCCAAGCCTCATACAATGACTCGGACTCATCTTGTAGAAATGATGTGATATCATTTCTGAGTTTTGCTGATTTAGCTGGAGGGAAGAACTTGGTAAGGAACTTCTGTGCTAGATCATTCTAAGTTGTGATAGTTCCCGATGGTAGTGCCATTAACCACCCTTTTGCTTTATCCCCCAATGAGAATGGGAATAACCTTAGTCTAATGGCGTCATCTGATACTCCGTTCGATTTGAAGGTGTCACAAATTTCCAAGAAATTTGCAATATGCTGATTCGGATCTTCCTTCAAATCACCATTAAACCTTACCGACTGCTGGATCATCTGAATGATTGCTGGCTTAATCTCAAAGTTATTGGCTTGCACCGTAGGCCTAGTAATACTCGACCCACTGCCATTAACTGTGGGAACTGAGAATTCCCTTAGTGTCCTGTTTTCTGGTTCTGCCATCTCAACAACTATTTCTTCTGTTTCAATCACGATATCCTCTCTTTCTCTTCTCTCTCTGTTCAGTCGTCTGGCGGTTGTCAATCTCAAGATCAATAGGAACCACTGGCTGACGTCTCGCTCTTCGCATAAACTGCACAGAATCAACAAAAGAAAGTGAGATCACAAACTAACTGAAAATTTAAAACAAAAATTAAAACTTCAATCTAGCTAACTATAGAAAAACTCAATGTTAACTTAAAACTCAATTCCCCGGCAACGGCGCAAAAAACTTGATGCGTGTTTCCTACAACATGCAATATGTAGCAAGTATACTAATCGCACAAGTAATATAATGATGAGTGAGTGTCATTCCCACAAGGATTGTTGCTAAGCACTAAGTTTCCTAACGTTCTCAAGTTGAAGCAATCGAATTCTTTTTGGATTAAATGGGAGCAATTTAAACTATGATTAAAACAAAATTTTACTAAAATAAACTTAAACTATGAAAGCAAGATTTAAACGGGATAAAATCAATTCAAACAAACGGGTAGGGTTTTGACTTCATTCGAACTTTATGGGTTAAACCTAACGAATTAAGTTAATTTATATTCACATGCATTGATTGTAAATCGAACTCTCTAAAGTGTCAAACATACCTTCTCAGGCTATGTTTTCCTACTCTTCCCTATTAACCTTCTGCACCCAACAAATTGAAAGTTAATAATTCTAAGCTCATTAAGCACAAGAATCCTAAAATGATTTCATTGGTTCTTGAATCTATCTCTAGCATCCAATACTACAATGGTGATTACCCAAAAAGCCTAACATGATTCATTTCTCAATCTCATCATGTTCATCACATAAAACTAGTAAATGCAGAGTAAACACACAATCAAAGCAAAATCATATGAAAAGAAAATAATCAATAACTTAACCCATAAAAATCTGAACTACAATCAAACCCTAACCCAAAATGGGTTAGTTCATGGCTAAATCAACAACACAAATGAAAGAAACGAGAATACTAAAGTTCAACATAATGAAAATAAAAGAAAAGATAAGAAATCTCCCCAAAATGACGAATCCCCTGGTTCGAAATCAAATCTTTACCCTTGTTTAATCTCAAAAATTTCTCAAAATGAAACTAAGGAAATGTAAAAAACTGCTCTAACCCTATTCGAAGACTCCCCCCAAAAGGCTAAGTGTTTTCCTTTATATCTCGCCCCAAATTCCTCAGAAAAACACGTAAAAGTTAAACTGTGCGTTTTACAAAACTAGAAATTACAACCGTCGCCGCATCAGATAATGCAATATACGGAGCCTCCATTGTAGAGTCCGCTACAGTGCTTTGCTTAGAGCTCTTCCAACTCACTACACCCCTATTGAGACAAAATACAAACCCATATTGTAATATACTGTCTAGCTAGTAATTCTTTGAGAAATACATGACAAAATCCACTAAATAACTTTTATAAACTTATATACATAGCGGTATATAATGTAAAATCCGAAAATTCTAATTTTAATTCATATAAATAGATACACAAAATAACTGATATACTTTAGTAAGTACAAGGTAGTCTTGGATAGTGCCGCCAAACTCCTCCGCTTCCTAACATCCCACCCGAATGTAAATCATCTAGTACCTGCAAAACAGCAAAATAACGGAGTGAGCACTAATTGCTTAGTAAGTAAACCAAACTGCACTATTGTTTTTCCTCCGTTATTCAAATTCTAACTTTCTTTTTCTCACTTTAATCTTTGCTAATATTCTTCATTCTTTTCTGATATTCTGCATTCTTTTTTGATATTCTAATATTCTGCATTCTTTTCTGATATTCTGATATGCTACTTACCAACATGCAAAGACAATTAATAAAATTGTACATCATCGAGCACATAAGAAATGCTAAATCATGCAAGTAGCATAATACATATGCAGAATAGTAAACTTTTCTGAGAAAAGAATTTTCTTTTCTTTTCTGTTTCCTGTCCCTTATGCTGTATCTCTTTCTTTTCTTTTATGTTTCTCTTTCTTATTTTGTTTCTCTTTTGGTTTACCGATCGGACTAGGTTAAGGCATGGATTTGGAACCCTAGCCGTGTGAGTGTATACTGGGTACAGTCCTCATCTACATGCATTGTTGACAAACTGTACAAATGCTATATCTCTCTGCTAAGGTCGCTCACCAATGGCGGCGTGCATGTAGGTATTCTCTGTTGGGTACAGTCCTCATCCACATGCACTGCTGACGGATTGTACAAATGTTGTATCTCTCTGCTGAGGCTGCTCACTGATGGCGGCATGTATATGGGCATCTCTATCACTCACGGGTTCCCTATCGCAACAACCTTATAACATAGCATGCTATAGAAAGAGAATAGAAAGAGATACTATACACATTTCCAAATAAATTTCCAAGCTATGGAAATTCTACACTTGCATTCTTTAGTAAATGAGAAAAAATACAAACTTGCATGTTAGCTTAAAAGAAATCTACAAGCCATTTTATTTTCTTTCTTTTTCTCATTCTTTGCTAACATATTCTTTACTAATCTCATTTACCAAATCAAGGCTATATATAAATCATATGCACAATATATGCATGATCAAGCCCATTCTTTGATGTTCTTTCCAAGTTCACATACACAAACTTGAAAATTCATTATGGCATAAGGGTATGTCCTAAGATATTCTACCATTTTATCAACAATGCCATATCAAAGGAACACTTTAACATACAATTCTTTTCTAACACTTTCATGTGCTATTCAAGAAGTAGTAAAGGTTCAAGTAACTAGTTTCAAACATTAAGGGCCATTTCTCTCATGGAAATAACATGACCAAGTGATATTCTAAATTTTGGCATAACAATATGCACTCTTGAATACTAACATTTTACACTTGGTTAAGCCCAACATAATCTTTCTACTTCAATTCTTGCCTTTCTCTAACCTTTTCTTCAATAGGGTTTAGCCAACTCATGTATGCATTTTCTCTTTGGATTTTCATCAAACACTTTATATGCACATGCAACTACCATGTTGGCTACACTTCCACATCTCTCTAAATCCACCAAAATTTGAGCAAAAAACTCACTAACTATAGCATCAAACCTGGCCGTTTTCAACAATTCTCAACACTTCAAAAATTTCATCACTAATTCTTCCATAATTCCACCAATTCATCACATACTCATACACTACTTCTCATGGCTGGAAATTATGCATCATTCAAAATTAGAAACAGCCAACAATTCTCACATACAATCACATAAAATATGCAAGAATCATTCCACACAAGTCTTGCTCAAATCAAGTCTAAAATTAGGTTTACTTACCTTGAATGTGTGATATAACCTCTCTTTACTAAAAGTCTCTTCCTCTTGGACCTAGATCATATAAAAACCATAAGAATTTAAAACTTTAAAGTTTAATCACACTCCTTGTGCTAGAATCTTACCTTTGGATGCTTTAGGATTGAAAATCTATAAAAATCCAAGCCAAATCCTATGAGTTCCCTTTGAAATTTAGTGAAGAAAATTAAGAGAAAAAAGGGTAAGGGTGGCATGTACAAGGGCTGAATATGTGTTAGGGTTTCTTCTAATGAAACCTTATATCTAATAATATATCCATGTCTTCCCATTTTTCCCTTGCACTTTCTATGAAATTCCATCTATATCCATTAGTCAATTACCAAAATACCCTCATTTTTATTAGCTTCTTCGCATTATTTTGCTTCCTTTCACTTCCCACTTTTTCATCTAGTTATGAGTGAAAAGACAATTTTACCCCTAATGAAGTTTTAAGGATTTTTCTTCACATTTGTCTAAGGTAATATCAAAGACATCCAACTAAGGGTATTAGGTCATAAATAAAATTACGTACCTTGATGTCGGTTTTACATAGATTGTGAATGATAAGAGCTTGAATGTTTATATTTTTTTAGTGATTTAATTGGTTTATTTATGGAAAAATGTGCTTAAAGTGTGGAATTTGAATTAATTATTTCATAAATACCATTTATGGGATCATAGGTGCATTTTGAGTGTTTTCAGGCTCAAACAGATTGGTGAAGGGAAAAGAATGATGTCGATGGAATTCATGACGAGCAGGAACAAACGGTGCAAGGATCGGAGTTGGAACGACAAAGCTGTGACGCGTCGAAAATACAACGTAAAATCTAGAAATTCTTCAAGATGAGCATGCTCCACTATTTGGATCATAACATGAGCTGTGGAAATTGGAATTCAATGATTCTTGTGGCGTTGGAAAGCTTATTCAGAGAGCTAAAAAGTTTGTGTTGATGACTTGACCAAATTATGAAGATTTGGACACTTTAGATAGGAAGAACTATCACCATGGTGATGAGAAGCGATGGATCACGGGCTTATTTTGTTAATGCACTATCCTAATCCAAATCTGAATGGGCTAAGACATTTACTCTTTTCCTAATTAAGATCAGAACCCTAGGATATAAAAGGGGATTTTTGAGTAGTTTTAGGGGTCTTTTAGAGAGAGAAAGAGAAGGACTGCTACGAGTTGGAGATTGGGATTCTTGAAGCTCTCGTTCAACGATTAGAGAAGTGTTTTATATTTTTCTTTCTGAACTGATGTTATTGAATAGAATGATGAATTTTTTTATTATCATTATGAACTAACTCTCTTTTCTAGGGCTAAGATGTAGCCCAATTTATGAATATGTATTGACTTAAATTGTTGTTAATTCCTATTGAGCTTTTAATTCTAAGTTTTATTATTATGCATAATGCTTTCAATTCTTAAGGGCCCGAGATTTGATTGATATCATGGGTTAGGTTGAGATCGAGAGATGAAACCTAATTTGACTAAGGTAATAAAACCATAGATTGAGCAAACGCTAGAGATAGGTTATCGCAGTCTGTGAGGTTCTGGTAGATTCCATAGAACTTAATGATCTCTTAGCTTCTAAATCCAACTTAGAGATATCTTGGGTTGTCGCTTAAGGGTTAATTTGCTAATTGTTCGAGAGAAAGTTAGTGGGATTTCAGGGAATTTGGCTTTTAGAATATGCTTAATTAGGTTAGCAATAATTGTCAATGCATAGGATTAAATTGGTGTGAAATCTGTGCCCTAGGTTTAGTTATATTGATCTTTACTTCAAAGTGTTTACAAATTCTGCATTTGTTTAGTTTTTAGTTTATTACTTTTTCATTAAAGTCATTCTTAAAATTTTGTTTTATCAAATAGCAATCGAATAGACTAGTTTGGTACTTGGTAGGTAGTTCCCTTTGGATTAGACACTCGTTTACTCGAGCTTTATTACTTTCACGATTTCGTATACTTGCGAAAAGCCTGTCAAGTTTTTGTCGCCGTTGCCGGGGAACTATTTTGTTTTTCTAATATCAATACGAAATATTTAATTGCTAATTTGATTTGTTTTATTTCTGTTTACTAATTAATTTTTATTGTTGTTTGTTTTGTTTATGGTTTTCAGCTAGAATCTGGAGAGTTTAAGTTCCAGAGGTCGTGGTCATCTTAATCCACTAGATTTTGAGATCAAGAGAACCGCAAGGGCAAGTTGAGGAAAGAAAAGAGGCAAGCTAACTCTGAAAGATCAATGGCTAACATAAGAATTGTGAATCCCAATATGGGAAATCAAGAGAATGGGACTGAGGATTCTTTAGGGGGAAATGCAAATGGTGGAGCAGCAGTGGTTCAGAGAGCATTAAAGGACTACTCTAGTCCTACTGTTGATGGGTGCTATTCTAGCATCAGGAGACCACCCATTCAAGCGAATAATTTTGAGATTAAGCCAGCAGTTATTGGAATGATTCAGTAGTCGATCCAATTCACTGGGTTACCTAATGATGATCCCAACCTGCATATCGCAAATTTTCTGGAGTTATGCGACACATTCAGGCATAATGGAGTATCCGATGACGCAATCAGGCTAAGGCTTTTTCCATTCTCTCTTCGGGATAAAGCTAAGGCTTGGTTGATTTCTCTGCCATCTGGGAGCATCACGACATGGAATGAGTTGGCTCAAGCATTCCTCAATAAATATTTTCCACCTGCCAAGTCTGCAAAACTGAGGAGTGAGATCACCAACTTTTACCAACAAGATTCAGAGTCATTGTATGAAGCATAGGAAAGGTATAAGGATCTCTTACGGAGGTGCCCTCACCATGGTATACCAATCTGGTCCCAAGTGCAAATGTTCTACCAAGGGTTATTACCAACTATTCAAGCTATGATTGACATTGCAAGTGGGGGAGCCTTGAACAATAAAACACTAGAGGAAGCACACAATCTGATTGAGGTGATGTCAAACAATAATTATATGAGGGCTTCGGAGAGAACTTCAACAAGAAGATCACCGGGAGTGCACAAAGTTGACAGGTACACTGCGTTGGCTGCACAACTTACGAACATCCAGAAGGAATTAGGTAATGTGTTGAAAATAAATGCCATTGAATCTTCTTCTCTAACATGTGACCTTTGTGCAGGAAATCATTCATCGAAGGACTGCTGTAAAACCCCCCTTCGGTCGGTATCCTCTGAATATCCCTCAATGAGAATCCCGAGGATACATGTCTGGAAAACAAGTTGTATTTAGAAAAATCTATGTAAGGATAATAATAATAATATCCAAAACATGCATATAAAATGTCACGCAGGATCCAAACTTATAATTTACAAACTTTAAGAAATTACACAATCAAAACATATTCATAGGGTGGAAGCTTCCAAAGGTATTTGACAAATATTTATCATTTACTTTATTTACATCAAGATAAAAACATCGAGATGACAATAAATCATCTCCCCTCACGTGTAGTCCCACTGTCTCTAGCATCCCTCGCTTCTAGTTTACCTGCAAAGCAATCAACAATGAAAGGGTGAGTGCTAATCGCTCAGTAAGGAATGATCTGTTTCATTCTAAATGTACTATTTGATCTTTATTTAAATATATTTATTAACACATCACTTATCTTTTACATCTAGGGATACTTCCCCTTTTATTATTAATTCATATGCTTTTCATCATTTTATCCCATGGCTATATAAACATCAATGTGTACATGTAACAACTCCTCTTTAGTACTATTTTTATAATACGTACTATGTAAAATATAGATATGTATATAATATGAAAGATAGTGGGCTCAAATTTTTCTTTACTCATAAAAATATACTTCTTTACAAATACAAAATACTATGTATTAAAAACTTTCTAATCAATACAAAATATTATAGCTGGTGGACAGTGGTGCCAATACTTTTCGCTCCTCGACGCCCATCCGACCGCTACCCCTATTTCCTGCAAAACTGAGAAAAACAACGGGGTGAGCACAACAATGCTCAGTAAGTAAATCCTCTACTACCTATCCCCGCAACTCACTCTTTGGTTCTTTCCTTACTCTACTGTTCTTCTATTTCTATTTCTCACTGTTTTTCTCTTTCTTTCTGATACTTTTATTCTCCTTTAACTCTGTTATGCTACTTTTATTCTCTCTGTTCTTATTCTCTTATTCTTACCTACCATGAAGGACAATCATGGTTCTCTCTTATTCTCATCATACTTACCATGAAGGAAAGCCATGGTTCTCATTCTCATTCTCGTTATACTCTCATTAACCATGGAAGAACTCATGGTACATGCATCTATGATATGTACATGCAACTAATGTAAAAGAACTGCATGTTTTCTTTCTTCTACTCTTTATTCTTACTAGGTCAAACTCTCTCATTCTTTCTCATACTCTCTCTCTTTCTCTCTCATTCTTTCTCAGGCTTTCTCAAGCTTTCTCATTCTTTAATTCTTTCTATTATCTCATAATTCATTTATACTAACTCACTCTTTAAATGTCATGGCCCTGTCTTACCGTAGTCACGGCTGGGACTTCTCTCGCTCTACGTGACTTCTACTGATTCTAGCCGATCGGACTCGGTTATGCATGGATTCGGAACCTTTGGCCACGTGAGTGTATAATCTCTCTCTCGGGTACTCGGGTATAGCCCTCATCCGCATGCACTCTCACGGGCTACACCACTTCTCTATCTCATACTCATGCCACTCTCTCAACGCGGCGTACATGCGGGAATACTCTACCTCTTACTCACGGGTTCCCCATCGCATAACCTACTCTATGCTCTTATCTCTCTCTTATTCTTTCTCATGTTTGCTCATCTCTTTCTCAAGCTAGTACTCATACTCAAGCTACTACTCATAAGACAGCTTAACTCTTAGCTTTTCGCATCTCTGTTCTTTCTATTTCTTCTCTTTCTCATTCTTACTCATTGGAATGTCACGACCTCATCTGACCGGAGGCACGGCTGGGCGCTACCACTCTACGTGACTTCCATTCATTTCGCTACCGATCGGATTTAGTCATGCATGGATTCGGAACCTTTGGCCATGTGAGTGTACAATCTCTCTCTCTCTGAATGTTACAGCCCTATCTTACCGGAGGCACGACTGGAACCGCATGTTCCACTTTGCGTGGACGGTCCACACCTCATCCCTCCGGAGGAGGCACGAGTGGGGATCACAAAGCACCCACTCGTGACTCTACTCATCACTCACAGGTTCCCCATCGCACAACTTACTCTATTCTCTTCTTGAACTCTTGTGCACAAGATCTCTACTCTTTCTCTAGCTACTCATCATAATGTAGCTTAACTCTTAGAGTAATTCTCTACTCTTTCTCAACTTTTCTCTTTACTATCAGAGTATTCTCATTCTCTTTACTCTTAAGAGTTGCTATTCTCAACATTCTCTACTTTTTCTCACTCAAACTATTACTCATAGTATAGCTTATACTCAACATTCTCTACTCTTAAGCTAGTACTCATAAGGTAGCTCATAATCAACATTCTCTATTCTTTCTCAAGCTACTTCTCAATGCACAATTAATGCATATGGATAGTTCATACTCATTAATGCACTTTTGAAATGCCAAATGCAAGATTTCCTCAAAACAGTTATTCTGCACAAGTCACACTAAAAAGGCCATAACTTTCGTTATACACCTCGGATTGCTACGATTTTGGTCTCGTTTTAAAGCTTAGAAACAGGGCTATAACTTTTATGTTTTGGTCTTAGCCCAGATCAATCCGTAAGTTGCCCAAAAATCACTTAGAAAGTCACGGCAGTGACAGGGCAGATTTCACTTAGGCATTTCATCAAACAACTCATGTGCATACAAACACTCTTCTCTAACTACAACTCTCCTTCTCTTTTTAACCATCCAAGATTGGAAATAAATTCCCTTCCATGGGCATAAACCCTACCATAGAAAAACACTCCCAAACTACATACTCAAACTCCTCCAACTTCATCTCAAACTCATCACACATTAACACTTCCCATAAAGGAAATATGCAACAAACATAACATATCTACTCTTCTCAACTCAATTCTTCAACAAATAGGCATACATCTCTACTCAATTTCTCAGTAAACATCATATATACATGCATAAATAAATCTCTACTTAAGAATTTCTTAAACTTTAGCTTGAGTTGGATTTACTTACCTCATACTTGAGTAGTCTCCATTAAAGCTCTCTACTCTTGTTGGACCATAGCTTTCCCTTATTTCCTAAGCATAAACTTAGTAAGAACTTAATCCTTACATGAATAAAATTCATCTCTAAAGTAGGGATTCTTACCTCTTCTTGCTTAGGATCACTTCTTTGTCAAATTCCAACTCAAAACTCTCAAAAATCCCTTGGAAGATTGAGTGAGGAATTGAGAGAAAATGGGAGATGAAGAGGCGGTGGAAATGGGTAAAATGAATGGGTTTAGAGAATTCAACCCTTATTAACTCATATAATATCCACTCTTTCCCATTTTGCCCTCACTCTTTCTTGAAATTTCCACCTTTATCCTTTAATTTTTTACAAACTCACCCCCATTTAACACTATTCTCCATGAAATTTCCTTACATTTTACTCCCCACTTTTCCTGCTAATTAGGGGTAGAATGATCATTTTACCCCTATGGAGAATTCTCTAGAAACTTCAAGGAACTTTTCTGCCGTATCGTCGCCGCGGCGAAGAACTTTCTGTCACCCTGGCGAAATAGTCCAGAACCAACACCGCCAACACAGAACCAACGTCGCCGCGGCGAAGCTTCTCCCTCTCCCCGGCGAAGACTGAAACTCCAAAATATGCTAAGTCTTGATCAATTCCATGGTACACACTCAATCAAACCCAAAACATAAACTCAACCAAACAACATGAACAATGTACAAACTCATTTAGGGGCACTTCAGCAATTCTTTAGGCCATACCTTAAACAGTGGCTACGTATTTCAAGTGGGGTGTTACAGTACACATACAAATAAGTATGTAAACATAGTACACACACATCACATGTCATGACATAACATCTAAAATCATCTAACATGAGTATAAATCATCTCATGATGTAAATAACATCATAACTCATGTAATGCAACTAAATGCATATGAAACATTTAACGTCTAGCCGATCGGACCTTTCTTAGTATCTTAAGCACTTCATATCATCTAGCCTCAAATTTCATCTAGAGCTCATATCATTGGGAGGCGTGCTTACGCGTTATTTAGCATCTAAAGCATATATTCATCTTTCCTCAACCGGTATACGAGGATATGCTTACGCGTTTTCCATCATGTCTATATGCATCTCTATTATGTCTATTTGCATCTCTAACATCTTATGGCACGTAAATACATATTTTGGTGAGCTTAATACTTTTAATTCATCTATGGATTATCAATCCATTTACATTACCTCTTGCTCACATACATCATCTTAAAACATGTATTATATTGCATCTTCATGCCATTTCATAACATTAATCATGTATTGACATCATGACCATGTATATCTTTCAAAGATCATCTAACTAATGGGTAAACATTAGTACATGGCATACTTAAAATAATACATTAATAATCAATTCATAATCATAATAATTGATCCTGTTAAATCTTAAACTTCAATAACCAGTTTATACTTCAGGCCATTTTCCATCTATTTCTCAAACGAATTGGCTCCTGGAATAAACATAAAAGTTACAGGTCTGTGTCTTAGCTTTCTAATGCTTCAAGAATCATCTCATTTTGATTTTTATAACTCAAGTTATGGTCGAAATACTGAAGCAAGGTTAACAAAACCCCTAAGCTCACTAAATCCGAATTTTCATATTAACTATGCCACATCAATTCCTATTAACATTAACCAATAGGTCAACTTATGGATCAAATAAACCTCCCCTTAATAGTCTTTAACATTTTAAAGGAAGTGTAAAATCTCATTCTCATAATCATCCATTATTGCTATAACATTGTAAGCTACAACACATCAACACTTCTAATAGCAACCATTCAACACCATGTGGCCTCCATACTACAAGTTTTGCCACAATCAGCATCCACACTTCATTTTCTTCAATCAAACATAACAACTCATAAAACATAAATAGCCATAACTTCATGTATAATGAATTCAAAGCAATAAGTAGAATAAATGAGTTCAACTACACTTGCCATCAACTAATTCTATGCCTTAAAGCCTTAATTTAAGGTTTTATAAAAATCTACAAACCCTAGCATAAACCCTAAAGTCATGGGAGGTTCTTCCTTACCTTTTTAAAGACTTCCTCCAACAAATCCTTTGCCTTTGACTTCTTTTACACCTTAATCCTACATATATAACATTATACCTCAACATCTACCTCAAATCTTCAAATCACATCAAAACTAAAGTTTTTATTCCTTACCTTAAACCCTTCAAATTGGAGATCCAAGGCTCCTATCTTGTTCTCCTTGAAAAATTAAGCAAAACTCCTTTAAAACTTAGAGAAAGAAAGCTTGTTTCATTGAAGATTTGAGAGAAAGTGGAAGAAATGTTGAAGAAAGGCTCTCTCCTTTGGCTTGAACGAATTTCATCTCATTTATAGGAAAATATTTCATTTATTTTCCAAAATTATCCAATTGGCCCAATTATTTTAATTGTATAACTCATAAGTCCTCAATTCTTCATATAAGGGCATTTTGGTCATTTCACACTAGACATAATTATTACTTAATTAATGCCATTAAATGCAATGAAGCCTACTCATGCCTGACTTTTTCAATGCTTATCCATAGGAAAAATAACCATTTTGCCCTTAAGCCTTTCTATGGATAATTGATTCATACCGTTCCAAATGAATTGACTATTTAGCCCTTAGTTACATTTTATGCTTTTTAACATAAAATTAACATCTAAAGGACTATTTTGAGTTAGGAACATACCTTTGACATCTTGGGTATTACAACTGCCAAGAAGGGAACCCGTTTGCTCAGCCTGAACAAGCCAATTATGTCAATAACTTCCAAAGGGGGCAAGGGAATCCATATTCCAACACATATAATCCTGCGTGGAGGAAACACCCGAACTTTTCCTAGAGCAACAATAATGAGCAAAAGCAAGCTCCTGTTTTTCAACCTCAAGAGCCAAAATCTAATTTAGAGAATATGTTGACCAAGTTCATTGAAGAGACAAGCAAGAGGTTTGAGAAGAGTAACATTCTCGCCCAAAATCAATCCACCTCTATTAGGAACCTTGAGACTCAAATTGGGCAAATTCACAGCATATTAGCGGGAAGAACTCAAGGAGTTTTGCCGAGCGATACAGAGAAGAATCCCAAGGAACAAGTGCATGCAATCACCTTGAGGAGTGGTCGAAGCTTGGAAAATTCAGAAGGTGAAAAACAAAGGAAAGAACAAACCCTACAAAATGAACAGAGGGAGGATCGCCGCAGTGATGAGTATGATGGCCGTGGCGAGAGTGAAAATGCAGAAAATTTCGTCCGAAGGAAGGACGATCACCGCGGCGAGGAAATTGGTCATCACGACGACCGTGATGCAGTTTCGATTTCATCAGGATTATCAAACAATCACCGCGGCAATGAATCTGGTGGCCGCGGCGATCGGACATATGAGCAGAAAACCCCTTCAAGCCAAGCGACCTTGCTGTACCCACAACGGTTGAAGAATTAGAAGCTCGACAAGCAATTCGGTAAGTTCATTGACATGTTTCGAAGTTTACATATTAATATCCTTTTTGTTGATATGCTAGAACAGATGCCAAAGTATGCAAAATTTCTGAAGGAGATCCTCATGCACAAGAGGAAATTCGAGGAACACAAAAAGGTTATGCTAACGGAGGAATGCAGCGAGCTGATTCAAAGGAAACTACCACCTAAACTACGAGATCCAGGGAGTTTTACTATCCCTTGTGTTATTGGTAGTTGTTATTTTGATAAAGTGTTATGTGATTTAGGGGCTAGTATTAACTTAATGCCGTTTTCCATCTATAGGAAGCTTGGATTGGGAGAAGTGAAGCCAACCACCGTGTCTCTCCAATTAGTTGATCGATCGATAACATATCCTAGGGGGTAGTCGAAGACATCCTGATTAAGGTAGACAAATTGATTTTCCCAGTAGATTTCATAGTGTTAGACATGGAGGAAGATAGGGAGATACCATTAATTCTAGGACGACCTTTTCTAGCCACGGGGAGAATGTTGATAGATGTCCACCAAGAGAAATTAATCTTACGGGTAGAAGATGAGCAAGTAGAATTTGATGTCTTTAAATCTATGAAGCGTCCATCTGAAGTAGACTCATGTTTTAAGATTGATGTTCTCAATACCATAGTGGAGCAGAATTTTGAAGAGAGCTACCCAATTATCCCCCTAGAAAATTGTTTAATGAATTCTAGAGATCAGGAGGATGAAGTTGATAGTGAAGGGATAAGGGAGTGTGTAAGATACTTAAATGCTTTACCACCTTTGATTTGTCCAAAAGCTACTCTGATCAGAGAAATTGGAGCTGTGGAGTCTCAGTTAACTTTACCAATCACAAAGGCACCGACACTTGAGCTCAAGCAACTACCATCTCATTTAAGGTATGCATTTCTAGAAGAAGGTAAATTTTTTTCAGTCATTATTAATGCTTCTTTGAGTGTTGTAGAGGAAGACAAGTTGCTGCGCATATTGAGAAAATACAAGAAGGCTCTTGGATGGACAATTGGGGATATAAAAGGTATCAGTCCTTCGATTTGCATGCACAAGATCTTAATGGAGGAAAGTTACAAGCCTACCGTCCAACCACAAAGAAGATTGAATCCCTCAATGTAAGAAGTGGTCAAGAAAGAGGTGTTGAAGCTTTTAGATGTAGGAATAATATATCCAATTTCGGATAGTGCATGGGTGAGTCTAGTTGGTAGCATGCCGAATGCACCAAATTAATTAACCTTACTAACCTAACTACTAAATTGTATATAGGGTGAGCAAGGGTCGATCCCACAGGGAATGATTCGATTAAATCCTATATTCTATGCCAATAGCCACAATGAAAACAACACAATAAAACCCTAAATAGTGAACAGGACAACACAACAGAGTAATGAAAGGGGTTTGTAATCAAGGCAAACTAAAGTATAACAAATAAGTCTCTAATGGAAGAAAAAAATCAGGTTAAAAACAATTAGTTCTCGGTTCAAGATCCACCTAAACATGCATTGGACACGAACTAACTGTAACACTATTCTATCTCGTTATTATGGAACTACTGACCCTAGGAAACAACAAGCTCTATTACCCGAATTCTCCCTTAATTGTCACTACTGAAATAAGCTCTTCAAGTAGATCCTAACCCTCGAACAACCTAGAATAAGCTCTCTAAGTTTAATTCAATGGCAGCCTTAAGAATTAGGAAAGTAGATCAATCTAAACAACAATCACACAAGCTCGGATTATTTAACTTAGGTTATGTTATTCAAGATGACAGAATGAAAACTTGTCCATAATCATCTATCATCATGTGTTACCCATTGAATAGAAAAAGGACAATTACGGATCACAATTCCTAATTCTAACAGATAAAATTTCGATAAAATAATTCAGCAGGCCATTACTAAATCACTCAAAGAAAATTATAAACAATTAAAAACAGAATAACATAAACAATTCCAATAAAAACGAGATTAAGAACAATGTTACTGAAGTTAGGTTACACCAATGACATGAATTTAGGCTTCAAAATCCCCTTGAACTTACGAAGAAAGATCAGCCTCACATCTTGACGTAAAAAGTAAAAGAAAACCGAAAAAACTCAAAACCACTGATGTTCTCTTCTCCCCCCTTTTTAAGCTAACAACTCATCAATAAATAACATGTTTTTTCTTTAATTCTACCCCAAGAATCATGAAAATTCTTTCCTAGACGTTTCCTAAAAGATAGACTTCCAGATTGGTCAAAATCTTATTAGATATGGAAAACAGAATTCGTCTCCAGCTTGCACCAGGATTCTCGCAATGTAAAAGATCTTTTCTGGGGCTCGGTCACTTCATAAAAATTGTAGTCCATGATGTGTAGATGAATCTGGGCTTTTAAATCACTCGCTTTCGATGGAGCCTGTTCGAAGATTCAATACTCAGCCAGGAAATCCTTCCACGACTAGGATTCCAGGTTCGGTTTTGCAACAACTAATGAAGACCCAAACGAACTCGGATTCTGGCCCATAATACCTTCCTGGAAAGTTTGATTCGTTAAATTTACTTTTTCTGAAGAACACTTTTACAATCAAGAAATGTGACTCCATGAAAAACCTGAAAAACACAGCACTGGTCAGAATAACAAAAAATCTGGAATTTCCTAATCTTTTCTCAATTATTTCCTAAAGTCTATCCAATTATGCCAAACTCACAAAATAAACTCTAATCAACTCAAATAGGCATAAAACATAACGAAAAACATAATATGGGAGGAATAAAAATATATAGATTACACTTTTATCACCAGTCCAAGTAGTGCCAAAGAAGGGAGGAATGACAGTGGTCCGTAATGACAACAACGAGCTGATTCCGACACGAATAGTCACGGGATGGAGAGTATGTATCGACTATCACAAGCTGAATTCCATGACTCGTAAGGACAATTTTCCATTGCCATTCATCTATCAAATGTTAGAGAGGTTAGTTGGCCATGAGTTCTATTGTTTCCTAGACGGATATTCAGGCTACAATCAAATTGCCATAGCGCCAGAAGATCAAGAGAAGACTACTTTCATGTGCCCATACAGAACATTCGCCCATCGAAAAATGCCTTTTGACTTGTGCAACACTCCTGCAACTTTTCAACGTTGCATGATCTCAATTTTTTTCGATATGGTTGAGAAGTCCATTGAAGTTTTCATGGATGATTTTTCTGTTTTTGGAGATTCTTTTGATGATTGCTTAACTAACTTATCTAATATTTTGCAGAGATGTGTTGACACTAACTTGGTGCTAAATTGGGAAAAATGCCATTTCATAGTATGAGATGGGATTGTATTAGGTCATCGGATATCAGCGAATGGAATTGAGGTGGATCGAGCGAAGATTGAGGTCATTGAGAAACTACCACCTCCAAATTCAGAGAAGGCTGTCAAAAGCTTCCTTGGGCATGCGGGTTTTTATAGGAGATTCATACAGGATTTTTCTAAAATCTCTAAACCTCTCTGTGATTTATTAGCTAAGGATGTCCCTTTTAACTTTAGTCAAGAGTGTTTAGATACATTTAAATGTTTAAAAGCAAAGTTGATTTCTGCTCCTATTATTGTTGCGCCCGATTGGGAACTACCTTTTGAACTCATGTGTGATGCAAGTGACTATGCTTTAGGGGCTGTTTTAGGACAGCAAAAAGGTAAGGTTTTGCATGTGATCTATTATGCTAGTAAGACTTTAACGGGACCATAGTTGAATTATGCCACTATTGAGAAAGAATTTTTAGCAGTAGTATTTTCTATTGATAAATTTCGCTCTTATTTGCTAGGTACCAAGGTTATTGTGTACATAGACCATGCTGCGTTGAAGTACCTCCTAGCAAAACGGGACTCTAAGCCAAGATTATTGTGAAGGGTATTGCTCCTACAGGAATTTGACTTTTAGATCAAGGACAAGAAAGGAACGGAAAATCAAGTGGTTGACCATTTATCCCGATTGGAGTCCAACAAAGAAGTTCAAGAGGAAGAGAAGCCAATCAATGAATACTTCCCAGATGAGCAATTGTTTGCAATTCAAGAAGGGTTGTGGTTTGCGGACATTGCCAATTATTTGGCGCGGAAGGTTATGCCCCCTGGAATGAACTCCCAGAAACGAAAGAAATTTTTTGCGGATTTAAAGTACTACTTTTGGGAGGATCCATTTTTGTACAAGCATTGCGCCGATCAGATGATAAAACAATGTGTGCTAGAGGAAGAGATGACTAATATACTTCGTCATTGTCATTCAATGGAAGTTGGTGGTCATTTTGGCTCGACAAAGACCGTCGCTAACGTTCTTCAATCAGGATTTTTCTGGCCCACTCTTTTTAAAGATGCTTTTTGTTTTGTTTGTGATAAGTGTCAACGGGTTGGGAATATATCTAGGATGCCATGCCTTTAAACAATATCCTAGAAGACGAATTGTTTGATGTTTGGGGGATAGATTTTATGGGACCTTTTCCTTCTTCGTTTTCTAACCGTTTCATTTTGGTTGCTGTAGATTACGTTTCGAAGTGGGTGGAAGTTGCTGCGTTGCCAACAAATGATGCTCGTGTAGTTATCAAGTTCGTAAAGAAGAATATCTTTTTAAGGTTTGGCATGCCAAGGGCTATTATCAGTGATGGTGGTTCACACTTCTGTAATCGCCAATTCGCAACGTTGTTGAGCAAGTATGGGGTTACACATCGAGTGGCTACCCCATATCACCCACAAACCAGTGGCCAAGTTGAAGTATCTAATAGGGAGCTGAAACGAATCTTGGAAAAGACAGTAAGCACATCTTGAAAGGATTGGGCAACTAAGCTTGATGATGCACTATGGGCGTATAGGACGGCATTCAAAACACCAATAGGAATGTCGCCCTATAGGATGGTTTATGGAAAAACGTGTCACTTGCCAGTGGAGTTAGAGCACAGGTCGTATTGGGCAGTAAAGTTTCTGAATTTTGATCTACAAGCCGCAGGAGCAAAACATTTACTACAACTCAACGAGATGGAAGAGTTTCACAATAATGCATACGAGAATGCCCGAATTTACAAAGAAAAGACTAAGCAGTGGCATGACAAACACATTGTGAACAAGGAATTCAAGGAGGGCGACAAAGTGCTGTTGTTCAACTCAAGACTACGACTTTTTCCAGGAAAATTGTGCTCAAGATGGTTTGGCCTATTCATCATTCACTGCATGTTTTCGCATGGGACGATAGAGCTTCACCACCCGACGAAGGGAACATTAAAAGTCAACGAGCAAAGATCAAAACCCTATATTGAGAATGGGAATGACGACAAGAGGGTTTCAATTCATCTTCAGAATCCTAATTGACGACAGAAATGAGTCGAGCTTAAGACTTTAAACAAGCGCTTTTTGGGAGGCAGCCCAAAATTTTGATTCTGTTTATTTTTAATATTTTTATTCCCTTTTTCATTGTATTTTTTTCTGTTCAGTATTTTTTTTGTGTGTGTGTTATGTTTTTGTGTTAGTGTTCAGTATTAATTTTGACGTTTTGATTGTCTTTGTCAGGGTATGGGAAACACACATTCCTGGAAAAGAAATAAACACTTCCGCATCATGCTCGCTGCGGTGGTGAACTCCATTGCTGTAGCGAGCGTGCATTTCACGCACGAACCAGAGCCAGATGATTAATCACGCTCGATGCAGCAATGAACCCCATTCTTTGCGGCGGCGTGAGTCCACGACGCGACAAAAAATCACGATCGCCGTGGCGACGCATACTATTGCCGCAACGATCATACCATAAAACGCGAATTTGCGTTTAAATGAATCTGCTCCTCTTCTTTTGTACACATTCTTCATTACATTCACCCCACAGTTTGTAGCACAACCTCTTTTCCCCAAAAAATTTTTGTTCCTTTCTTACACATCATTCACCCATTTTCACTTGTTACTCCATTGTTCACTAATGCATCCCATTTCACAGATTAAGCAAGCAAGAGGATTTTCACGAAAAAAAAAAAAATCAAGGTTAGGGTTTCAAGAGCAAAAATTGGGGGTTTTCGAAAATTCATCTAATCCATATCAATTCAAGGCATATTTGGATAGAACAAGGTTCAAGTAAGTGTTTCTCACCCATTTTGCATTGTAATTTTGAGTGTGGAAGGGTGGAATCCATTGATTTGAGTTTTATGGAAGTGTGGGATGATTTTGTGTTGGTTGTTGAAGATTGGTAGAGATTGAGTTGATTTTTGTGGGAGTGTTTATTGTTGTGATTGTATGTGATTGAAGAAGGGAAGTTGAAGCTTAGGAGAAATTACGGTGCTTTTTGTTGAGCAGTGTGAGTAGTTTGAGTGAGTGTTTGGATTAAGTTCGAAATTGTGATAATGGCACCTAAAAGGAAGCCAGGAACCGATAGGAGAGACAAAGGAAAAGGGCAGGCTCCAGTGATACCCGGTTTGTTAGTCAGGCTGCCTAGGAACGATATGAAAATTTTGCAAAGAAACCAAGAGGATTTATTGAAGAAAGGGGGCTGGTGTTTACAGAAGCTTTTAAGGGAATAACTGATGTGATTACAGCTCTGGGTTGGGAGAAATTTTGCAAAAAGCCCCCGGCGCCTGCTGTTGCCTCTATGGTAAAGGAGTTCTATGCCAACGTTCCTGATAGGATTGACGGGAGGACGATGGTAAGAGGTAAAGAGATCATATTTAATGCAGTTGCTATTAATCAGTTTTATGGGCTGTCGCAAGTTGAGCTAGATGACGATGCCTATGCCGCCTTCAAGCAACAAGTGGATTTTGACGCAGTAATTAATTCTTTGATAGAAAGGAAAGCTACATGGTTTATTGCGGCTAGGGAACACATCCGTTTTGAAAGTAAGTTTGTGGACTCAACTTCACGTATGTGGTTGTATTTTGTATGTTCTCGATTGATGCCCTCCAAGCATATGAGCACTGTTAGTAAAGCTAGGGCAATCTTGATGTATGCTATCTACCAGAAGATGAGGATGAATATGGGTGAGATTATCTTTCAAGAGATTACCCATTCGGCAAAGCGTAACAAGACTGGTTTCTACTTTCCTCACATGATTACTGCATTGTGTAAGCAAGCTGAAGTGCCTTTGAATGCTGAAGAAGTTTTTATTCCGCAAGGGGTGAGTCTTACCATGCAATTTATGCACAATTTAACCAGTGAGGGCAGAGTAGAGGTACCCAAGACCAAAGCATCTTCATCGACGAAGCTTTCCCAAAGAGATCAATTGTCAAAGCTGAATGAAGATATCGAAAAGTTAAAAAAGCAACAGAATCGTCAAGAAGCCTGGATGACGTGGATGAGTGGGCAAATGAAGGTACAACATGAGATGAGGTTGCACTTGCTCATGTTGGGATTAAGCAACTTGCTCATGCTGGGATAGCAGCACCAGGGTGTGAATGGACTGATTTTGTATACCCAGTGGATGAGGAACAAGGTGATGCTCCTGATGAGGATTCTGAGGAGAGTATGGAGGAGTAGAGTGCAATTTCAGTGTATTTTAGTTAATGTTGTTAGTACTTTTTTCTGTTTGGTTGTTTTTCTGTTTTGATGTATGCGCATTTTGCTACTGTGTGTCCTTGAGTCTTTGTGAACTGTTAGTTTATTTTTGTTTTTGTTAATGCTCTTTTATCCATTCTTGTATTATGCATAACTATGATGGCCGACAATGTCTGTTTTAGTTTTTTTTTTTTGCTTTGGTAGAACGAATGGCGTTTACGCATGGACAGCCTTATTACGTTGAGGACTGCGGTAACGTTCTCTTTCTCTTATTCCTACACTTAACATTGGGGCCAATGTTGATTTTATGGTTGGGGGTAGGAATTTAAAAAACTTAAATTGAGCAAAATTTTTGTATGGATTTAGAGAGCAGTTTTTTCTTTTATTCTTTTATTTTAGGTTGTGAGTTTTATTTTTGTCTCTTGGATAAAGTCATATGTCAATGATAGGAATGTGCTTGCAATAACATAGAACTAATGGAGGACATTAATTTTTACCTTTACTTACGGATGTATGTGATTATTAATGACATTGAGTTGAGACCCTAGTGAAGTGTGGATTGAAAGTGGTTCAGTTTACCTACTTAGAGACGTGTTATGTGTGAACTTTCCATAAACATTATTGCAATCTCAACAAACTCTAGAACTCATTTGACAATCACTCAAGGCGAAATTCTAGAATTCAAATCACTTAGGAAATGATTTAGGCTATTTTTGGACCGATTGAGCCTTTCAAGCTGACCCTTTTGTATTGTTATCGCTAGTTAACCCCTTGAGCCTATTAAACACAAATTGGCCTCGTTTTTCTTTCTTTGAACTTCATTTTTACCCTACCCTGAGCATGAGCTTGATACACAATCCTACCCATTTTATCTTTGAGAGACTTTATTGTTCTTCAAGCTTATTACGAGTTTTGGTAAGGAAGTGTAGTTGCCACAACCCACGTGTGCGAAGAAATTGGTTGGGGGTTGTGGAGTGTTTGTAAGATCAGTGAGGATGTGGGTGTTTCATGCTTTCTTCTGTTATGTTTATTAAATTGTTGTTAAAAAAAAAAAAAAAAAAAAACAAATCATGGCGTTTGAAAAGCATTGTGAAAAGTTGGAATTATGAATGGGTTATTTTACTGTCAAAAAGGAAGAGCTTGATAAAGGTTGGGAAACTACCGAATGAAAAAGAGAAGTGGTGTGTATGACAGTAATAAGAGTGAATGAAAATTTAGTCTCTTAATTGGATTTTTGTTAATTTCTCTGTCCGTTCCTTCATGAACTCATACCCCAGCCTAACGTTACAATCGTACAAAGACCTATTGATCCAAGGTGATGTGGAATTCTACATTAGTGGAGAGTGTTTTGAAAAGTGAGCCTATAGAGTTTGATTTCATGATTCACATATAAGTCATAACCTGAATATTGAGATAAAAATTTTGTTTACGAATATTGTGCATAACACCATCCGAGTTTGTAGACTAATGGTTTGTGATTGTATGGACGTTCTAGGGTTGATAACGAAAATGGAATTGATGTTTGCATTGTCTGTGAGTGTTAGGTGATTTTTAATTATTCTATTTGTTTTGTGTATATGCAATTTTTGAGACACCTTTATGAATTGATCCAAAAAAATTTGTCAGTGTGTTCTTTTTGCGTTTATGTTTATCGTTACTTTTAGAGATTAGGATAGGTTGAGTGTGGATGTTTGTGGGTATCATCGCTGGAAACCCTCACGAGACTACAACTCATCCAACTAGGGCCGCCTAGGGGTTTAAAAGCTTGTTGCATACGCTAGATGCAATCGTGTCAATCTACGAAAGTGATTTAGGATAGTTTAGATATAGGTAATTAGTTGTTTTATTTTCAAGCTTAGAGTCTTATTTTATCGCTTAATTTGCTAGAGACTAGCAAAAAGCTGGTTGGGGGTTATGATAAGAGCTTGAATGTTTATATTTTGTTAGTTATTTAATTGGCTTATTTATGGAAAAATGTGATTAAAGTGTGGAATTTGAATTAATTATTTCATAAATACCATTTATGGGATCACGGGTGCATTTTGAGTGTTTTCAGGCTCAAACAGATTGTTGAAGGGAAAAGAATGATGTCGATGGAATTCATGACGAGTAGGAACAAATGATGCAAGAATCAGAGTTGGAACGACAAAGTTGTGACGCGTTGAAAATACAACGTAAAATCTGAAAATTCTTCAAGATGAGCATGCTCTACTATTTGGATCATAACTTGAGCTGTAGAAATCTGAATTTGAAGACTCTTGTGGCGTTGGAAAGCTTATTCAGAGAGCTACATAGTTTGTGTTGATGACTTGACCAAATTCTGAAGATCACAGACGCTTTGGACAGGAAGAACGATCACCGTGGCGACAGTTTTCATCGCCCCGGCGATAGATCACAGGCTCATTTTGTTAATGCATTATCCTAATCCGAATCTGAATGGGCTAAGACATTTACTCTTTTCCTAATTAAGATCAGAACCCTAGGATATAAAAGGGGATTTTTGAGAAGTTTTAGGGGTCTTTTAGAGAGAGAAAGAGAAGGACGGCTACGAGTTGGAGATCGGGATTCTTGAAGCTCTCGTTCAACGATTAGATAAGTGTTTTATATTTTTCTTTCTTAACTGATGTTATTGAATAGAATGATGGATTTTTTTATTATCATTATGAACTAACTCTCTTTTCTAGGGCTAAGATGTAGCCCAATTTATGAATATGTATTGACTTAAATTGTTGTTAATTCCTATTGAGCTTTTAATTCTAAGTTTTATTACTGTGCATAAAGCTTTCAATTCTTAAGGGCCTGAGAGTTGATTGATATCATGGGTTAGGTTGAGATCGAGAGATGAAACCTAATTTGACTAAGGTAATAAAACCATAGATTGAGTGAACGCTAGAGATAGGTTACCACGATCTGTGAGGTTCTGGTAGATTCCATAGAACTTAATGATCTCTTAGCTTCTAAATCCGACTTAGAGATATCTTGGGTTGTCGCTTAAGGTTTAATTTGCTAATTTTTCGAGAGAAAGTTAGTGGGATTTCAGGGAATTTGGCTTTTAGAATATGCTTAATTAGGTTAGCAATAATTGTCAATGCATAGGATTAAATTGGTGTGAAATCTGTGCCCTAGGTTTAGTTATATTGATCTTTACTTCAAAGTGTTTATAAATTCTGCATTTGTTTAGTTTTTAGTTTATTACTTTTTCATTAAAGTCATTCTTAAAATTCTGTTTTATCAAATAGCAATAGAATAGACTAGTTTGGTACTTGGTAGGTAGTTCCCTTAGGATTCGATACTCGTTTACTCGAGCTTTATTACTTGCACGATTTCATATACTTGCGAGAAGCCTGTCAGCGAACGATAATCATCTTTATCCATTTGAAAACTAGCATCACTGTATCCTCGTACAGTGAGCTCATTTTCCCCTTTATAAACCAAGAACATATCCTTAGTCCTCTTCAGGTACTTAAGAATGTTCTTGACAACCATCTAGTGGCACTCACTTGGATCCAATTGATATCTATTGCAAGTGCTTAATGCACATGAGACATCAATCCGAGTATACAACATGACAGACATGATGGATCCAGTTGCTAATGCATATGGGATACACTTCATCCTATCTCCCTCATCTTCTATTATAGGATGCATATCCTTCGAGAGATAGACACCAGGTGACATCGAAAGAAATCCTTTGTTAGATTCTTCCATATTGAATCTCTTCAGTACCTTGTCAATGTATTTGTTAGAGTAGGTGCCCTAGAGCCAATTAATTATTGTAGAATTGACTCTTTGTAATAATGTTCATTGATCAATAAAAAGGCATTTTATTCTATATCACGTAAATCATTATTGTATGTATTGATATACGTTCTTAGAATGGTAGAACCGTGACGAGGGTATCAAGTGTTTCAAATCTAGATAGTGAGAACCTTATGAGCACATATGATGGCCATTCTAGAAATGTCCGTAGCCCTAGTATTATTCTGAAGTAAGGGCACAGATAATACGGTTGTTAGAGTAGGTGCCCTAGAGCCAATCAATTATTGTAGAATTGATCTTTGTAATAATGTTCATTGATCAATAAAAGGCATTTGATTCTATATCGCATAAATCATCATTTTATGTATTGATATATGTCTTTAGAATGGTAGAACCATGACGAGGGTATCAAGTGTTTCAAATCTTGATAGTGAGAACCCTATGAGCACATATGGTGGCCATTCTAGAAACGTCCGTAGCCCTAGTATTATTCTGAAGTAAGGGCACAGATAATACGGTAAGGCTATCATAGTGTTGAACGACCTTGTCGAAAGGCAGTGACTGATCTCACTTGTCAAGGTTGTTTGGTGACAACCTAGTGCAATGCATGGGTGCTTGCTATAGGCAAGTTCACTGGACTGACCCACCAGAAGATTCCATATGGATGGTAACCCTAGTGTCTATGGAACAAATCCTCTAATGAATGGTGGTGTATGTGATCCTTAGACTTGAGATCACCGAAGCACCTTGTGCACCAATTGGTGTAGTTTAACACTAGCCCAACGCAGTTCTATTCAAAGCTGTCAATACGATAATGATTGGCTGCATCAAAGAGTGTATCAAGACTATGGTGGGTCGACAAAGGATTCATCACTCCCGGGTACGGGAGAAGTTATCTCACGACAGAATTCAGTAAATGGCAATGACACTAAAACTGTGGCCACAGTGGGATTGAGTTGTTGCTCAATCTAGTTTATCATTTCGGTCATTGGTCTAGTAACTAAATACATGCATATCGAGAGTAGTTGAGGTTGACACTATTTCGGTGCCTCGGTCTCGATGAGATAATAGATGATGAAAGGATTGGATTGTATAGTAACCATATCGTTGACTGGTAGTTGCTTCGGTGAATCCGAATCTATCGAGTGGCCATGATGCCTTGCTAGGGGCCAATCTTGGTATGTGTGTAATGAGACGATTAATTGGTGTTAATCGCAATACTACACACTACCGGTATGATGAGGAGCCTACAGGTCACACACATAGAAGATAATTTAGGAACCATTTTATAAGAAGGGCATTTTCGTCTTTTTAGGCGAAAGGGTATTTTGGTAATTTCACAGTGTAATTAAATTTGCTGAGGTCGTAGCCTTTATTTAATTTGTTAATAAAATTAAATAAGTAAAATTATATTTAAATATGTGTTCACATATATTTAAATGAATTATTGTTATTGTTAAATGTTAATTTATGAAATATATATTAACTAAATTTAATTGAAATAACAATAATAATTATTAAAATATCTAAATGGGGCTGTTTGGACATAAGGGTTGTTTGGGTTGGTGCCCAAGCCCATTCCATGCTGGAATAGGGCATAGTGTGCACTAAATAAGTGCAACACTTTGTGAAATTATTAATTAATTCAATTCATTCACAAAGCAAAAGTCCAGCCCCTTTTTTCTCTCCCACGCCAGATTTCTTTTGCTTGAATCGAAGTTTCATTTTGATTTTGTTCTTGGTTCTTAAGGCTAAAGAGGATCTAGCAAATCTCTCTTTAGTTCCTTAGGGTTATCTTCGTGTGGACTAACGGTGGTTTGATCCTACCCTTGGATCAGTAGCGAAACCTATTTGGTGTGAAAGTTGGAGGAGCCTCCAAACGTGGGTATGGTTTCTTAACTTTAAACTGATTTTCTGCAGATTCTAATATATGTTGTATAAAATGTAAATTTGTGCCCTGATCTTGGTTCTAAGGAACGATCAATGTTGTTTATGTTTTTGTTTCCGCTGCCATAACTTGATCATTCCTAACAACGGTTAGGTTATCATAGTGTTGAACGACCCTATCAAAAGGCAGTGAGTGATCTCACTTGTCAAGGTTGTTTGGTGACAACTTGGTGTAACACATGGGTGCTTGCTGTAGGCAAGTTCACTAGACTGACCTACCTGAGGATTCCATATGGATGGTAACCCTAGTGTCTATGGAACAAATCCTCTAATGAAATAGTGGTGTATGTGATCCTTAGACTTGAGATCACCGAAGCGCCTTGTGCACCAATTGATGTAGTTTAACACTAGCCCAACGCAGTTTTATTCAAAGCTATCAATACGGTAGTGATTGGCTGCATCAAGGAGTGTATCAAGAGTATGGTGTATCGACAAAGGATTCATCACTCCCGGGTATGAGAGAAGTTATCTCACGACGGAATTCAGTAAATGGTAATGACACTAAAACTATGGCCACAGTGGGATTGAGTTATTGCTCAATCCAGTTTATTATTTCGGTCATTGGTCTAGTAACGAAATACATACATATCGAGAGTAGTTGAGGTTGACGCTATTTCGGTGCCTCGGTCTCGATGAGATAACAGATGATGAAATGATTGGATTGTATGACAACCATATCATTGACAAGTAGCTGCTTCGCTAAATCCGAATCTATTGGATGGCCATGATGCCTTGTTAGGGGCCAATCTTGGTCTGTGTGTAGTGAGACGATTAATTGGTGTTAATCACGATACTACTCACTGCCGGTATGATAAGGAGCCTACGGGTCACACACATAGAAGATAATTTATGAATCAGTTTATGAGAAGGGTGTTTTCATCTTTTTACGTGAAAGGGTATTTTAGTAATCACACAGTGCAATTAAATTTGCTAAGGTTGTTGCCTTTATTTAATTTAATATTAAAATTAAATAAGTGAGAATATATTTAAATATGTGTACGCATATCTTTAAATGAGTTATTGTTATTGTTAAATGTTAATATATCTTATATATATTAACTGAAATAATAATAATTAAAATAAAAAATATCTAAATGGGGCTATTTGGACATAGGGGCTGTTTGGGTTGGTGCCTAAGCCTATTCCTAAGCGGAATGGGGTTTCACATGCACTATATAAGTGCATATGTTCCATGAATTAAAAAAACTTTTCATTAAGTCTATTATATTCATTGATTGGAAAAACTCCAACCCCCTTTCTCCCTTCCACGCCACTTTACATTTGATTCTTGTTCTTGGTTCTTAAGGCTAAAGAGGATCTAGCAAATCCCTCTTTAGTTCTTCGGGTTATCTTCATGTGGACTACCGCTGGTTCGATCCTACTCTTGGATCGATAGTGAAACCCATTCAGAGACAAGTTTGAAGGAGCCTTCAAACGTGCATATGAATTCTTAACTCTAACATGATTTTGCTGCAGATTTTGATTTAACGTATAAACTGTATGATTTGTGCCCTTATCTTGGTTCTAAGGGAATGATCTGTGTTATATAATTTTTGTTTTCCATTGCCATGACTTGAACATTTCCTAACAGAGGTATCAGAGCCTAGGGTACCAGATTTTACAGTTTACTGTATGGTTGATTACATGTATTTGATTGATAACATGTTGCCTTGTTGAATCTGCACAAAATCTGCCTTGAAAGCATGTTTTAAGAAATCAATTTATTTGATTAATTTAATTTGTTGATGATATGCAAGATTGGTATATTGGGATATGGATTTTTGTTGAGATCAGAAGTTTAGATTGATTGCAAAAATCTAATTGGCGTTTTGTTTGCTACTGGTTGAAATGATCAGATGTTACAGATCAGTGTACACTCGCCGAGGCAATCGTTGTTTGGCATACTCGCTGATTGTAAATCAGCACTTGCCGCAGCGATATAATCCACCGTCGCGACGATTATCCTTAGAGCAATCGCTGATTGAATATCAGCGCTCGTCGCGGCGATATAACTCATCGCCGTAGCAATTGTAGTCTAAGGTATGCGCTGACAAAAATTAGCTTTCATCGCGGCGATATAACCCATCGTCGAGGCAATAAGTTTAGATTGATTGCAAAAATTTGATTGACGTTTTGTTTGCTACCAGTTGAAATAATAAGATGTTACAGATCAGTGTACGCTTGCCACAGCTATCATTGTTTGGCATACTCACAAATTGTAAATCAGCACTCGTCGCAATGATATAATCCATAACCGCAACGATCATCCTTAGCGCGATCACTGATTGAATATCAGCGCTCGCTGCAGCAATATAACTCATCGCCGCAACAATTGTAGTTTAAGGTGCGCGCTGACAAAAATTAGCGCTCGTCGCGACGATATAACCCATCGCCGTGGCGATCGCATGTAGTGCATGTATGCGACGCAAATTAGCGTACGTTGCGGTGATCTAATCTATCGTTGCAGCGAGCATACTTTCGAGTGCATAGGGGTCAAAGTGAAAAGTTTCAAAACTTTTGGACCAAATGTAGATCTTCAAATTGTTAGGGGGTAATTAATTATTAACCCACCTAATTCAAAAATTGATTGTTTTTGAAATGTATGCCATGTACTTGTTTGTATATTACATGGTGCCCGGTACATGAGCCTTAGACCTATGGTGAATGTTTTAAAATTTTTGGGTATGTATGGTTGTAATATTTTTTTTTTTAAATAGGGCATGCGTGTCCTACCTTTCTCCCCTTCTCAATGTACATTCTTTTCTCATCTCATTCCCCTCGAATGTAAATCGAGGTTTCTAAATTTATTGATGTAAAGATTTTTGTATAATTATTTTCATTGTAAATTTAGAATGATGTTTTTGTAATGTACTTGAAGATGGATCAAGGAAGAGACAATCATACTTGAAGACTTAAGATTTTATTAAAGGACCCCTAGGTGACCTACCGATTCTTCTAGGCTCAAGAAAATCGGTTTTAGTTGGGCCATGTATCGACACGTTTAATGTTTAGTTAATGCATGCTAAGGTTGAATGTTCAATAACATGCAAAACAATGTCATTTTAACAAAGATAATAATCTGGTGAGACATTAAATAAAACCCTCAATTAAAGTATATTAAGTCACGTATGCCTTCCATCACCATGGTTTTAATCAAACCACTGTTCGTCGGAACCTTGTTCACCAAAGCAAAAGGTACACTTCTACAAATGGGAGGTTAAAATTCATTGGAGTATTCCTTAATAGTGATGGGTCGACTTAAAATGACAGTTTTGCTTGTTCGCCAAAGCGAAGGTTGATAAACACATCATAGGCATGTTAGAGTAGATGCCCTAGAGCCAATCAATCATTGTAGAATTGACTCTTTGTAATAATGTTCATTAATCAATAAAAGACATTTTATTCTATATCGTGTAAATCATTCTTATTGCAATATGTATTGATATATGTCCTTAGAATGGTAGAACCGTGACGAGGGTATCAAGTGTTTCAAATCTTGATAGTGAGAACCCTATGAGTACATATGGTGGTCATTCTAGAAACGTCCGTAGCCCTAGTATTATTCTGAAGTAAGGGCACAGATAATACGGTAAGGCTATCATAGTGTTGAACGACTATGTCGAAAGGTAGTGACTGATCTCACTTGTCAAGGTTGTTTGGTGACAACCTGGTGCAACACATGGGTGCTTGCTGTAGGTGATTACACCGCAGCAAGTTCACTAGACCGACCCACTAAAGGATTCCATATGGATGGTAACCCCAATGTCTATGGAATAAATCCTCTAACGAATGGTGGTGTATGTGATCCTTAGACTTGAGATCACTGGATCGCCTTATGCATCGATTGGTGTAGTTTGACACTAGCCTAATGCAGTTCTTTTTAGAGCTGTCAATACGGTGGTGATTGGTTGCATCAAGGAGTGTATCAAGACTATGGTAGATTGATAGAGGATTCATCACTCCCGGGTACGGGAGAAGTTATCTCACGGTGCAATTCAGTATATGGCAATGACACTAAAACTGTGGTCACAGTGGGATTGAGTTGTTGCTCTATCCAGTTTATAATACGGGTTATTGGTCCAAAAACTAAATACATAATATCGAGAGTAACCGAAGGTTGACACTATTTCTATGCCTTCGTCTCGTCGAGATAACATGTGATGAAAGGATCAAATTTCACGGTAACCATATCTTTGACAAGTAGCTACTTTGCTGAATCCGAATCTATCGGGTGGCCATGATGCCTTGCTAGGAGCCAATCTTGGTATGTGTATTAGTGAGACGATTAATTGGTGTTAATCCCAATACTATACACTGCCGATATGATGAGGAGCCTATGGGTCACACATATAAAAGACAATTTAAGATCCAAGAAGAAAGAAAGGCGTTTTCGACTTTTAAGGCGAAAGGGTATTTTGGTAATTTCACAGTGCAATTAAATTTGCTGAGGTTGTAGCCTTTATTTAATTTGTTAGAAAAATTAAATAAGTGAAATTACGTTTAAATGTGTGTTCGCACATATTTAAATATATATTATCATTATTGTTAAATGTTAATATATATAAATATATATTAATTGATTTTAATTGAAATAATGATGGAAAAATAAAATATTAAATTGGGAGTGTTTGGCAACATGGGGCGTTTGGGTTGGAGTCCAAGCCTATTCCGTATGGGATTAGGGCAAATTGATTAACTATAAAAAGAAAAGTGTGTGTGTTAATTGATTAATTAATTAATTTCTTCTTGAAATTAAAACACACAGTAGTCACTCCGAAACACTCCCACGATAGAAACATCTTTGGCCTAAAATCAATTCAATTGATTTGCTTTCTTCTTAATCTTGAAGCCAAAGAGGATCTAGCAAATCCCTCTTTGGTTCTTTTTGAGATTGTCTTCGTGTGGACTACGCAGGTTCGATCCTACACTTGGATTGGTAGCAAAACATTTGTCGACAAATTTGAAGGAGCCTCCAACGTGCGTTTGTTTTCTTTAAACTCAGATTTATTTTTCCTGCAGATTTTATTTAATATGAATTATAAAATTATACCCTTGATCTTGGCTCATGTAAACGATCCCTGAATTATTATTTTTGTTTCTGCTGCGTGTATGGGACCGTTTACTAACAAGGCATAGTAGAGAAGTACACATATTGTGTGTACATGGTGGCATGTAGTGTCCACTCTACTGATATTGAGAATCACACTTGAGAATGATGGCTAGGCCGTTGGATTGTGTGATTTGGCTTCTTTACATTTGAGGTTGGTAGTAGGAGCTATCAACTGCTATGGATTAAGTTTGTTGGCCTACCTAATCAACCCATTTTGGCTTGTTCGCCAAAGCGAAGGTTCAAAATGGGCCAGATGGGATCTCAGTCCACTAGGAAAGCCAACGGGCTTTCCCAAGTTAATAGTAAGGGTTATTAACTTGAGGAAAATAGTGGAAGTGTCGTTTAATAAAAGACCATATTAAATAATAATGAACTTTATAATGACTTTTTCTTTTCTGCAATTGTAGATTCACCAAAATGAGCATTATGAACCTGCGACCGATAATCGAGAAAGAAAACAGGTTGGATGGATCCAATTTCTCAGACTGGTATCATAATCTTCGGATTATACTCAAGTCGATAAAGAAATTATATATCCTCGGTAAGCCATACATGGCTGAGCCTGATCCTGATGCCACTCAGGAAGTAAAGCATACTTATCAAAAGTTCTTTGATGATGTTGATGGCGTTCAATGCTTGATGTTAGCATCAATGACACCAATGCTGCAAAAACAGCATGAGAATACTGATGCTACTGCCATTATTCTACACCTCAAGGAGCTTTATGAAGGGAATGCTCGACATGAGAGGTACAAGATGTCAAAAGCACTGTTTGGAAGTCGCCTGACTAATGGAGCCCAAGTTGGCCCTCATGTGCTCAAAATGATCGAACACATGAAGAGGCTTGAGACTTTCGGGTTTGAGTTGGATGCAGAATTACAAGTGGATTTAATTCTGCAATCATTGCCTGACTCTTATGCATCGTTCATAATGAACTTCAATATGAACACAATGGTGAAAACCCTGTTGGAGCTTTTAAACATGTTAAGGATGGTAGAGCAAGACTTGAAAAAGTCCAAGCCTGTTTTACTAGTAGCTGCTAGTAAAGGAAAAGGTAAGGGCGAGGGAAAGGCCAAGGCAAATCCTAAGCCCAAGCCCAAAGGACAGGATGCTCTCAAGCCTAAGGGTGGCATTGGAAAGGGCGGGAAAATAGTCTGCTTCTCTTGTGGCAAGCTTGGCCACTGGAGGAAACACTGCAAGGCTTTCCTCACAAACAAGAAGAAGTCAGATGCTTTGACTTCAGGTATATTTATGATTGAGATTAACTTCTCTCCCTTAACATCTTTGGTCATTGACAGAGGATGTGGTACTCACATTTGTACTGATGTGCAGGGATTAAGGTAGAGAAAAGTGCTTGCCAAGGGAGAGGTGGACCTACGAGTTGGAAATGGAGCACATATGGCTGCATTGGCTGTAAGGACTTACTGTTTATCTTTGCCTATGAGCTTATTGTTGGAACTACATAACTGTTATTACGTACCTTCTATTTCTAGATATATTATTTCAGTATCCACTTTGGATAATATAGGGTATCATTTTGAGATATCTAATGGATTGTTGTCCTTTAGTCTAATGGGCTATATGTTCTTGATTTAAACAATAAAGATATTCTCAATGTTGAAACCAAGAAAGCTAAACATAGCGATCAAAACCAGACATACCTCTAACATTGTAGATTAGGTCATGTTCCACATTGCAAAACTTCAAAAGGATGGAGTTTTGGACCCTTTTGACTTTCAGTCATTTGAGGTATGTGAGTCATGCCTATTAGACAAGATGACCAAGTCTCATTTCATAGGACGAGGTGAAAGGGCTACTGAACTATTAGACATCATCCATAGTGATGTATGTGGTTTACTAATAGTTGAAACCATAGGTGGATATTCATACTTCATCACATTTATTGATGATTTCAGTAGATATGGTTATGTCTATTTTATGAGACATAAATCTGAAGCCTTTGATAAATTCAAAGAATTCAGGAATGAAGTATAGAATAGGTTGGGCAAAAGTATTAAAGCTCTTCAGTTGGATCGAGGAGGTGAATACTTAAGCTCAGGGTTTTAGAATACTTGAAGGAATGTGGGATAGTATCACAACTCACCCCTCCGTATACACCCCAACACAATGGAGTATCCGAAAGGAGGAATAGAACCTTACTTGATATGGTTAGGTCCATGATGAGTGTAAGTGATCTACCTGTATCATTCTGGGGTTATGCCCTAGAGACTGCGACTCACATTTTGAACCGTATGCCGTCAAAGTCTGTAAATAAGACTCCATATGAACTACGGAGTGGGCGAAAGCCTAACTTGTCTTATCTAAGGATTTGGGGTTGCGAAGCTTATGTTAAGAAATTGACTTCGAATAAGCTAGGCCCAAAATCTTGTAAGTGTATATTTGTAGGGTATCCAAAGGAATTTTTTCTAAGAAGTACTAGTGGTAGAAAAGTAGAACTTGATGAAGTTCTAGAACCACAAAATATACTAGACGAAGGACGGGATGATGTGCTACAAGCAGTGATTGAACATTAGGAGGAGGTTACTCCATAACCAGTGGATCAAAGTGAACCACCTCAGGTAGCACAAGAGCTACGTAGATCTGGAAGAGTATGCTATGAGCTTGAGAGATACGCTTATCTCGTGACTCAACATGGTGACGTACTAGTCTACCAAGACGATGAACCCAAAACCTACAAAGACGCTATATCGGATCCAGATTCCGTTAAATGGCTTGAAGCCATGAAATCTAAGATGGACTCCATGTACTAGAACTAAGTATGGTCTTTGGTGGAACCACCTAAAGGGGTAAAACCCATAAGGTGTAAATGGGTCTTCAAGAAGAAAACTGACATGGATGGCAAGGTGCATACTTATAAGGCATGACTGGTTGCCAAAGGTTTCAAACAAATTCATGGTATTGACTATGAAGAAACCTTTTCGATAGATGCCATGATTAAATCCATCCGAATTATGCTTGCGATTGCCGCATATCATGACTATGAGATTTGGCAAACGGGTGTTAAAACAACTTTCCTAAACGAAAACCTTGAAGAGGATGTGTACATGACACAACTCGATGGTTTCGTTCTTGATGGGCAAGCTGATAGGGTATGCAAGTTACAGAGATCCATTTATGGACTCAAGCAAGCTTCAAGGAGCTGGAACATTCATTTTGATGAAGCTGTAAAAGAATTCGGTTTTATCAAGAATGAAGATGAGCCATGTGTTTACAAGAAAGTGAGTGGAAGCGCAGTGGCATTCCTAGTGTTGTATGTCGATGACATACTTTTGATCGGGATGATATATCGAGCTTGTAGTCAGTAAAGACTTGGTTATCCAGGTGCTTCTCCGTGAAGTACTTAAGGGAAGAAGCCTACATCTTTGGAATAAAGATCTATTGTGATAGATCGCGTAGGTTGCTTGGCCTAAGTCAGAGTGCATATATTGACAAAGTACTGAAAAGATTCAATATGGAAGAATCCAAGAGGGGATTTCTTTTGATATCACATGGTGTTTATCTCTCTAAGGATATGTGTCCTCGAACACAAGATGAGAGAGATAAGATGAAGAGGATCCCATGTGGATCAACAATTGGATCCATCATGTATGCCATGTTATGTACTCGAATTGATGTCTCATGTGCCTTGAGCACTTGTAGTAGATATCAACCAGATCCAGGTGAGTGTCACTGGATGGCTGTCAGGAACATTCTTAAGTACCTGAAGAGGACTAAGGATATGTTCTTGGTTTATGGGGGGGAAGATGAGCTCACTATAAGAGGATACAGTGATGCTAGTTTCCAAATGAACAAAGATGATTATCGATCGCAATCAGGGTTTGTATTTTGTCTCAATGGGGGTGCAATGAGCTAGAAGAGCTCCAAGCAAAGCACCGTAGCGGACTCTACAATGGAGGCTAAGTATATTGCATTATCAGATGCAGCCAAAGAGGCAATCTGGATTAAAAAGTTTGTCATCAAACTTGGTGTGGTTTCCAGATTGTTTATCTAATAGACATCTATTGTGACAACAATGGAGCAATCGCTCAAGCCAGGGAACCATGGTCACATCAAAAATCCAGACACATACTCAGACGATTCCATCTCATCAGAGAAATAGTTGAGAGGAAAGATGTGCAGATCAGTAAAGTGCATACTGATGATAATCTCGCAGATCCACTGACAAAGCCTCTGTCATAGCAAAAGCATGAACAGCACTTGAGATCATTTGGTATTAAATACATGAATGATTGGCTACAGTGCAAGTGGGAGATTGTTAGAGTTGGTGCCCTAGAGCCAATCAATTGTAGAATTGACTCTTTGTAATAAGGTTCATTGATCAATAAAAAGGTATTTTATTCTATATCGTGTAAATCATTATTGTATGTATTGATATATATCCTTAGAATGGTAGAACCGTGATGAGGGTATCAAGTGTTTCAAATCTTGATATTGAGAACCCTATGAGCACATATGGTGGTCATTCTAAAAACGTCCGTAGCCCTAATATTATTTTGAAGTAAAGGCACAGATAATACGGTAAGGTTATCATAGTGTTGAACGACCCTGTCGAAAGGCAATGTGGAGTACTTTCTTTCTAGCTAGTATACTTGTATAATAATCAATAAACTCATTAAAAATATATATAAGAAAATACATATATAAACAAGTAATAAAGTATGGGCCCATATTTAATTTTTCTTTATATACAAATATACTCAAAATATACTCAAAAATAGCAACTTGACAATGTAGCCCAACCCTTCCACTGCGTGACGTTCCAGGCAACCGCAACTCACCTATTACCTGCAAAAACATTGAAAACAATGGAGTGAGCACTAATTGCTCAATAAGTAAACCCGCTATGCTACCCTTCTCTCTCTGTTGCTTAAGTTTTGAATTTTCTTTCCTTACATCACATTTCCCTATTATTCTCTATTCTTTCTATGTTCTTCTCTCTGTCCTTTCTCTGTTCTTTCTTTATTCTTTCTATTCTTTCTCTGTTTTGCTTTCTATTTTCTAATTTTTTTCTACTCATGAAATGAGCATGGTATTATGCATATTCATGATGCAAATGTATAAATGCATAAAGTATGCATTTTCTTTTCTATTTTTCTTATTATGTTTTCTGTTCTTTTTTCTTTATTTCTTTCTTTCTCTTCTAGTCTTTCTTTCTTTCTATTCTTTCTTTTCTTGCCGATCGGACTCGGTTGAGGCATGGATTTGGAGCCTTGGCCGTGTGAGTGAATTCTCTAATTCTGGGTACAGTCCTCATCCATACGCACTTCTAACGGACTGTACAATTCTTCTTTCTGAAATTATGAGGCCACTCACTAAAGGCGGCGTGCATGTGGGACTATGTCACTCACGGGCTCCCCATCGCAACAAGCTTCTCTTCTTTTTATCTTTTTACACTTCTTTAACTAAAATTTCATATTTGAATATCTTTAATGTTCTCATTTCTTTCTATTTTCTCTTTAACATATTTTAGTGTTTTTCCATGCTCTTATGAATGTGTATGCATGTAGATGGTTTCATGCTTATAATTCTTTCTAAATGCAAATGTTTAAATGCAAGGATGCTATGTAACATAAAAATAAGTTTCCCTCTACCATCTGCAAACTCATATCAATTCATAAATGAATAAAACTCATGCATACACTTCTCTTGGACATTTCATCAAACATATTGCATGCATAATCAAACTCTAACTTGACTACAATTCTATCTCTTTCTCAAGCCACCAATATTTGGAGTAAAATTCTCTTAAACAATTACTAAACTTGTCCAAAACAATACACTCCCAAAAATTCTCCTCAACTCTTTCTAACTTCAACCAAACTTCAATTAATCATCATACAACCGAAACCACTTCTCATGGCTAAATTCTATTCATCAATAATCATCAAACTCATCAATAATTCATCAATTTCATCAACAATTCTCAAAATCATAAGCATATACATATATGTAAAATCTCTACACACTTTATTTCTCAAATCATAACTTCGGTGGGATTTACTTACCTTTGATATGAGCAATCCAACCCCTTTAAGAATCTTCTTTGATCAAACTCTCATCTTCTTAAATCCTATGAGCACAAACCATCAAAATTCAATACTTTACAAATGAAAAATCACTTCTTAGTGCAAGGATCTTACCAAAAGTTGTAATGCTTTCTTTTTAGCTCGTATACTCGTAAAATAATTAATAACTAATAAATCTCATTAACAATATATATAAGAAAATACACATATATATGAGTAACAAAGTATGGGCCCATATTGAATTTTTCTTTATATACAAATATTTACAAAATATACTCAAAATAGCAACGTGACAGTGTAGCCCAACCCATCCACTGCGCGATGTTCCATGCAACCGCAACTCACCTATTACCTGCAAAAACATTAAAAACAACGGAGTGAGCACTAATTGCTCAGTAAGTAAACCCGCTATGCTACCCTTCTCTCTCCGCTGCTTAAAATTCTGAATTTTCTTTCCTTACATCACATTTCCCGATTATTCTCTATTCTTTCCCTGTTCTTCTCTTTGTTCTTTCTCTATTCTTTCTTTATTCTTTCTCTATTTTGCTCTCTGTTTTCTAAATTTTTCACTACCCATGATAATGAGCATGGTATTATGCATATTCATGATGCAAATGCATAAATTATGCATTTTCTTTTCTATTTTTCTTATTCTGTTTTTCTGTTTCTGTTTCTTTATTTGTTTCTTTCTTTTCTATTCTTTCTATTCTTGCCGATCGGATTCGGTTGAGGCATGGATTTGGAGCCTTGGCCGTGTGAGTGAATTCTCTAATTCTGGGTATAATCCTCATCCACACACACTTCTAACGGACTATACATTTCTTCTTTCTGAATTCTGAGGCCGCTCACTAAAGGCGGCGTGCATGTGGGACTATGTCACTCACGGGCTCCCCATCGCAACAACCTTCTCTTCTTTTTTTATCTTTTTACACTTCTTTAGGTAAAATTTCAGATTTGAATACCTTTAATATTCTCATTTATTTCTATTTTCTCTTTAACATATTTTAGGGCTTTTTCATGCTCTTATGAATATATATGCATGTAGATGGTTTCATGCTTATATTTCTTTCTAAATTTACATATTTAAATGCAATTATGCATTATGGAATGCCAACATGTCATTCTTTACCATCTACAAACACATCCCAAGGTAACACATAATCATACTCATACATGCACTTCTCCTTGGCATTTCATCAAACAATTCATGTGCACAAATCAACACTAATTTGGCTACACTTCTATCTCTATTTTAGGCTACCAAAAACTTGGAATAAACTCCTCCATAATTAACTCCAAATCTGCCCAAAATACACACTTCAAAATTTTCACTTCAACTCTTCCAAATCTTAACCAAACATTCATCAAGTATCACATACACCAACCCAACTTCTCATGGATAGATTCTAATTATTATTCAACACCAAATCCACCAACAATTCCACATATAATATATATATATATATATATATATATATATATATATATATATATATATATATATATATATATATATATATATATATATATATATATATATATATATATATATGCACAAAGAAAATTCTCTACACAACATAACTTAAATCACACTTAGGGTAGGATTTACTTACCTTTGATATGAGCAAATTCAACCCTTTAAGAATCTCCTTTGATCAAACTCTCTTCCTCTTAAATCCTATGAGCAAAAACCATCAAAATCAACACTTTAAAAACTAAAATTCACTTCTTAGTGCAAGGATCTTACCTATAGAAGCTTAAGATTGAAAATCCACTAAAAAACACCCAAAACCTTTGAATTTCCTTTGAAGAAGAATTGAAGAATTTGAGAAAATATGGAGGTGAAAGTGGCGTGCATATGGGTAAGAGTGGCTAGGGTTTCACTCTTCAATTTGATATAACATAAAAATTATATATAGTTTCCCACTTTGCCCTTGCACTTTCTTTAAAATTTCATCTATGTCCCTTAGTCAATTACCATAATGCCCTCATTTTTATTGCATTCTCCATGAAATTCTATCTCTTTTCACTCCCAACAATTTCAACTAATTTTGAGTGAAAATACCATTTTACCCTTAATGTAAGTTTAAGGCATTTTCTTCACATTTTCCTTAAAATAACCTTAGCAAAAATCAACTAAAGGCATAAGAACATAAATTAAATTACGTACCTCCATGTGGGCGTTACAAAAGTTGCTTGGGATTGAAAATCCACTCAAAAATACACAAAACCTATGAATTTTTTTGAAGAGGAATTGAAGAATTTGAGAGAATATGGAGGTGAAAGCGGCATGAAAATGCGTAAGAGTGGCTAGGGTTTCACTGTTCAATTTGATATAACATAAAAATATATATATAGTTTCCCATTTTGCCCTTACACTTTCATTAAAATTCCATCTATGTCCCTTAGTCAATTACCATAATGCCCTAATTTTTTTTGCATTCTCCATGAAATTCTATCTCTTTTCACTCCCCACTTTTTCAACTAATTTTGAGTGAAAAAACCATTTTACCCTTAATGCAAGTTTAAGGCATTTTCTTCACATTTTCTCAGCATAACTTTAGCAAAAATCAACTAAAGGTATAAGAGCATAAATTAAATTACGTACCTCCATGTGGGTGTTACACAGTGAGTGATCTCACTTGTCAAGGTTGTTTAGTGACAAGCTGGTGCAACACATGGGTGCTTGCTGTAGGCAAGTTCACTAGACTGACCCACCAGAGGATTCCATATGGATAGTAACCCCAATGTCTATGGAACAAATCGTCTAACGAATGGTGGTGCATGTGATCCTTAGACCTGAGATCACTGGAGCGCCTTTGTGCATTGATTGTTGTAGTTTAACACTAGCCCAACGCAGTTCTATTCAGAGCTGTCAATACGGAAGTGATTGGTTGTATCAAAGAGTGTATCAAGACTATGGTGGATCGACAGAGGATTCATCTCTCCCGTGTACGGGAGAAGTTATCTCACTGCAGAATTCAATAAATGGCAATGACACTAAAATTGTGGCCACAATGGGATTGAGTTGTTGCTCAATCCAGTTTATTATTTTGGCCATTGGTCCACTAACTGAATACATACATATCGAGAGTAGCTGAGGTTGACACTATTTATGTGCCTCGGTCTCGATGAGATAACAGATGATGAAAGGATTGGATTGTACGGCAACCATATCGTTGACAGGTAGCCGCTTCGTTGAATCTGAATTTATCGAGTGGTCATGATGCATTGTTAGGGGCCAATCTTAGTCTGTGTGTAGTGAGACAATTAATTGGTGTTAATCGCGATACTACACACTGCCGGTATGATAAGGAGTCTATGGGTCACACACATAGAAGATAATTTAAAAATCAATTTATGAGAAGGGTGTTTTTGTCTTTTTAGGTGAAAGGGTATTTTGGTAATCTCACAGTGCAATTAAATTTGCTGAGGTTGTTGCCTTTATTTAATTTAATATTAAAATTAAATAAGTGAAATTATATTTAAATATGTGTATGCATATATTTAAACGAATTATTGTTATTGTTAAATGTTAATATATTTTATATATATTAATTGAATTTACTTGAAATAATAATAATTAAAATAAAAAAAATATCTAAATCGGGCTGTTTGGACATATGGGTTGTTTGGGTTGGTGCCTAAGCCTATTCCTAACTGGAATAGGGTTTCACATGCACTATATAAGTGCATGTGTTCCATGAATTAAAAAAACTTTTCATTAAGTCTATTATATTCATTGATTGGAAAAACTCCAGCCCCCTTTCTCCCTTCCACGCCACTTTACATTTGATTGAATCAAATTTTCATTTGATTCTTGTTCTTGGTTCTTAAGGCTAACGAGGATCCACCAAATCCCTATTTAGTTCTTTGGGTTATCTTCGTGTAGACTACCACTGGTTCAATCCTACTCTTAGATCGGTAGCGAAACCCATTCAGAGACAAGTTTGAAGGAGCCTCCAAACGTGCGTATCAATTCTTAACTCTAATATGATTCTACTGCAGATTGTGATTTAACATATAAACTATATAATTTGTGCCCTGATCTTGGTTCTAAGGGAACAATCTGTGTTATATAATTTTTGTTTTCCACTGCCATGACTTGAATGTTTCCTAACAGTACGTACTCACACTTAGGCCAAGCAACCTAAGCAATCTATCACGATAGATCTTGATTCCAAAGATGTAGGCTACTTCTCCTAAGTCCTTCATGGAGAGGCACTTGGATAACCAAATCTTTACCGGCTGCAAGTTTGGTATATCATTCCCGATCATATGTATGTCATCGACATACAACACTAGGAATACCACTATGTTCCCACTCACTTTCTTGTAAACACAGGGCTTATCTTCGTTCTTAATGAAGCCGAATTCTTTTACGGCTTCATCGAAACGAATATTCCAGCTCCTTGAAGCTTGCTTGAGTCCATATATGGACCTCTACAACTTGCATACCTTATCAGCTTGTCTATCAAGGATGAAACCATCAGATTGTGTCATGTACACATCCTCTTTGAGGTTTCTGTTAAGGAAAGCTATTTTGACATCCATTTGCTAAATCTCATAGTCATGATATGCAGCAATCTCAAACATAATCCGGATGGATTTAATCATGGCTACCAGCAAAAAGGTTTCTTCATAGTCAATACCATGAATTTGTTTGAAACTTTTGGCAACTAATCATGCCTTATAAGTATGCACCTTGCCAACCATATCAGTCTTCTTCTTGAAGACCCATTTACACCCTATGGGTTTTATCCCTTCAAGTGGATCCACTAGAGACCATACTTGGTTTTGGTACATGGAGTCCATCTCAGATTTCATGGCTTCAAGCCATTTGATGGGATCTGGGTCCGATATAGCGTTTTCGTAGGTTTTGGGTTCATTATCTTGGTAGACCAGTATGTCACCATGTTAAGTCACGAGATTAGCATATCTCTCGCGCTGATGACATACTCTCCTAGACCTACGTAGCTCTTGTGCTACCTGAGGTAGTTCACTTTAATCCACAAATTATGGAGTAACCTCCTCATGATGTTCAACCACTTCCTGTGGCACATATTCCCGTCCTTCATCTAATGTATTTTGTGGTTCTAGAACTTTATCGAGTTCTACTTTTCTCCCGCTAGAATTTCTTAGAAAAAATTCTTTTTCTAGGAAGACACTAGTACGAGAAAAAAAAATTATGCACTCTTCTGGATTGTAGAATTAGTATCCTTTGGTCTCTTTAGGATACCCCACAAATATACATTTGCAGGATTTCGGGCCTAGATTATTCAAAGTCAATTTCTTGACATAAGTTTCACAACACCAAATCCTTAGATAAGACAAGTTGGGCTTTCGCCCATTCCATAGTTCATATGGAATCTTATCTACAGACTTCGACGGCACACCAGAATGATGCAAGTAGATCACTAAAACTCATCATGGACTTAACCTTATCAAGTAAGGTCCTATTCCTCCTCTCAGACACTCCATTGTGTTGGGTGTGTATGGAGGAGTGAATTGTGATACTATCCCACATTCCTTCAGGTATTCAAAAAACCCTGAGCTTAAGTATTCACCTCCTCGATCAGACCGAAGAGCTTTAATACTTTTGTCCAACATTATGTACTTCATTTCAATTCTTTGAATTTATCAAAGGCTTCAGATTTATGTCTCATAAGATAGACATAACCATATCCATTGAAATCATCAGTAAATGTGATGAAGTATGAATATCCACCTCTGGCTTCAACTATTAGTGGACCATATACATCACTATGGATGATGCCTAATAGTTCAGTAGCTCTTTCACTTTGTCCTATGAAAGAAGACTTGATCATCTTGCCTAAAAGGCATGACTCACATACCTCAAATGACTTGAAATCAAAAGTGTCCAAAAATCCATCCCTTTGAAGTTTTGCAATGTGAGTCTGGTTAATATGACCCAATCTACAATGCCAGCGATATGTCTAGTTTCGATTGCTATGTTTAGCTCTCTTAGTTTCAATATTGAGAATATCCTTATTGTTAAAATCAAGAACATATAACCCGTTATATAACCTTGCAATTCCAAATAGAATACCATTCAAACTAAAGGGCAACAATCCATTAGAAATCTTAAAATGATACCCTATATTATCCAAAGCGGATACTAAAATAATATTTCTGGAAATGGAAGGTACGTAATAACAGTTATGAAGTTCCAAAAACAAGCTCGTAGGCAAAGATAAACAGTAAGTTCCTACAGCCAATGTAGCCACATGTGCTTTATTTCCAACTTGTAGGTCTACTTCTCCCTTGGCGAGCGATCTAGAATGCTTTAGTCCCTACACATTTGTACAAATGTGAATACCACATCCTGTGTTAATGATCCAAGATGTTGAAAGAAAGAAGTTAATCTCAATCATGAACATACTTGAAGTCAAAGCCTCTGACTTCTTCTTGCTAGTGAGGAAAGCCTTGCAGTGCTTCCTCTAGTGGCCAGGCTTGCCACAATAGAAGTAGACAACTTTCCCGCCCTTCCCAATTCAACTTTTAGGCCTAAGAGCATCTTGTCCTTTAGGTTTGGACTTGGGTTTAGCTTGGCCTTACCCTTCCCTTTACTAGCAACAACCAGTAAAACAGGCTTAGACCTTTTCATGTCCTGCTCTGTAGTCCTCAACATGTTCAGAAGCTTTGACAAGGATTTCACCATTGTGTTTATGTTGAAGTTCATTATGAATGGTACAAAAGAATCAAGTAGGGATTGCAGAATTAAATCCACTTGTAAGTCTGTATCCAACCCAAACCTTAAAGTCTCAAGCCTCTCCATGAACTCGATCATTTTGAGCACATGAGGACCAACTTGAGCTCCCTTAGTCATGCAACTCCTAAACAGTGCAATTGACACCTTATACCTCTCATGTCGAGCATTTCCTTCGAAAAGCTCCTTGAGGTGTAGAATAATGGCAACAACATCCATCTTCTCATGCTGCTTTTGTAGCTCAGGTGTCATCAATGCTAACTTTGATTAGTGTCATTTACTTCCTGAGTGGCATTAGGATTAGGCTTAACTATATATGGCTTATCAAGGATATAGTTTCTTTTCAGACTTCAGTATAATCCGAAGATTACGATACAGTCTGAGAAATTGGTTCCTTACAGCTTGTTTTCTTTCTCAATTATTGTTCGCAGGTTTATAATGCTCATTTTGGTGAATCTACAATTGCAGAAAAGTAAAAGTCATTATAATGTTCATCATTATTTAATATGGTCTTTTATTAAAATGCTCCCACTATTTTCCTCAAGTCAATAGCCCTCACTATTAACTCGGGAAAGCCCGTTGGCTTTCCTAGTGGACTGAGATCTCATCTAGCCTATTTTAAACCTTCACTTTGGCAAACAAGACAAAATGGGTCGATTAGGTAGGCCAACAAACTTAATCCACACTAGTTGATAGCTCCCACTATCAACCTCAAATGTGAAGCAAGCCAACAAGCCAATCACACAATCCAACGGCCTAGCCATCATCCTCAAGTGTGATTCTCAGTATCAGTAGAACGGACACTACATGTTGCCATATACACTCAACATGTGTACTTCTCTACTATGCCTATGATGTGCTTATCAACCTTCGCTTTGGCAAACAAGCAAAACATGTCATTTAAGTCTACCCATCACCATTAAGGAACAACTCCAATGAACTTTAACCTCCCACTGGTAGAAGTGTACCCTTCGCTTTGGCGAACAAAGTTTCGACGGACAGTGGTTTGATTAAATCCATGGTGATAGAAGGCTTACGTGACTTAATATACTTTATTTGAGGGTTTTATTTTATGTCTCACTTGTTTTTTATCTTTATTAGCATGTTATAGTCATAACATACACCCTTAGCATGCATTCTATGAAAGTGCCAGTACATGGCCTAACTAAAACCGATTTCCTGGAGCCTAGAAGAATCGGTGGGTCACCTAAGGGTCCTATAATAAATATCTTGAGTCTTCAAGTATGATCGCTTCATCCTTGCTCTATCTTCAAGTACATTACAAAATACATCATACAAAATTTATAGTGAAATTAATTATACAATAATTTTACATTAATAAATTTAGAAACCTCGGTTTACATTCAAGGGGAATGAGATGAGAAGAGAATATACATCAAAAAGGTAAGAGAAAGATGGGCACGCAAGCCCTATTTAAAATTTACAATCAAACATACCCAAAAATACTTCAAAACATTCACCATAGATCTAAGGCTCATGTACCAGGCACTATGCAATATTCAAACAAGTACATTACATACATTCAAAAATAAACATTTTGAATTGGGTGGGTGAAATTATTAATTACCCTCTAACAATTTGTAGATCTCCATTTTGGTCCAAAAGTTTTGAAACTTTTCACTTAGGCCCCTACGCACTTGAAAGTACGCTCGCTGCAGCGATGGTTTATATTACTGTAGCGTGTGCTGATTCATGTTCAACATGCATGCACAAGTACAATTGTCGCGACGATGGTTTATATTGTCGCGACGTCCGCTGATTTTCAATCATGCACACACATAAGTGCGATTGTCGCAATGATGGTTTATATCGTCGTGGCGAGCATTGATTTTCAGCTTGCACACAAGAGTGCGACCACCGCGGTGATGGGTTATATCGCTACGGCAAGAACTAATTTTCAATCAGCGAGCATGCCAAAGAACGATTGTCGCGACGATGGGTTATATCGCCATCACTACGGTGAGCGTACACTGATCTACAACAGATCAGTTCAACCAGCAACAAAGAACGCCAAACGGATTTTGCAATCAATCTTAACAAAAATCCTTATCATATTATACCAATCTTGCAGATCATCAACAATTAAAATTTATCAAGTGTATTGAGTTAATCGATTACTCAAAACATGCCATCAATACATAATTTGTACATTTTTAACAAAACAACATGTTATTAATCAAATACATGTTATCAAACACAGATTAAACTATATAATCTGGTACCCGAGGCTCTAATACCACTATTACGAATGGATCTACCCAACGCAGCGGAAAAACAAAAATTAAAAGGATGAACCGATTCCTTTTAAGCCAAGATCCTGGTAGATTACATAGTTTACATGTTAAATCAAATTCTGCACAAAATATAAATGATCCATTCAAGGATTAGAGATCTTACTCAAGTTTAGAGGCTCCTTCTAATGTCTTTGAATTTGCTTCGCTACTGAATCAATGTAGAATTGAACGAATGGTGATCCACACGAAGACAATCCGAAGAACCAAAGAGGAATTTGCTAGATCTTCTATTGGCTTCAAGAATCAACTTGAAAAATCAAAGAGAACTTTGATTCAAAAACCAAGGGAAACGTGAGAGAGAGGGCTACCTCTTTTCTTTTCAAAATGAATGAATTGAATTCATTAATTTCTTTAACACACATGCACTTATATAGTGCATGTCCTAAAACCCTATTCCTATAAGGAATAGGCATGGGCTCCAACCCTAATCCACCCTTGTATCCAAACACCCTTCTCATGGTATTTTATCTTAATTAATTATTATTATAATTAAAATCAATTAATACATTTATAAAATATATTAACATTTCATTAATAATAATTCATTTAAATATATGTGTATATATATTTAAATATAATCTCACTAATTTAATTTTAATATTAAATTAAATCCAGGCAACAACCTCAGCAAATTTAATTGCACTGTGAGATTACCAAAATACCCTTTCGTCCTAAAAGAAAAAAATATCCCTTGAACAAAACTGTAACGCCCACATCGAGGTACGTAGCTTTACTTATGCTCTAATACCCTTAGTTGAATTTTGTTAAAGTTATCTTGAACAAGTGTGAAGAAAATTCCCTAAAATTCCATTAGGGGTAAAATGGTCTTTTCACTCATAATTAGTTGAAAAAGTGGGGAGTGAAAAGAGATAGAATTTCATGGAGAATGCAATAAAAACGAGGGCATTATGGTAATTGACTAAGGGACATAGATGGAATTTCATAGAAAATGCAAGGGTAAAATGGGAAACTATAAGTAATATTTTGTTATATTAAGAGTTCAAGAATGAAACCCTAGCCATTCTTCCCCTTTCATTCATGCCATTTTCCACCCAAGTTCTCTAAAATTTCTTTAATCATTTTTCAAGGAAATTCATAGATCTTGGTTCATTTTAGTGGAATTTCAATCTCAAGCATCCTTAGAAAAGATCCTTGCACTAAGATGTGAGATTTAATTTTTAAAGTGTTGAATTCTTATGATTTGTGTTCATAGGATTTAAGAGAAAGAGAGTTGGATCAAGGAAGACTGCTAAAGTGTTGGATTGCTCACATCTAAGGTAAGTAAATCCAACCCTAGTTACGATTGGAGTAATATTGTGTAGAGAACTTCCTTTATGCATGTATGTGCTTATATATGAAGAATTATTGATGGAATTGATGTTGAATGATGGTTAGAATTTATCCATGAAAAGTAGTGTTTGTGTACTTGATGTTTGATGAGAGTTTGGATGAATTATGGAAGAATTGGAGTAGAATTTATGGAGTGTGAATTCTGGACAGGCTTGACGTTAATCTTGGTGTGTTTTATTTCAAATTTTGGTGGCTTAGAGAGCGGTAGAAGTGTAGCCAAATTAGAGCTGATGTGTGCATATAAATTGTTTGATGAAATGTCAAAGAGAAGTGCATGTATGAGTATGATTATTTGTTATCTTGAGATGAGTTTGTAGATGGTAGAGAATGATATGTTCACATTCCATATTGCATTATTGCATCCAAACATGTGAATTTCGAAAGAATAATAAGCATGAGCCCATCTACATGCATACATACTCATAAGAGCATTAAAGAGCAATAATGAACATGTAAAACCCCTCCCTAGCCGAGTATTTCCTAAGTGTCCCTTGGCCTTTAAGAACCTAGAAAACGCACGCCTAGGAAAGAAGTTTATTTTAAAATCCTATTTAAAGAATAAACTTGTAGTTTAAAAACATATATATTTTTTTTTTTCTAAACTATAATAAGTTCACTGTTCAAGTCAAATAATATAGTTTCCTTTCTTGGAGTAAATTATGAAACCCATAGTAATACTTACTAGAACATACACACTTTTACAAATTTTAATAGCAATTTAATTTCCTTTATTAACACAAACATATATACTCCATTATAATATGGACATATTTACTACATTATGAGATATAAACATAATTACAACACTAAATACTAGCAAAACCGTTCAATAGTCATAATTAAAACATCCCCTCATGCTCATAGCGTCTCTCGAAATCCTCTCCCAGCTTCATGCCTTAATCCTTACCTGCAAAACATTTTAAAACATTTCGTGTGGCGAGCGCTAATCGCTCAGTAAGGGAATATGGCCATTTATAAACTATTAAGGTTCATTATACAGGTATATTACTTAGGACCTTACCTACCTACAAGACATTACCTTCATTCATTGACATTAACAAGTTCATAAAACATGTCATACACTTTGGACTTTTCTCATAAACATAAGTCATAACATAACCATACATAAAATAACATAGAACATATATGACTCATGCAATATTCATAAACATGGCATGCCTATTTCTTTTGTCTTTGTACTTGATGTTTTCATTAGTCTTTATTATCCGATCGGATTCATTTGAACCATTACCTTGTTCTTGGTCGTCACCTCAAAGGACTCATGGTTTCCATAAGAATTCCATTCCCCTGGTCTTGGTTTATACCTCAAGAGACTCATGGAATTCATTCTTTAACATTTCATAAATTTTTTCATAAGTCAACTAAATAAGCTATACGCATTACTGATAAGAGTGTAATTTATATATTTTTTATTCCTTCCATATTATGTTTTTTTTATGTTTTATGCCTAGTTGAGTTGATTAGATTTTATTTTGTAAGTTTGGCATATTTGGATAGACTTTATGAAATAATTGAGAAAAGATTAGAAAATTCCAGATTTTTGTTATTCTGACCAGTGCTGTGTTTTTCAGGTTTTTCATGGAGTCAGATTTCTCGACTGCAAAAGTGTTCTTCAGAAAAAGTAAAGTAGACAAATCAAGCATTCCAAGAAGCTATTATGGGTGAGAATCCGAGTTCGTTCGGGCCCTCATTAGTTGTTACAAAACCTGACCTGGAATCCTATTCGCGGAAGGATTTCCTGGCTGAGTATTGAGTCTTCGAATGGGCCTAACTGGAGCTTCAGATATCTAAAGCAGGTGATTCAAAATCCCAAATTCATCTACACATCCAGGACTACAACTTTTATGAAGTGACCAAGCCAAGAAGAGTTCTTTTACATTGCGAGAATCCTGGTGCAAGCTGGATTACGAATTCTGTTTTCCATATCTGATAAGATTTTGATAGTTTTGGAAGTCTATCGTTTAGCAAAGATCTAGGAAAGTAATTTCTGTGATTCCTGGTGCAAAATTAAGAAAAAAACACATTATTTATTTATGAGTTGTTAGGTTAAATAGGGGAGAACAGCAGTAGAGTTTAGTATTTAGTTTATTTTAGTTTCTACGTCAAGATGTGCGGCTGATCTTTCTTCTTCAGTTCAAGGGGATTTTGAAGCCTGAATTCATGTCATTGGTGTAACTTAACTTCAGTAACATTTTTCTCAATCTCATTCTTATTGGAATTGTTTATGTTATTCTGTTTTAATTGTTTATGAATTTTGTTTGGGTGATTTAGTAATGGCCTGCTAAATTGTTTAATCGGAATTTTATCTGTTAGAATTAGGAATTGTGATACGTAATTGTCCTCTTTCTGTTCAATGAGTAACACATGATGAGAGATGCGGACAAGTTTCCAGTCTGTCACCTTGAATAACATAACCTAAGTTGCATAATCCGATCTTCCGTGATTGTTGCTTAGATTGATCTATTTTCCTAATTCTTAAGGCTGCCCTTGAATTAAACTTAGAGAGCTTATTCTAGGTTGTTCAAGGGTTAGGATCTGGTTGAAGAGCTTATTTCAGTAGTGACAATTAAGGGAAAATTTGGGTAACAGAGCTTGTTGTTTCCTAGGGTCAATAATTCCACAATAACGAGATAGAATAATGTTACGGTTAGTTCATGTCCAATGCATGTTTAGGTGGATCTTGAACCGAGAACTGGTTGTTTTTAATATGATATTTTCTACCATTGGAGATTTATTCGTTTCACTTTAGATTGCATTGATTACAACCCCTTTCATTAATTCTGCTGTCGTGTTTACTGTTTAGGATTTTATCTTATTTTCCTATTGTCTTCGTTGTGGTTATTGGCATAGAATATAGGATTTAATCGAATCATTCCCTGTGGGATCGACCCTTGCTCACCCTATATACAATTTAGTAGCTAGGTTAGTAAGGTTAATTAATTTGGTGCATTCGGCACGCTACCAATTACCATTATGAATGCAAACATATGGAATAACATCTCCCATGCTCAATCATACTATTCATTCATTTAACATGTACCCTTGACCAATTGCACAACTCATCAATCAATTTAGCAAAACTCTATGACATGAATATTCTCCTACTAAATTCCTTAACTTAATTCATTCAATTTCTCATACAATACAAGGAATTTCAATAGTAAGATTGTTCAGGGGTTTATTAGAATTAAAAAAAAAAAAAGGGAATTTCCATTAAGAAGGTGGATGCCATATAGTTCATCACTTTTCAAGCAATTTTTCCCTCATCTTTCAATTCGAATTGATTTTTGGACATAAAAGTTTTAGGTCTATTTCTCAAATTTTTAATACTTCAAGAATCAACTCAATCAGACTTCTATAACTTCAGTTATGACCGATTGATGAAGCATGTACGGTATAAGTCTTAAAAAGCCAAATCCGAATTCTATTCATTTTAACCATGTCACCTTCATTTGCACATTCATATCATTTACCATATCATTCTAAGTATAAAAGGCCATAAAAACCTCACCTTTTACAGAACCAAAAGGTGCCAAAACATCAGCCAACTAAAAATCTCTTAGTTGGCATAATCATCCTCCATATGCACACATACACCAATCAACACACCCATTTAAACAATCCATAACCAAAACATAGCATCACACTCATATTAACATAAATAAATGTAAGTTTCATAAACCCTAGGTGTTATCAATTGTAGTCATAAGGGAGATTTTTTCCTTACCTTAGTATTCAAAGCACAAAGACA
>CM047749.1:6233139-6289588 GCA_026225825.1 Pistacia integerrima | reverse complement strand
TATCAAAGGATTCCCATGTGGCCTCATAGGGAGGTAAGTTTTTCTAGTGAAAACCATCCAACAAGGTGTGAACAGAATGCACCGAAGCAGGTTGGACCATTAGCTCACAATCTTCATTAAGGCTTTGGTAGGAAGAGGCTGAACTGGGACAGAATTATGGAGGCTCTTTTTCAGTTGAGAAACATGAAAAACCGGATGGATCTTGGAAGACATAAGCAATGCAAGACGATATGCAACGACACCTACTTTGTTCAAAACTTGAAAGGGACCATAAAACCTTGGGCTGAGTTTCTCATTGAGCTTGTGAGCCAAAGATCTAAGTTTATAAGGTTGAAGTTTTAAGTAAACAAAGTCATTTGGTTCAAAAGATACATCTCGGTAGTGAATATTAGCAGTGGCTCTCATGTGATCTTGAGCTGCAGTTAAATTGGATTTAAGTTCATCCAACAAGGCGTTTTGTTCAATCATTTGATGGTTGATGTCTTCCACAATAGAGTGTACCTCGGTAAACTTTGAGAGAGTGGGAGGTGCACGACCATAAAGGGCCTTGAAAGGTGACATCTTGGTCGAGCTCTGGTAGGAGGTATTAAACCATAATTCTACCCAGTGAATCCATTTAAGCCATTGCTTCGGTTTGTTGCTTGTGAAGCACCGAAGATATTTCTTGATACAGCAATTAACCACCTCTGTTTGCCCATCAGTTTGGGGGTGGTATGTGGAACTGAATTTAAGAGTTATTCTCGCTAAACGAAAAAGTTTAGTCCAAAAGTTACTAAAAAAGAGTCGATCACGATCATAAACTATAGACTTTTGAAACCCATGCAATCGAACCACTTCTTTCACAAAAAGGGTAGCTATTTCCTTTGCATTGTAAAGGTGGCAAAGCAACATAAAATGGCTATATTTGGTCAATCGATCCACCACCACAAATATTGTATCAAACCTAAAACTGTTAGGAAGGCCTCCAATAAAATCCATGGAAAGATCATCAAAAGCCAAATCTGGAATTGGTAGAGGCTGCAACAAACCTGGAGGTTTCAGTGATAAGTGTTTGTTTTGTTGGCACACACCACAAGAGTTGACATCCTGTTTGATGCCCTCCCAAAAAACTACCCCTACAATCCTCTTATAGGTATGAAAGAACCCTGAATGGCAGCCACTTGGAGTACTATGGAATTCCTCTAGGAGTTGCGATATAAATTTGGAATTTTTTGGAAGGACTAGCCTGCCTTTATATAAGAGGCAGCCACGGTGGAGAGCATAGTGGGCTTTAGAATTAGGTTGGAGAAGAAGATCCTGAATAAGCAACTTAAGTTTGGCATCCTGCAAGGCTTTGTCTGCTAAGTCCTGAAAAAATGTTGTGGAAATGGCATTAAGTTAAAGTTCTGCCTCCCTGACCAAAAGTGCATCAGTGACTTTGTTGGAACTGCCAGGGTTGTATTGGATCTCAAATTTGTATCCCAGTAATTTAGAAATCCATTTATGCTTTTCTGGTGTAATGTCGTTGTCCCATAAAAAACTATAAGGCTTCTTTGATAAGTCTTAATGATAAATTTCTGCGCAATCAAATAATGGCTCCATTTGTGCACCGCAAAAACAATGGCCATCAACTCCCTCTCATAGACTGATTTTTGTTCGGATGAAGGAGAGAAAGCGTCACTGAGAAATGCAATTGGACGTCCTTGCCGCACCTATTGGAGTAGGTGCCCTAGAGCCAATCAATTATTGTAGAATTGACTCTTTGTAATAATGTTCATTAATCAATAATAAAAGGCATTTTATTCTATATCGTGTAAATCATTATTATTGCAATATGTATTGATATATGTCCTTAGAATGGTGGAACTGTGATGAGGGTATCAAGTGTTTCAAATCTTGATAGTGAGAACCCTATGAGCACATATGGTGGCCATTCTAGAAACGTCCGTAGCCCCGTATACGAGTAAGGGCAAAGATAATACGGTAAGGCTATCATAGTGTTGAAACGACCCTCGAAGCGTGGTGATCTCACTTGTCAAGGTTGTTTGGTGAAAACCTGGTGCAACACATGGGTGCTGTAACAACTTCTTTCTACTATCAAAATCATTAAATATATTAATGAAAAGGCAAGTATACTTATCAAAATAGTTGGGCCCAAAAATTTTCCTTTACTTAATATATACATTTTTACAAAAGTACAATATCATTTGCACAAGAAGACTCTCAAAAACAGTGGGACGGTGCAGCCAAGTCTCCCCGCTTGCCGACGTCCATCTTCACCTATGACCTGTAAAAACATAGAAAACAACGGGGTGAGCACAAAGATGCTCAGTAAGTAAATCTTTTATTCCATAGTCCCCGTGTATTACTCTTCAATTCTTTTCTTATTCTACTTCTAGCTCTCACTATGCATTTCTCTCTTTTCTTTTCTTTCTATTCTTTTCTCATGTTTTCTTATTCTTTCTTATTCTTCCCCGATCGGTCTTGGTTGATGCATGGATTCGGAACCCTTAGTCATGTGAGTGTACTTTCTCTTGTATAGCTAGCCCTCACCCACATGTATTTTCACGGCTATACGAATTCTTTTTCTCTTTCTCATTCTCTCTCTCATGGCGGTTACATGTGGTTAATTTCTACACTCACGAGCTCCCCATCACACAACCTATTCTCTTTTCTCTTCTTTAGCACTTCTCTAGTGCTAACTCTTTCTTTCTCTTATTCTAAGAGAATTAGTTCTTTTCTTTATCTCTATTCTTAGAGTGTTTCTTTCTCATTTCTCATATTTCTTTCTTAGGTGATTATTCAAATAAACATATGCATATGGATGGCTCATGCCTAGAATCTTTCTTATATGCATTCATGAAATGCAAATATGCTATGTTGCATAAAGTAAGGTTCTCTACTTCTACTCATGCTTCTTTTAGGCATTTCATCAAACAATATGTGTGCATACATAAACTCTACTCTTACTATAAGTCTACTTCTTTCTTAACCATCCAAAATTGGAGTTCAACTCCTTTAATTCATCACACATCCTGCAAAGGAAATACACTTCAAATATTCCTCTCAAAATTCTTTCAATTCTATCCATACTTCTACCAACTTTTATCAACACAATCCACCATTTTCATGGTGGAATTCTCTTCATAAACAACAATAAACTCATTCATAAATCCATCAATACATGACAAACATAAAAATTCAATCAATTAAATCATATAGAAATCTCTACACATCATTCAATCATGCAAATCACACTTAGGTGGATTTACTTACCTTAAACTCAAGTAGAATCCACTTAAGCTCTCCACTCTTGATGGCTTGATACTTTCTCTTAAACCTTAAACACAAACTCAATAAGGATCCTACTCTTACACCAATACAAATCACATCTAGAGTAAGGATTCTTACCTTTAAGTGCTTAGGATCAACTTGTATCAACTTCTAGCCAAAAACCCTCCAAAAATCCTTGAAAAGTTGAATGAAAAATTGAGAGAATTGAAGGATGAAAGAGGCGGTGGAAAGAAAGAAATGAGAAGGTTTTCTAAAACTAAACCCTTAATATCTCATATTTTCTCCCTTCTTTCCCATCTTACCCTTACTCTTTCTTAGGAATTCCATCTTTGTCCTTTAATTCTTTGCAAATGCACCCCCAAATAAACTATTCTCCATGCAATTTCCTTGCATTTCAATCCCCACTTTTCCTACCAATAAGGGGTAGAATGGTCATTGTGCCCCAAAGGAAGAATTCTCTAAAAACTCAAAGAAATTTTCAGTCGAGTCTTCGCCACGGCGAAGCTATTTCTTCGGCCCAGCGAAAACTTATAGCAGCTACATTGTGGGTTGTAGCACCTCTTCGCCGCGACGAAGCTTTTTCTTCGCCCCGGCGAAGACTGTAACATCAAAATTTCGCCATGTCTTTACAAATTTCAGGTCAACCACTCAACCAAACCAAACAATTAACAACATACAAACTCAAATGAGGGTAAATCAATAAACATTCAAGCCATTCATCAAGTCTTAACTACATACCTCAAGTGGGGCGTTACAGGTGCTTATTGTAGGCGAATACACCACAGCAAGTTCACCGGACTGACCCACCAGAGGATTCCATATGGATGGTAACCCTAGTGTCTATGGAACAAATCCTCTAACGAATGGTGGTGCATGTGATCCTTAGACTTGAGATCACTGGAGCGCCTTGTGCACCGATTGGTGCAGTTTGACATTAGCCTACGCAGGTTCTTCGTTGAGGGCTATCAATACGGTCGTGATTGGCTGCATCAAGGAGTGTATTAAGACTATGGTGGATAGACAGAGGATTCATCACTCTCGGGTATAGGAGAAGTTATCTCACGACGCAATTCAGTATATGGCAATGACACTAAAACTTTGGCCACAGTGGGATTGAGTTGTTGCTCTATTCGGATTATAATACAGGTCATTGGTCCAAAAACTGAATACATAATATCGAGAGTAACCGAAGGTTGACACCATTTCTATACCTTTGTCTCGTCGAGATAACGGATGATGAAAGGATCGAATTGTACGGTAACCATATCGTTGACAAGTAGCCACTTTGCTGAATCCGAATCTATCGGGTGGCTATGATGCCTTGCTAGGGGCCAATCTTAGTCTATGTGTAGTGAGACGATTAATTGGTGTTAATTGCGATACTATACACTGCCGGTATGATGAGGAGCCTATGAGTCACACACATAGAAGATAATTTAAGACTCGGGAAGAAAGAAGGGTGTTTTCGTCTTTTTAGGCAAAAGGGTATTTTGGTAATTTCACAGTGTAATTAAATTTCTTTGAGTCATGACCTTTATTTAATTTATTATAAAAATTAAATAAGTGAAATTATGTTTAAATATGTGTTCGCATATATTTAATTAAATCATCATTATTGTTAAATATATATATATATATATTAATTGATTTTAATTGAGATAATGATGAAATAAAAATAAAATATATAATTGGGAGTGTTTGGTAACATGAGGTGTTTGGGTTGGAGCCCAAGCGTATTCCATATGGGAATAGGGCATTAAAATTACTATAAAAGAAAAATGTTATTTGTAAAATGTTAGAGATTTCGTTAGCTTATTTTTCTTTGAAAAAGCACAAACATAGCAGCCCCAAACTCTCTCCCACGGCAGTATTTCATTTTGCCCAAAATCAATTCATTTGATTTTTCTTCTTTAATCTTAAAGCTAAGGAGGATCTAGCAAATCCCTCCTTAGTTCTTTGTGATTGTCTTCGTCTGGACTACGTGGGTTCGATCCTACACTTGGGTCGGTAGCAAAAACGTTCATTTACAAATTTGGAAGAGCCTCCAAACGTGCGTATGTTTTTCTAAACTCATGATTAATTTCTGCAGATTTCTATTTTAACATAAACTGTAAAATTGTACATTTGATCTTGGCTCAATGGGAACGATCCTTGTTATTATGATTTTGTTTTCCACTACGTATATGGACCATTTCCTAACAGCACCAAAACAGCCCCCACGTCGAGGCCTGAGTTTGTTTAGTAGAAATTGATGATCAATGACTTGGAAAACAAGAAGATACATTTTCAATGGAAAAGACTTTACTTCATGAAGTGTGTGTGAGTGGTGTGGAGGCATTTTCAATGGAAAAACATTACTTCATGAAGGATCACATGAATTTGTATGGCAACTCATTACCAAATTTTCAGGAAGTTTGATGAAATTGCAGACATCTTGCCCTACCCCATCTATGGAATGAACTGAAAATTTTATGTGGATAGAGAAACACATTGTCAATTTTAAGTAACACTAAATAGTAAACAGTAATAGCTAATTGCTTGTATTAAACATGCTTGAGATATTGAACCTCCTACCTTCCCAATGTTTAGGACAACGTCACATGAGTATTTGATGGTGAGAATGGCAACCATCCACACTTGAAAAAGATTGACTATTGATCCTGGCATATTTGAATTAGTAAGAGATATTTCTCTAGAGCAAAGTTGTTTGAAATTTTGAATCTCAATTTGGAGTATAATCCAACACAAGCATGACAATAACGAAAATCCTAGTTATGTTCAGTTGCAGGAACACAACCGAAATTACAAAATATCGGAATGTTGACATCTCATTCAAGACAAGCCACTGCCAAGTAACAAATTTTTTACTTATCTTTGTTATTAGAAGACAGAAGTCAGTGCTTTCGAGTAATATAATCTTATCAAAAAATATTGAGATCAGACGGACCATGAAAGACTTAGCAAAATGCCCGGACCGTGATGATGCCAATAGTACTAGGGTAAGAACGCACAAAGAATGCAAATGGAATTCAGAAAGCAATTGGCATGGTTAAAGCTTCCCAAAGCTTAGTTACTTTTTTTTTAGCATGATAGAATAACTCAGATCGATTAACCATAACATCCATGAAGTGATTAACTTTTCACAGTTACCATATAAAAGTCAAACACTGATTTCATCAGCTAAAAAAGAACCAATTGGAATGTGGTCGAAGGACATTTCTCCAAATAAGGTACATTATTGACCAATGACCATTTCTTCCATTCTTGTTTCAATGACTGCATTTGCAAATCCCATTGAAGCAACAAATTATGAGTTGTGACACGAGTAATTCAGCCACAGGCATATCACTCGTAGGGAATCTAACAAACAATAGTGTATCATGACTATGGAGTAGCTTATTTCTTCCTCAACTTGGAAAAAAGAAAAAATTCTTCGGGCCACTCCATTGCCAATAATAATTGATCCACCAATCTGACATACTAATAAAGCAATTATTTCCAATTCAGGTCCAGCTGGAAACAAAAAAGTAACAGAAATTGGAGGGATGCAGTTGACAACATTAAGGACCGGCTTGCGGGACTTGAGAATTGACCACCTCAAGCGCCGGTAATAAGCAGCTTGAAGCAATGCCAATGACAGTACAAATATCCATTTAAAACCCATCTGCATTAGAAGGCATAAATTTTTAGGAATAACTCAATATCAAATAATGTTTTTTTATGGTAACTTGATTTAAAAACAAATGTACCAGCTTCCTCTCTTCCATTTCTGGTTCTGCTGCCCATGATAAAAATGACACAACATCTTTTCCCATCTGCATCACAATAACAAGGGTAGAAGATTGAGCTTTGTACCACAGAAACATCTATATATGTAATATCCCACTTGAGGTACGTATTTAAGATTTGCTGTATTAGTTAAAAGTTTACTGTTTCAGCTTCAATTGAGTTTGTTTGTTGTCATGGTTAGTTGGTATGTTGAGTTGGTTGAATGGTTGCCTTGAAATTGGTTGAGTTTTGGTGAAGTTTGGAAAATCCAATCTTCGCCGGGGCAAAGAAGAAGCTTCGCCGCGGCGAGGAAGAGTTGCACCCACGGGTAGGTTCTACCCTGTTTCGCCGGGGCGACGAAAAGTGCTTCGCCGTGGCGACGAGCCTAATACAAAGTTTCTTGAGTTTTCTAGAGAATTCTTCTTTTGGGGGCATAATGACCATTCTACCCCCTAATTAGTAGGAAAAGTGGGGAGTAAAATGTAAGAAAATTTAGTAGAGATTGTGTTTGAATGGGGGTGTAGTTGTAAAGAATCAAAGGATATAGATGGAATTTCTAAGGAAGGGCAAGGGCAAAATGGGAAAGGATGCTTATAATATGAGCTAAAAAGAGTTAAAGTGTAGAGAAGCCATTTATTGATCATTTCCACCGCCTCTTCCATTTGCCTAAGTTCTCTCATTTTCTCCATCCAATCTTCCAAGATTTCTAAGGGAATTAAGAGGGGTTTTGAGTAGAGATTTCATCTAAAGCATCCTAAGGTAAGGATTCATGCTTTAGATGTGAGTTTCCTTATAATTGTAGTGAAGTCTTATTTGGTTGTTATTGTTTTTGTTGTGGTTTTGAGTTGTAGAGAGGAGACAAGACAACAAAGGGAAGGAAAAGTGCTAAAGAAGTCATCTTTTGACAAGGTAAGTAAATCCAACCCAAGTTAAGGTTCAAGCAATCAAATGATGCATATGTATGCTTATGTTTATGAGCTTGAGATTGATTGTTGAGAATGATATTATTGATGAGTTGATGGCTTTTGATGAGAAGATTTGAGCCATGAGAAGTAGAAATGAAGTTGTGGTAACCAAGTGAAGTTTGGTTATATTTAGAAAGAATTTAAGTAGAATATTTGAAGTGTTTTTCTTGGCCATGTTTAGATTTATTGTGGAGTAGTTTGCTCCATTAATGGATGGTTAAAGGAAGAAGTAAAGAGGTATTAAAATTAGAATTAAAGTATGCATGCATTATGTTTGATGAAATGCCTAAGTGAAATCTGTCCTGTCACTGCCGTGACTTTCTAAGTGATTTTTTGGCATCTTACGGATTGAACTGGACTGAGACCGAAACATAGAAGTTATAGCCCTGTTTCTAAGCTTTAAAACGAGACCAAAACCGTAGCAATCCGAGGTGTATAACGCAAGTTATGGCCGTTTTAGTGTGACCTGTGCAGAATGACGGTTTTGAGGAAATTTTGTAGTTGGCATTTCATTAGTGCATTAGGGAGCATGAGCTAGCTCTACACCTTTGTTTATACACATAAGAAGTAGCTTGAGGTATAGTAGAGAATTTGAGTATAAGCTACTGTAAGAGTTAAGAGAAAGAGAATAGAGTAGGTTGTGCGATGGGGAACCCGTGAGTAATGGGTAGAGTATTCCCGCATGTACGCCACATTGAGAGAGCGGCATGAGTATGAGATAGAGAAGTGGTGTAGCCCGTGAGAGTGCATGCGGATGAGGGCTATACCCGAGTACCCGAGAGAGAGATTATACACTCACATGGCCAAGGGTTCCAAATCGATGCATAACCGAGTTCGATCGGCTAGAATGAGTAGAGGTCACGTAGAGTGGGAGCGAGTCCCGGCCGTGCCCCCGTAAGATGGGGCCGTGACTTACTAAAGAGAGTTAATGAAAAGAGTTCTAAGAGAAAGAGAGAGAAGTACCAAAGAGCAGTTGAATGAGAAGTTGTAAGGAAAGAATTAGAGAGAGAGAGTTAAGGGATAGGGGATGAGTAGAGGATTTTACTTACGAGCATTATTTTAGTGCTCACCCGTTGTTTTCCTATGTTTTGCAGGGATCAGGTGAGGGACGTGATCCGGATGGGACGTCGACACGCGAGGGGAAGCGGTTACACTGTCCATCATGTTTTAGTATCTTTTGTATACATTATAAGTTTTTGCAAAAATGTATATATTTGTAAAGAATATATATATTTAATAGAAAGAAAATTTTGGACCCAATTTCTTTATATTATTTTATATGTTTTTCATTATGAGTAGTGGCTATTACAATATAGTAAGCTTACAACTAAGAACGCCTACCAAAACCTAAGGGATTACTGTTGTTGTTTATGCACTGGAGTTTAACAAAGAAAAGAAAGAGAGCTGAACTGAATAAAGAGAGTTGCGTTTTTTTTTTTTTACATTGCAAAATATGTTTTCATTACAGCTAATAAAGCAAAGTTTTACACTGACTTATACCTACTTTGCAGACATATAATAACTTAAATTAATCTAAAGCCACACACTTATATCAACTAACAACTATTGCATCAGAACATCCCTTACAATTTGGAATGCATATCACACTTTTACAAAATGAGCTAAACATGCGGAAACATATCAAATACACCCCCACAGACTTCGATTCGAGGTTTTGCCGCCAACACACATTCAAAAACTTTAACTAAACTGCTGCATTTCCAGCCATGCATCAACGTTCAACACTCCTCCTTGATGGTTGGCTGGAAACACCAAGTTTGAATCTGAATTCTTCAAACTTGGCTTTGGAGACAGCTTTGGTCATAATGTCGCCCACTTGCGATTCACTCCTGCAATGCACCAGTTTCACTTCACCATTTTGCTCAGCCTCTCTCACTGCATGGAACTTTATTTTTATGTGCTTTGTACGTCCATGTTGCACAAGATTCTTGGCCATAGCTACTGCAGATTGATTGTCACACATGATGGCAATAGCTTTGTTGCATTTCACTTGGCAAGTCATCAAGGACTTTTTCTCAACCAAATGGGCTTGATTCACATGCAGCTGCCGGATATATACTCCGCTTCACGTGGATTGAGCCACAATTTCTCTTTCTTAGAGCCGAGATAAGCACCATGATTCAGGAAAAATGCAAATCCCTGATGCTCCTCATATCATCTGTCCAAACCAGGGCCCAATTGCTATCCGAATAACCAACTAAACTGAAGCCTTCTGATCTCTTGAACCAGACCCCATAATCAGTGCTTCCTTTTACATACCTCAACACCCTTTTTGCTGTTTTGAAGTGTGTTTCAGTTGGTTTACTCATAAACCTGGACAACAAACTGGTTGCATACATCCAATCTGGCCTAGTTGCTGTCAAATACAGCAGACACCCTATTAAACTCCTGTACAATCCTTCATCAACCTTCTCACCATCCTCATCCTTTGACAGCTTTAAGTTTGGAACCAAAGGCAGATTTACTGGTTTGCAGTTTTCCGTGTAGAACTTTTTCAAAACTTCACTTGCATACCTTTTTTTATTCACAAAGATCCCATTCGCTTGTTGATCAATCCCCATTCCAAGAAAGTAAGACATTCCACCCAAGTTAGTCATTTCAAACTCACTTTGCATGGATTTCTTGAATTCATCCACTTGAGTTTGATTGCTCCCAATTACTAGAAGATCATCCACATACAATGAAATGATCATCAAGTCATCTTCAGCTTTTCTAATGTATAGAGTGTGTTAGTAAACGGTCCCGTATACGCAGCGGAAACGAAAAATAAAATAACAGGATCGTTTACATGAGCCAAGATCAAGGGTATGATTTTAACAATTTATATTAAATAAAATCTGCATAAATTTACAACATGAGTTAAGAGAAACAAACGCACGTTGAAGGCTCCTCCAAATTTGTCGCCGACGCTTTTGCTTTACCGATCCAAGTGTAGGATCGAACTCCGCGTAGTCCACACGAAGACAATCTTAAAAAGAACCAAAGAGGGATTTGCTAGATCCTCTTTGGCTTCAAGAATTAAGAAGAAGTCAAAATCAATTGAATTGATTTTAGGGGGCAATGGTAGTTATTCTTGCTAGTGGGAGAGGCAAAAATTGGGGCTGCTGTGTGTATTGGTTTTCAAAGAAAAAATCCACAATTAAAAAATCACACACTTTTCCTTTTATACTTAAAAACAATTTGCCCTAATCCCATACGGAATAGGCTTGGGCTCCAACCCAAACGCCCCATGTTGCCAAACACTCCCAATTTGATTTATTTTAATTTCCATCATTATCTCAATTAAAATCAATTAATATATATATATTTAAATATATATTAACATTTAACAATAATGATAATATATTTAAATATGTGCGAACACATTTAAACGTAATTTCCCACTTATTTAATTTTTCTAACAAATTAAATAAAAGGCTCCGAAACTCCAAGAAATTTAATTGCCTTTGTGAAAGGAAAATACCAAAATACCCTTTTTGCCTTAAAAAAGATAGCATCCCTTCTTTCTTCTTGCATCTTAAATTGTCTTCTATGTGTGTGACCCTTAGGCTCCTCATCATATCGGCGGAGTGTATAGTATTGCGATTAACACCAATTAATCGTCTCACTATACCACCAGAGACCAAGATTAAGGGGCCTAGGGCAAGGCATCATGGCCACCCGATAGTTCCCGGATTCACAAAGTAGCTACCATCACGATATGGTTACCGGGTACAATTCCCGATCCTTTCATCATACGTTATCTCGCGAGGCGAAGGCATAGAAATAGTGTCAACCTTCGGTTACTCTCGATATTATTTATTCAGTTTTTGGACCAATGACCCGTATTATAAATTGGATAGAGCAACAACTCAATCCCACTTTGTGGCCACGCTTTTAGTGTCATTGCCATATCCCGTTGCTTACGTGTGAGATAACTTTCTTTCCGTGCAGGAGTGATGAATCCTCTGTCCAATCCACCATAGTCTTGATACACTCCTTGATGCAAGCCAATCACCATCATATTGGACACGAAAAGAAGCTGCGTTAGGCTAGTGTCAAACTACACCAATCGGTGCACAAGGCACTCCGGTGATCTCAAGTCTAAGGATCACATGCACCACCATTCGTTAGAGGATTTGTTCCATAGACAACAGGGGTTACCATCCATATGGAATCCTCTGGTGGGTCGATCCCGGGTGAACTTGTTGTAGGTGTAATCTACAACAAACAAACACCCATGTGTTGCACTAGGTTGTCACCAAACAACCTTGACAAGTGAGATCCCGATCCAACTGCTTTCGAAGAGGTCGTTCAACACTATGATAGCCTTACCAGTATTATCCGTGCCCTTAGTTCGAATAATCTTGGGGCTACTGGGACGTTTCTAGAATGGCCACCATATGTGCTCATAGGGTTCTCACTATCAAGATTTGAAACACTTGATACCCTCGTCACCCGGCTTCTGCCATTCTAAGGACATATATCAATACATATTGCAATAATAATGGTTTACGCGATATAGAATAAAAAGCCTTTTATTGATTAATGAACATTATTACAAAGAGTCAATTCTACAATAATTGATTGGCTCTAGGGCATCTACTATCAATCTCCCACTTGCACTTATAGCCCAATCATTCATGTATTTAATACCAAATGATCTCAAGTTGGGCATCATAGCCTTCGCATGACGAGAGGCTTTGTTAGTGGATCTGCGAGATTGTCGTCCGCATGCACTTTAATAACTGCACGTCTTTCCTCTCAACTATCTCTCGATGAGATGGAATCAAATGCAGTATGTCTGGATTTCGATGAGACCTTGGTTCCCTGGCTTGAGGGCAATTGCTCCATTGTTGTCACAATAGATGTCTATAGGATCAACAATCGTAGGAACCCACACCAAGTTCGTAATGAACTTCTTAATCCGACCACCTCCTGGCCGCATCCGACAATGCAATATACCTCACCTCCATTGTAGAATGCCTTTCAGGTTGCTTTGCTTGGAGCTCTTCCACTCCCACCCGCACCGCCATTGAGACAAAATACAAACCCCGATTGCGATCGATAATCATCTTTGTCCGTTTGGAAACTAGCATCCTTTGTATCCTCTTACGTGAGCTCATCTTCCCCTCCATAAACCAAGAACATATCCTTAGTCCTCTTCAAGTACTTAAGAATATTCTTTGACAACCATCCGATGGACTCACTGGATCCGATTGATATCTACTACAAGTGCTCAAAGCACATGAGACATCAATCAGTACATAGCATGGCATACAGTGGATCCCGGATTCCTTGCGATGCATATGGGATCCTCTTATCCTATCTCTCTCATCTTGTGTTTTAGGACACAATTCCTTAGAGAGATAAACACCATGTGACATCGGAAGAAATCCTTTCTTGGATTCTTCCATCTTGAATCGTTTAGTACTTTGTCAATATATGCACTCTGACTTAGACCAAGCAACCTACGCGATCTATCACGATAGATCTTTATACCAAGGATGTAAGCTGCTTCCCTAAGTCTTTCATGGGAGACTTGGATAACTAAGTCTTTACCATTGCCAAGTTCGGTATATCATTCGATCGAAGTATGTCATCGACACACAACACTAGGAATGCTCTGCGCCCCACTCACTTTCTTGTAAACACGGGGCTCATCTTCGTTCTTAATAAAACCGAATTCTTTTACGGCTTCATCAAAACGAATGTTCCGGCTCCTTGAAGCTTGCTTGAGTCCATAAATGGATCTCACGCAACTTGCATACCTTATTAGCTTGACTATCAAGAACGAAACCATCGAGTTGTATCATGTACACATCCTCCTCCAAGGTTTCCGTTCGAAAGCGGTTTGACATCCATTTGCCAAATCTCATAGTCATGATATGCAGCAATTGCAAGCATAATCCGGATGGATTTAATCATGGCAACCGGCGAAAAGGTTTCTTCATAGTCAATGCCATGAATTTGTTTGAAACCTTTGGCAACAATCGTGCTTTTATAAGTATGCACGTTGCCATCCATGTCGGTCTTCTTCTTGAAGACCCATTTACACCCTATGGGTTTTACCCTTCAGGTGGTTCCACCGAGACCACACTTGGTTCCGGTACATGGAAGTCCATCTCGGATTTCATGGCTTCAAGCCATTTAACGGATCCTGGTCCGATATAGCGTCTTCGTAGGTTCTGGGTTCATCGTCTTGGTAGACCAGTACGTCACCATGTTGAGTCACGAGATAACCGTATCTCTCGGGCTCATGGCGTACTCTCCCAGATCTACGTAGCTCCTGTGCTACTTGAGGTAGTTCACTTTGATCCACAAGTTGTGGAGTAACCTCCTCATGATGCTCAACCACTTCTTGGTGGCATCATCCCGCTCCTTCGTCTAGTATGCCTTGTGGTTCTAGAACTTCATCGAGTTCTACTTTTCTCCCACTAGTACTTCTTAGAAAATATTCCTTTTCTAGGAAGACACCAGATCGAGCAACAAAAAATTTTTGCGCTTACGGGTAGTAGAAATAGTATCCTTTGGTCTCCTTTGGATACCCCACAAATATACATTTACGAGGATTTTGGGCCTAGCTTGTTCGAAGTCAATTTCTTAACATAAGCCCTTCAACCCCAAATCCTTAGATAAGACAAGTTGGGCTTTCGCCCACTCCCATAGCTCATATGGAGTCTTATCTATGACTTTGGACTTCACACGGTTCAAAACGTGAGTCGCAATCTACAGGCATAACCCCGAGCGATGCGAGGTAAATCACTAAAACTCATCATGGACCTAACCATGTCAAGTAAGGTCCTATTCCTCCTTTCGACACTCCATTGTGTTGGGGGTGTATAAGGAGGAGGGTGAGTTGTGATACTATCCCACATTCCGGGTACTTCACGAAAACCTGAGCTTAAGTATTCACCTCCTCGATCCGACCGAAGAGCTTTAATACTTTTGCCCAACATATTCTGTACTTCATTCTGAATTCCTTGAATTTATCAAAGGCAGATTTATGTCTCTAAGGTAGACATAACCATATCTGAAATCATCGGTAAATGTGATGAAGTATGAACATCCACCTCCACGGCCAAGTTGTTAGTGGACCCACATACATCACTATGGATGATGCCTAATGATTCGGTAGCCCTTTCACTTTGTCTGTGAAAGGGAGACTTGGTCATCTTGCCTAAAAAGGCATGACTCGCATACCTCAAATGTTTGGAAGTCAAAGGGGCCCAAAACTCCATCCCTTTGAAGTTTTGCAATGCGAGTCTTATTAACATGACACAATCTACAATGCCGGAGATATGTTTGGTTTTGATCGCTATGTTTAGCTTTCTTGGTTTCAATATTGAGAATATCTTTATTGTTTAAATCAAGAACATATAATCCATTATATAACCTTGCAATTCCAAATAGAATACCATTCAAACTAAAGGACAACAATCCATTAGATATCTCAAAATGATACCCCCATATTATCAAAGCGGATCTTTGAAATAATATTTCTAGAAATAGAAGGTACATGATAACAATTATGTGGATTCCAATAATAAGCCCGTGAGCAAAGATAAACAATAAGTCCCTACAATCTGACCCGCATGTGCTCCATTTCCAACTCGTAGGTCCACCTCTCCTGCAGCACTCTACCTACGCCTTAGCCACACATCAGTACAAATGTGAGTACCACATCTGTCAATGACCCGAATGTTGAGGGTGAGAAGTTAATCTCAATCATAAAAATACCACGTCGTACCTCTGGCTTCTTCTTGCTTGCGAGGAAAGCCTTGCAGTGTTTCCTCCAGGGTGGCGGGCTTGCCAAAAAAAGAAAAGCGGAGACTACCTTACCCTTCCCTATGCCACTCTCGAGGCCCAAGAGCAACCTTTGTCCTTTGGGCTTGGGCTTGGGTTTAAATTTGGCCTTGGCCTTACCCTTGCCGTAACCAACCCTTTGGTTTCTTGCGGCAACAACCAAAGCAGGCTTGGACTTTTTCAAGTCCTGCTCTGCAGTCCTAAGCATGTTCAGAAGCTCTGACAAGGTTTTCTCCATCGTGTTCATATTGAAATTCATTATGAACGGAGCATAAGTCAGGCAAGGATTGCGAATTAAATCCATTTGTAATTACGCATCAGCCCACGTCCCAAAGTTTCAAGCCTCTCATGTGCTCGATCATCTTGAGCACATGAGGACCAACCCAGGCTCCCTCGGTGAGGGCGACTCCCAAAGCGGTGCTTTCGACACCTTGTACCTCTCATGTCGAGCATTTGTTTCATAAAGCTCCTTGAGATGTAGAATAATGGAAGAAGCATCCATATTCTCATGCGCTTTGCGGCATAGGTGTCATCGATGCTAACATCAAGCATTGAGCTATCGGCATCATCAAGGAACTTTTGATAAGTATCCTTAACTTAACGAGGGGTATCGGGGAGGATCGAGGCTCATCCATGTATGGCTTTTCAAGGATATACAATTTCTTTTCGACTTGAGTATAATCCAAGGAATTACAGGTACCCGGACCCCGAGAAAGTTGGATCCATCCAACTGTTTTCTTTCGATTATCGGTCGCGGAGTTCGTAATGCTCATTTTGGTGAATCTACATTGCGAGAAAATATAAAGTTAATATAAAGTTCATTGTTGTTTAATATGGTCTTTTATTAAGCGATGCTCCCCACTATTTTACTCAAGGGCCAATAGGCCCTCACTATTAACTCGGAAAGCCGTTGGACTTTCCTAGTGGACCGAGATCCATCCTTCCCATTTCAAACCTTCGCTTTTGGCGAACAAGCCAAAATGAGTTGATTAGGTAGGCCAACAAACTTAATCCACACCATTGATAGCTCCCCACTATCAACCTCAAATGTGAGAAAGCCAACAAGCCAATCACACAATCCAATGGCTCCAACCATTTTCCTCAAGTGTGATTCTCGTTATCGAGAGTGGACACTTTACATGTCACCACGTACACATATGTGTCTTTGCTCTACTATGCCTATGACGCGTTTATCAACCTTCGCTTTGGCGAACAAGCAAAACCGTCATTTTAAGTCGAAACCCATCACCATTAAAAGAAAAACTCCAATGTATTTTAACCTCCCCCTGGTAGAAGTGTACCCTTCGCTTTGGCGAACAAGGTTTCCCGCGACAGTGGTTTGATTAAAACCATGGTGATGGAAGGCTTACGTGACTTAATATAATTCGTGTTGAGGGGTTTTGTTATTTAATGTCTCATCAGTTATTATCTTTGTTAGAATGACATTGTTTGGCATGTTATCAAACATTCAACCTTAGCATGCATTCTAAACAAAATTAAACGCGATGCCTTAGGTACATGGCCCAACTAAAAAACCGATTTCCTCGAGCCCCTAGAGGAATCGGTGGGGAGGGTCTAGATCTGTAATAAAAATCTTGAGTCTTCAAGTATGGTTGCATCGGGGTCCTTTGCTCGAACTTCAAGTACATTACAAAAAAATATCTTTCTAAATTTACAATAAATAATTATACAAATTCTTTACATCAATAAATTTAGAAACCTCGGTTAATCATTCGAGGGGAATTAGATGAGAAGAGAATATACATCGAGAAGAGGGAGAAAGGCGGGAGCACGAGCTATTTAATAAAATACAACCATACATACCCAAAAATAATTTAAAACATTCACCCTTAGGTCTAAGGCTCATGTACCCCAGGGCACCATGCAATATACAAACAAGTACAAAGCATACATTTCAAAAACAATCAATTTCTGAAATTTGTGGGTTAATTACAATTTGATAATTTCCCCCTGATTACAGTTTAGGTCCAAAAGTTTTGAAACTTTGCATTTTACCCCCTGCACACTTGGAAGTGCGCTCGCTGCGTGATAGTTAGATACGCCACGGCGTGCATTGGTTTTGGTACAGCATATCCAGAAGGGCGATCGCCATGGCGATGGGAATTACTCGTCATGGCGGCCCTTCCATTTCCTCGGCCTTTCGTCAAACGTCTGTGGCGGACGACGATCGCTGCGGCGATGGATTATATCCACTGGCGGCGGTACCACAGGTCTGTAGCTCAGGGATGCATTCATCGTAACCAAAAAACAAAAAACTCACAACAGATTTTGCAATCAATCAAACATTGATCTCACAAAAATCCATCGTGCATTAAACCAAACGTGGATCATCGAACAAATTGAAATTAATCGATTAATCAGTTTTTAAAACATATTTCAAGGCTGATTTCTTGTGATTGAATATGGTGAACATATTATCATCAAATCACGTGTTATCATGCACATAAAAAATTGGTGGGGAAATTAGTACCACAAGCTCACGATACCACTTTGTTAGTAAACGGTCCAGTATACGCGGTGAAACAAAAATAAAATAACAGGGGATCGTTTATGAGCCAAGATCAAGGGTATGATTTTAACAATTTATATTAAATAAAATCTGCATAAATTTACAACATGAGTTAAGAGAAACAAACGCCACGTTGAAGGCTCCTCAAATTTGTCAGTGACGTTTTGCTACCGATCCAAGTGTAGGATCGAACTGCATGTGATCCCACCTGGAAGACAATCTTAAAAAAGAACCAAAGAGGGATTTGCTAGATCCTCTTTGGCTTCAAGATAAGAAGAAGTCAAAATCAATTGAATTGATTTTAGGCAATGATATTCTTAAGTGGGAGAGCAAAAATTGGGACCCCAAGTTTGTGTGTGTTGGTTTTGAAAAATCCCCCAATTAAAAAAATCACACACTTTTCCTTTTATATTAAAAACAATTTGCCCTAATCCCATACGGAATAGGCTTGGGCTCCAACAGGGACGCCCATGTTGCCAAACACTCCCAATTTGATTTATTTTAATTTCCATCATTATCTCAATTAAAATCAATTAATATATATATATTTAAATATATATTAACATTTAACAATAATGATAATATATTTAAATATGTGCGAACACACATTTAACGTAATTTCACTTATTTAATTTTTCTAACAAATTAAATAAAAGCCTCGACCTTCTCGGCAAATTTAATTGCCTTTGTGAAAGTACCAAAATACCCTTTTGCCTTAAAAGGCAACGCCCTTCTTTCTTCTTGCATCTTAAATTGTCTTCTATGTGTGTGACCACTTAGGCTCCTCATCATATCGGCGAGTGTATATTATTGCGATTAACACCAATTAATCGTCTCACTAATCCCCGCAGAGACCAAGATTGGCCCACAGCAGACATCATGGCCACCGATAGGGTGAGGATTGACAAAGTAGCTACTGTCAGCGATATGGTTACCGTACAATTCGATCCTTTCATCATCGTTATCTCGGCGAGGCGAAGGCATAGAAATAGTGTCAACCTTCCGGTTACTCTCGATATTATTTATTCAGTTTTTGGACCAATGACCCGTATTATAAATTGGATAAGACAACCTCAATCCCACTTTGTGGCCGCAGGTTTTAGTGTCATTGCCATATCTTGAATGCGCCCATGAATAACTTTCTCCCATACCGGGAGTGATGAATCCTCTGTCAATCCACCATAGTCTTGATACACTCCTTGATCGGCAATCACCACCATATTAAGCGGCTCTGAAAAGAAGCTGCGTTAGGCTAGTGTCAAACTACACCAATCGGTGCACAAGGCACTCAGGTGATCTCAAGTCTAAGGATCACATGCACCACCATTCGTTAGAGGATTTGTTCCATAGACAGGGGTTACCATCCATATGGAATCCTCACGGGTGGGTCGATCCGGTGAACTTGTTGTGGTGTAATGCGCCTTTAATGACAAACACCCATGTGTTGCACCTTTAGGTTGTCACCAAACAACGGCCTTGACAAGTGAGATCGATCCTTGCCTTCGGCGAGGGTCGTTCAACACTATGATAGTCTTACCGTATACTCATTGCCGCTTAGTTCGAATAATCGGGGCCTTTTCTGACGTTTCTAGAATGGCCACCATATGTGCTCATAGGGTTCTCACTATCAAGATTTGAAACACTTGATACCCTCGTCACGGACTCTGCCATTCTAAGGACATATATCAATACATATTGCAATAATAATGGTTTACGCGATATAGAATAAAAAGCCTTTTATTGATTAATGAACATTATTACAAAGAGTCAATTCTACAAGCCAATTGATTGGCTCTGGGCATCTACTGTCGAGTGTGTTCATTTGGACTCTAACAAAAATCCAAGTTTAGCGAGGTGGTCATGATCTGTTGTGCAGGCTGCAGGAGGGCTGTTTCGACCCATACAAGGCCTTCCTCAAACAAATACCCCACCTTTCCCTCTTGTCCTTGGATCACATACCCTTAGGGTTGTTCAATGTGATTTCCTCATTCAACCAACCATTCAAGGAAATGATTTTATCCATTTAGGTACTTGCCGAAAATTGGCTTTTTTGACCAAGCTGCTAGTAGTAACATGGTGTCATCTTTCCCGGAAGTAGAACAAAAGTTTCGGAAATCCACTCCAAATGCTGAGCAAATCCCAATATTTACAAGTCCCTAGCCTTATGTGGAGGGTGTGTCTGGATTGACTTTCCACGAAAATCCATTTCACTGAATAACCTTCTGTTTTACTGATGCGTCCACAATTTCCGAGGTTTTAGGTTTTCTCAATCATGGCAAACCGCCCTTCCTTCATGGCACTCCTCCCGGGGATTCTAATTGTACTGACCTCTAAATAACTTGTAGGTTATTTGTGCTAAGTTGCACCCTTTTTGTCATACACATCGATTGTTATTACGGTTCCCTAACGACAACTTACTGTCTTGATTCCTCCCTGAATCTTCTTCAATCTACGATCCCGAGTTGAACCTCACTTTCGTTGAGGTTGTGTATCTGTCAGCTCTACCCTTTTCCAGGTTCGGACTCCTCTCATCAACCACTTGACATCACAGGGACACCACCACTTTCCCTAGAGTCGGGAATATAAATCCTGTGGGCACTTGGGTTCCATTGCTGTGTAATCAAATATTCCCGATCATAGCCTTATCCTACAGCTTAGTCCTCTTTGCGAGATGGCACTAGGGCTGTGTAAAGCAACAAAAATCTTCAGTTCATCCACTACGTCGACTCAGTCCAAGCTTCAAAAGGTGTTGAAATTTTTCAAGGCTTTGGTAGGGAATTAGTTAAGTAGGTAGACACTTGTGTTTCGCTTAGCTGCCCCAAATGGTTTGGGAAGTTTTTCTCAACCATTAAGCATCTTACTCCATTTCCATGTTGTCATGTTTTCTCCTTTCACAAACTTCATTCTATTGTGGGAGTGTATGGAGCTCACTGAATTCATGTCTTATTCCTGACTTGAGTCACAGTTTTTCAAACTCTTGAAGTGTATTGATTGCCATTATCGCTTACGAAGGTTTTTGATGGATTTTACATCAAATTCTCTACTTCTAGTTTGAATTTTCTAAATGTTCGACCACCTCATTTTTCTATCTTAGGAAGTAAATCCACCCCATCTAGACTAATCATCTATAGAACAATACAAAGTATTTGCTCCCGAATAGTGATAAGGTTGCATGGGGCCATATATATCTGAGTGAACAAGGTTTGGAGTTTTCAGGCTCTCCAACTTGGTTCACTAGAATAATTTCTATATCTTACCCAGTTGACACACTTTGCACACACCTCTGGGCCTACTCAACAATAAAGGCGGATTTGGACTAGATTTTAGGAATGCATTTCACTCAAATTTCTATAGTGTCATGGCCTTTAATCTCTTGTGCCACATTTGATTTCATCTTTCTAACATTGCATGTTGTGTGTGATGTAACTTTTCCATATTATTAGGAAAGCTTTTCCCTACCATTTTCACTCTCAAAATCTCATTACCCTCCCAACCTTTGTCTTGAATAATGCGGGATTGTTTTTGAAAATACGTGCATAATTCCTTTCCAACATTTGTCCCACACTCAAAGACTTTAGCTTATATTAGGTGCATAAAGTACATTTTGAGATTAGCTTTACCTTTTGGAGTTTAGGTTCTAACATTTCCCTTGCCTCTTGCTTCCCTACACTTTCCATTCCTAACTTTAATCTTTGACCCGTAGAAAGGGATACATATTCACAAAGCAGCTCAAGTCTGGTGTCATATGATGTGCTGGTTTATCGATTACCCGTGTATCATGTTTGGTTTTGGACCAGATTTGAAGAACCCTGTTGGGTTATTCTGTCTCTGCATGGTTGTTGTTCATCAAGCTGTTTGAGCTTCTTTGTTAGGAGGGATTGGGGCTCTCCCTTGTTTTTTTGCACACTCTTTCAACATGGCCAAGGCTTGTTTTGCGGGAGGCCCGACACTATGTGCAGTGCGAACTAGCATTTGTGCTGCTGCATGTCTCTTTCTTTTATGTGAAGCAGGCCAAGAAAACTCTTCATCCCACCGGTTTTATTCCCTTTGGTTACTATGCCCTCTTTTCCTCTTTTTTCCCAAAAAGCAAACTTCTGCAAGTTCTCTTGTCAGTCTTGCCCTTATAGGTTGCCCTAACATTGCCCTTCATTTGCATCCTCGCATTAGGGAGCCTTCTATTCTTGCTGCCGGGGCATGGACCGGCTCGGATCAATGTGATCGAGTGGGTCCTTGAGTCCCTCAAGGATGAGATCTTGGTTCAAACCTTTGGCAAGCTTACCGCACCTTCTCTACTATTACTGTGTCAACATTTCCCACCCCACAATACGATCTTGTTGACAATGTTCATCAACCTATCAACATATTGCTTTTACTTTCTCGGACCTCTTCATCCATTAAAGTTTCAAACTCCACTTCTCAAATTCAAAACTGTATATTTCTTGTGATGTCACTTCCCATGAACTCTTCCCTCTTGTCCCATGATTCCTTGGCTATTTCATGCCACAATCCTTGTGAAAACAAGGTTTGTAGTGATTAGTGGATGTGGGACAAACAGGCCTTTGATCATACTCTTCATGCATTCGAATTTGGTTGAGAATGGGATTTGGTCCCAGTGCAGGGGATTGTCTCTCTTCCTCTCCATCTTGCCCGAGTCCTTGGCCCCTCGGGAGGGTAAGCCTTCATTTTGACTGACCAAATATGGTAATGTTCACCGTTGAATATAGGAGGTGAAGGGGAAGGCTACCCATTGGAGTAGTCATTTGTTCGAAAAACCCGGGAATACGATGCAATGCAATTTCGCGGGAGAGGAATTTGGATGAGGGGTTGTTTTTTGAGAAGAAATGTTAGTTTTTAAAAAAAGGTTGGAATCAGCGAAGCTCGATACCATGTTATTGTTTATACTAGAGTTTAACAAAGAAGAAAAGAAAAAGTGAGCTGAATAAAAGAGTTGTGTTTTTTTTACATTGCGAAAATATGTTTTCATTCTGACTAATAAAGCAAAGTTTTACTGACTTATACCTACTTCGACATATAATAACTTAAATTAATCTAAAGCCACACACTTATATCAACTAACAACTCTGCATCAGAACATCCTTACAATACGGAATGCATATCACACTTTTACAAAATGAGCTAAACATGCGGCATATCAAATACACCCATGAGGACTTGATTCGGGTTTTGCCACCAACACATTCAAAAACTTTAACTAAAGCTGCTGCATTTCCAACCATGCATCAACGTTCAACAATTACATCTTAGAAGAAAAACCAACCTGAGATTCAGTTGCAGGGGTGCCATCTTCATACTTGATGGCACCATCAATAAGCATTTTAGGCATAGCAATGGCTCCCCCAGGGAAGTAAGGATTATAGTGCAATCCTTCTCTAATCTACAATAGCAATTATAAATAGATTGTGGTTAGGAAGTGAAACAATCATTATCCTTTATTTCATAAAAAAATACAAGTCATAATCTCAACTACAAAAAGATGCAACCTCCATAAATACATTAGATGATATTTGGTAGCACTCCACTTTTAAATACACAGTTTCACGACAAGATATAAGTACATAGTTTAATGATCTACACACTTTTAAGTTTAATGACCTGCTTTATTACCATCAAGCTGGATTAAATTACCCAAAAGCGATAGAAAGAAAGAAAACAGACCCAAAAATCTATTGTAACAAACTAGAGAGCAAAAAAGAAACGAGGCCCGAGCAATAGTGTCTTTGAGAAGAAATTTTCTATGGTTATGACAGGGAGGAGTGAGCTTAATTTATCAATTTGGAAAAAAGTGAGTGGTCAAAGGGACGGACCAACCTCATAACATCTCAAAGAGGTATTATGAAAGATAGAACCAATAGAAAGATAACTTTAATGAAAAAAAATTAAAAAAGAGGGCCGGGAAAGGGCCAAATCCTGTAGCTTTAACACATCTTTGTTTTTGGTTCCCCTTGTCCCTTACCCATGATCCAACCATGTCTATACTTATGATAAGATATGGGGAATTCCACAAAAGCATAACTTAAATGCCACCACGCCAATTATGGAAGTAGGGGAGTTAAAAGAGGCTTGAGGCGAATTCATCGTAACACCAAGGGAGGATCACGGTAACCGGATTAAAAGAGCAAATACATAATTCTAACCATTGTGATGAGCCACAGAGGGAAAAAGAGTAAGATTTTTTCCACGGATAGGAAATTCTGACTTTTTGTTAAATGCCAAGGAAGATAGTAATTACTTTGGTAATAAGATCGAAATCTGGAGGATATGCCCCTCCATTCGCAAACCTGGTGACTTGCTCATTTGGCATATGGTGAGAAAACAATTCTTGATTTACGGGAGGGACATGTAAACACCTCACCCTCATCATTAGGTCCATCAACCACCTCGATCTCGTTTGCCATTGCCTTTGTTTCCTCTTAAGTATATGCGGCTCCCATCAAATCACGGTATGATATTAGTGACCGCAGAATGGCGGGATGCACATACTTATAGGTAAACACAGTGTACCGTCGAATCCTGAACATTGAATTTGATCACAAAAATTACAACATGTGGTACCTTTTAGTAAAAGCGACCTGAATTCTCTTGTGAAAGGAAAAACAAAACATAAACTCTATGGATCGTTCCTTAGAACCAAGATCCGGGTACAAAAGTCATAGTTTATATAAAATAATCAAATCTGCAGAAAAATCAGTTCAAGGTTTAAGAAACCATACCCACGTTTGGAGGCTCCACCAATGTTGTCTCTAAACGTGTTTGCTACCGATCCAAGTGTAGGATCGAACCATATAGGTCCACACGAAGACAATCAATAAGAACCAATGAGGGATTTGCTAGATCCTCCTTGGCCTTAAGAAATCAAGAAGAAAACAAAAGAAGTATTTGATTTTCAATGAAATAGTAAAAGTGGCGTGGGAGAGTTTTTTGGGGCTGGAGGTTTCTCTCTTTTCAATGAAGAATGAAATAATAAAATAACACTCATCATTTTCAACTAAAACCCTTTCTTTTATAGTGTTATTTTAGTTGCCCTATTCCCATATGTAATGGGCTTGGGCTCCAACCCAAACACCCCCAAATTTGCCAAACACTCCCATTTAGATATTTTAATTTAATTCATCATTATCTCAATTAAAATCAATTAATATATATTAACATTTAACAATAATGATAATTTATTTAAATATATGCGAACATATATTTAAACGGAATTTCACTTATTTAATTTTTCTAACAAATTAAATAAAGGCTCTACGACCTCGACAAATTTAATTGCCTTTCGTAGAAATTACCAAAATACGACTTTACTTTAAAAAAGGCCGAAAATGTCATTCTTTCTTCTTGAGTCTTAAATTATCTTCTATGTGTGTGACCCATAGGTTCCTCATCATACCGGTAGTGTATAGTATCGCGATTAACACCCGGTTGGTCGTCTCACTTATACAAGACCAAGATTATTTAGCAAGGCAGTCATGGTCACCACGATAGGGATTGGATTGACAAAGTAGCTACCTATCAATGATATGGTTCTTGTAAAATTTGATCCTTTCATCATTCGTTATCTCGGCGAGGCGAAGACATAGAAATAGTGTCAACCTCCGGTTACTCGATGTTATGTATTGAGTTTGGACCCGATGACCTATATTATAATGCGGATAGAGCAACAACTCAATCCCTTTATGGCCCTGATTTTAGTGTCGCCTTCGCCATATCTTTGGAATTGCGCCGTGGAAGATAACTTCTCCCGTACCGGGAGTGATGAATCCTCTGTCAATCCACCATAGTCTTGATACACTCCTCGATGCAGGCCAATCACCCACCGTGTTGGTGACTCAGAAAAGTCTTTGCGTTAGGCTAGTGTCAAAAGTGCGCCAATCGATGCACAAAGCTCGGTGATCTCAAGTCTAAGGATCACATGCACCACCATTCGTTAGAGGATTTGTTCCATAGACAAGAGGGGTTACCATCCATATGGAATCCTGCGGTGGGTGAGTCCAGGTGAACTTCTTGCTGTGGTGTAATCGCCTACAACAAGCACCCATGTGTTGCACCAGGTTGTCACCAAAACAACCTTGACAAGTGAGATCGATCCACGCCCCCTTGCTCGGCAGATCGTTCAACACTATGATAGCCTTACCGTATTATCGTGGCCTTACTTTAGAATAATACTAGAGCTACGGACGTTTCTAGAATGGCCACCATATGTGCTCATAGGGTTCTTACTATCAAGATTTGAAACACTTGATACCCTCGTCACGGTTCTACCATTCTAAGGACATATATCAATACATATTGCAATAATAATGATTTACGCAATATAGAATAAAATGCCTTTTATTATTGATTAATGAACATTATTACAAAGAGTCAATTCTACAATAATTGATTGGCTCTAGGGCATCTACTCTAACAATCTCCCACTTGCATATAGCCAATCATTCATGTATTTAATACCAAATGATCTCAAGTGCCTTTCATGTTACCTCTTTCGACAAAGGCTTTGTCGGTGGATCTGCCCGAGATTTTTCGTCGGTATGCTTTACTAATCTGCGTCTTTCCTCTCAACTATCTCACGATGAGATGGAATCGATGGAGTATGTGTCACGGACTTGATGGGTGTGGTTCCACAACTTGAGCAATTGCTCCATTGTTGTCACAATAGATGTCTATAGGATCAACAATGTAGGAACCACACCAAGTTGACAACGAACTTCTTAATCAGGTTGCCTCCTTGGCGCGTCGACAATGCAATATACTCGGCCTCCATTGTAGAGTCGCTACGAGTGCTTTGCTTGGAGCTCTTCCATTTCTCGCACACGCCATTGAGACAAAAATACAAACCACGATTGCGATCGATAATCATCCTTATGCGTTTGGAAGCTAGCATCCTTTGTATCCTCTTATAGTGAGCTCATCTTCCCTCCATAAACCAAGAACATATCCTTAGTCCTCTTGGTACTTAAGAATATTCTTGACAGCCATCAGTGGCGCTCACTTTGGATCGATTGATATCTCTTCACAAGTGCTCAAAGCACATAAGACATCAATCAGTACATAGCATGGCATACATGATGGATCCAATTCTGATGCATATGGGATCCTCTTCATCCTATCTCTCTCATCTTGTGTTTTAGGACACAATTCCTTAGAGAGATAAACACCATGTGACATCGGAAGAAATCTCTTCTTGGATTCTTCCATCTTGAATCTTTGAAATTACATTGTCAATATACGCACTCGGTTTAGGCCAAGCAACCTCGTGATCTATCACGATAGATCTTTATACCAAGGATGTGAAGGTGTTTCCCTAAGTCCTTCATGGAGAAGCACTTGGATAACCAAGTCTTTATTTATTGCAAGTTAGGTATATCATTCCCGATCAGAAGTATGTCATCGACATACAACACTAAGAATACCTTCTGCGCTCCCTCATTTTCTTGTAAACACGGGGCTTATCTTCATTTTTTGCGGGAATTCTTTTACGGCCTCATCAAAGCGAATGTTCCAGCTCCTTGAAGCTTGCTTGAGTCCGTAAATGGATCTCTGCCCAACTTGCATACCTTATTAGCTTGACTACCAAGAAACAAACCACCGGGTTGTGTCATATACAAATCCTCCTCAAAGTTTTCGTTCGGAAGCGGTTTTGACATCCATTTGCCAAATCTCATAGTCATGATATGCAGGCAATTGCAAGCATAATCCGGATGGATTTAATCATGGCGCCCGACAAAAAGGTTTCTTCATAGTCAATGCCATGAATTTGTTTGAAACCTTTGGCAACTTGATCGTGCTTTATAAGTATGCCGTTGCCATCCATGTCGATCTTAACTTCTTGAAGACCCATTTACCTATGGGTTTTACCCCGCCAGGTGGTTCCACGGAAGAACCACATTTGGTTACGGTACATGGAGTCCATGTCGGATTTCATGGCTTCAAGCCATTTAACGGAATACGGATCCCGATATAAGCGTCTTCGTAGGTTACGGGTTCATCGTCTTGGTAGACTAGTACGTCACCATGTTGAGTCACGATACTAGTATCTTTCGAGCTCATAATGTACTCTCCCAGGATCTCTGCGACTCTTGTGCTACAGGTGGTTCACTTTGATCCACAAGTTGTGGAGTAACCTCTTCATGATGCTCAACCACTTCTTGTGGCACATCATCCCGTCCTTTGTCTAGTATATCTTGTGGTTCTAGAACTTCATAGAGTTCTACTTTTCTCCCCACTAGTACTTCTTAGAAAATATTCCTTTTTAGAAAGACACAGTTGAGCAACAAAAATTTTGCGCTCTTAGGGTGGTAGAAATAGTATCATTTGGTCTCCATTGGATACCCCACAAATATACATTTACGGATTTTAGGGCCCGACTTATTCGAAGTCAATTTCTTAACATAAGCTTTGAACCCCAAATCCTTAGATAAGACAAGTTGGGCTTTCGCCCTCCATAGCTCATATGGAGTCTTATCTCTGAACTTTGATGGCTACGGTTCAAAATGTAGTCGCAGGTCTATAGGGCATAACCCACAGAGCGATGCAGGGTAAATCACTAAAACTCATCATGGACCTAACCATGTCAAGTAAGGTCCTATTCCTCCTTTACGACACTCCATTGTGTTGGGGTGTATAAGGAGGAGGTGAGTTGTGATACTCTCCCCACATTCCTTCGGGTACTCACGAAAACCACGAGCTTAAGTATTCACCTTCTCGATCCGGCCAAGAAGAGCTTTAATACTTTTGCCCATCATATTACGTACTTCATTCACGAATTCTTTGAATTTATCAAATGCTTCATTTATGTCTCATAAGGTAGACATAACCATATCTACTAAAATCATCGTAAATGTGATGAAGTATGAATATCCACCTCGGCTTCAGCGTTAGTGGACCACATACATCACTATGGATGATGCCCCTACGATTCGATAGCCCTTTCACTTTGTCTGTGAAAGGAGACTTGGTCATCTTGCCTAAAAGGCATGACTCGCATACCTCAAAGCTGTTTGGAAGTCAAAAGGGGCCAAAACTCCATCCCTTTGAAGTTTTGCAATGCGAGTCTTATTAACATGACATAATCTACAATGCGGAGATATGTTTGGTTTTGATCACTATGTTTAGCTTTCTTGGTTTCAACATTGAGAATATCTTTATTGTTTAAATCAAGAACATATAATCCATTATATAACCTTGCAATTCCAAATAGAATACCATTCAAACTAAAGGACAACAATCCATTAGATATCTCAAAATGATACCCCATATTCCCAAAACGGATCTTGAAATAATATTTCTAGAAATAGAGAAGGTACGTGATAACGGTTATGTAGTTCTAATAACAAGCCGTAGGCAAAGATAAACAATAAGTCCTTACGACCAATGCGGCCACATGTGCTCCATTTCCAACTCGTAGGTCCACCTCTCCCTTGGTGAGCACTCTACTCACGCCTTAGTTCACACATCGGTACAAATGTGAGTACCACATCTGTGTCAATGACCCAGATGTTGAGGGAGAGAAATTAATCTCAATCATGAAAGTACACGAAGTCGTAGACTCAACTTCTTTCTTGCTTGCGGAAAGCCTTGCAGGTGTTTCCTCTGGTAGGCAGAACTTACCAAAGAAAGCGAACTACCGCCACTTTCCTATGCCACTCTCGAGGCCCAGAGCAGCCTTTGTCCTTTGGGCTTGGGCAGGTTTGGCCTTGGCCTTACCCTTGCCGTTACCATTTGCTTTCTTGGCGGCAACCGATGGGGCAGGCTTGGACTTTTTCAAGTCTGCTCTGTAGTCCTCGGCATGTTCGGAAGTTACGGCGGAGGGTTTTCTCCATCGTGTTCATATTGAAATTCATTATGAGCGGAGCATATAGTCGAGGCAAGGATTGCGAATTAAATCCATTTGTAATTACGCATCCAAGCCACATCCCAAAGTCTCAAGCCTCTCAGTGCTCGATCATCTTGAGCACATGAGGAACTTGGGCATTTCAGGTCGGACGACTCCCCAAGCGGTGCTTTGACACCTTGTACCTCTCATGTCGAGCATTTGTTTCAAATATCTCCTTAAGGTGTAGAATAATGGAAGAAGCATCCATATTCTCATCTTTGCTTTTGCAGCATTGGTGTCATCGATGCTAACATCAAGCATTATGCGCTTATCGGCATCATCAAGGAACTTTTGATAAGTATCCTCAACTTCTGAGTGGCATCGAATCGAGGCTCGGCCATGTATGGCTTTTCAAGGATATACAATTTCTTTTACGACTTGAGTATTATCAAGAAGATTCCGATACAGTATGAGAAATTGGATCCATCAACTTTGTTTTCTTTTTCGATTATCGGTCGCGGAGTTCATAATGCTCATTTTTTGTGAATCTACAATTGCGAGAAAAATAAAGTTATTATAAAGTTCATTATTATTTAATATGGTCTTTTATTAAATGATGCTCCCACTATTTTACTCAAGCCAATAGCCCTCACTTTATTAACTTCGGGAAAGCCCGTTGGCTTTCCTAGTGGAACCGAGATCCCATCTTGCCTATTTCAAACCGTTTTTGGCGAACAAGCCAAAAATGAGTTGATTAGGTAGGCCAACAAACTTAATCCACATCGGAGTTGATAGCTCTCTTATCAACCTCAAATGTGAAAAAAGCCAACAAGCCAATCACACAATCAATGGCACCAACCATTGTCCTCAAGTGTGATTCTCGGTATCGATGGAGTGGACTACATGTCACCCGCGTACATAATATGTACTTGCTCTACTTTGCCTATAGGCGTGTTTATCAACCTTCGCTTTGGCGAACAAGCAAAACCGTCATTTTAAGTCGACCCATCACCATTAAGGAAAACTCCAATGAATTTTAACCTCCCACTAGTAGAAGTGTACCCTTCACTTTGGCGAACAAGGTTTCGACGAATAGTGGTTTGATTAAAACCATGGTGATGGAAGGCATTCGTGAATTAATATACTTTAATTGAGGGTTTGATATTTAATGTCTCATCAGATTAGTATCTTTGTTAGAATGACATTGTTTGACATGTTATTCAACATTCAACCTTAGCATGCATTCTAAGCAAAAATTACACGTGCCGGTACATGGCCCAACTAAAACCGATCTCCTCGAGCCTAGAGGAATCGGTGGGTCACCTAGGGGTCCTGTAAAAACATCTTGAGTCTCCAAGTATGGTTGCCTCATCCTTTGCTCCGACTCCAAGTACATTACAAAAACATCATTCTAAATTTACAATAAAATTAATATTACACTAATTTTACATCAACAAATTTAGAAACCTCGGGGATTATTCGAGGGGAATGAGATGAGAAAAGAATGTACATCAAGAAGGAGGAGAAAAGAGCGGAACTCTGAGCCATATTTTTTAAAAAAATATTACAACCCTACATACCCAAAATAATTTAAAACATTCACTCTTAGGTCTAAGGCTCATGCACCGGGCACCATGCAATATACAAACAAGTACAAAGCATACATTTCAAAAAATAATCTATTTTTTGAATTGGGTGGAGGTTTATTAATTAATTACCCCCGGCCATCATAAAAATGTATATTGGCTTTCTGAGGGTTATTAAAAAAATCAAAACTGCAGATTAGACCTTTTGCAAAAAATACAGAATTGGGAAAACTACAGGCTTCGCCACAGCGAGGTTTTACTGTATGACTTCGCCGCCATAGACATCGTTGCGGTGAAGGTCTTATCTTCGCCGCCAGGGCTTTCCCGGAGGCACATCGCCTTGTGAGAGACAGGAAATCCCCAATTCATAGAGTTCGCATTTTTGCAGTTTTTACGTGTACAAACACGAATCCAAATCAAATCAAACGCACACACGTTCAACCAAGATATTAACCAACCAATATATCATCCATCAACACATTCTTAAACCAGTTTATCATTTGAATCATTCATCCATAAACAGATTTTGCAGATTTTTCAAAAACAACATGTTATCAACCACATACATGTTATAAATCATACAATAAACTGTAAAATTTGATACCTAAGGCTCTGATACAACTTTTAGTAAACGACCCAGTTACGCAGCAGAAAACAAAAACATAAACTCTATGGATTGTTCCTTAGAACCAAGATCCGGGTACAAAAATCCACAGGTTTATATAAAATAATCAAATCTGAGAAAAAATCAGTTCAAGGTTTAAGAAACCATATCCACCTTTGGAGGCTCCACCAATGTTGTCTACGACGTGTTTGCTACCGATCCAAGTGTAGGATCGAAGCGAGAGTCCACACGAAGACAATCAACAAGAACCAATGAGGGATTTGCTAGATCCTCCTTGGCCTTAAGAAATCAAGAAGAAAACAAAAGAAGTATTTGATTTTCAATGAAACAGTAAAAGTGGCGTGGGAGAGTTTTTTGGGGCTGGAGGTTTCTTTCTTTTCAATGAAGAATGAAATAATAAAATAACACTTATCATTTTCAACTAAAACCTTTTTCTTTTATAGTGTTATTTTAGTTGCCCTATTCCCATATGTAATGGGCTTGGGCTCCAACCCAAACACCCCCAATTTGCCAAACACTCCCGTTTAGATATTTTAATTTAATTCATCATTATCTCAATTAAAATCAATTAATATATATTAACATTTAACAATAATGATAATTTAAATTTAAATATGCGAACATATATTTAAACGGAATTTTACTTATTTAATTTTTTTCTAACAAATTAAATAAAGGCTACGTCAACAAATTTAATTGCACTATGAAATTACCAAAAATACCACTTTCGCCCAAAAAGATGCATACTTCTTTCTTCTTAAGTCTTAAATTATCTTCTATGTGTGTGACCCATAGGCTCCTCATCATACCGATAGTGTATAGTATCGCGATTAACACCAATTAATCGTCTCACTTATACCAGACCAAGATTGGCCCACCCCAGCGAAGGCATCATGGCCACCCGATAGATTCGGATTCAACAAAGTAGCTACATCAACGATATAGTTCTTGTACAATTGATCCTTTCATCATTCATTATCTCGGCGAGGCGAAGGCATAGAAATAGTGTCAACCTCCGATTACTCTCGATATTATGTATTCAGTTTTTGGACCAATGACCTATATTATAATCTGAATAGAGCAATAACTCAATCCCATTGTAGGCCAGAGGTTTTAGTATCATCGCCATATCTTGAATTGCAGAGATAACTTCTCTGTGCCCAGGGTGATGAATCCTCTGTCAATCCACCATAGTCTTGATACACTCCTCGATGCAGCCAATCACCCTTTGTGTATTGACAGCTAAAAAAGAAGCGTGTTAGGCTAGTGTCAAAGCTGCCTGGTCCCGGTGCACAAGGACGCTCCGGTGATCTCAAGTCTAAGGATCACATGCACCACCATTCGTTAGAGGATTTGTTCCATAGACACTGGGGTTACCATCCATATGGAATCCTCTGGTGGGTGAGTCCAGTGAACTTGCTGCGGTGTAATCGCCTACAACAAGCACCCATGTGTTGTACCAGGTTGTCACCAAACAACCTTGACAAGTGAATCGATCCTTGCCTTTCGGCGAGGGTCGTTCAACACTATGATAGTCTTACCGTATTATCTGTGGCCTTACTTCAGAATAATACTGGGGCTACGGACGTTTCTAGAATGGCCACTATATGTGCTCATAGGGTTCTCACTATCTAGATTTGAAACACTTGATACCCTCGTCACGGTTCTACCATTCTAAGGACATATATCAATACATATTGCAATAATAATGATTTACGCGATATAGAATAAAATGCCTTTTATTATTGATTAATGAACATTATTACAAAGAGTCAATTCTACAATAATTGATTGGCTCTAGGGCATCTACTTTAACAGTACCGTCAAGCTAAATATTACTAGCAACTATGAAACAAATAATATCACAATTTCTCTGATGAAAGATTCTAAATAGATAAATTTGAAGAGCTAAGCTACCTCTGAAGTTAAATGATGCGGAAACTGACCAACTTGTTGTCTAAATATATCTGATAAAAGCCTCTCTATGATACTACATATAAGAATAAACTCTACATAATCATAAAAAATTCAATTCCCAATTTGGGATAGTTATAAATAAGAATATACTCTACATTGTAATAAGTTATAATTTTTCTAATTCCCATATTAAGAAAAGTTGCCTCCACATAGTAATAAGATATCGTATCTGCAAAAAAATATATGTTATGTTACATTAAGGTTTAAGATAGGGTTTAGGGAGGGAGGGAAAAAACTGGAAATTTTTCTAAGTGTTTGCTCTCAACTCGTTCTCCATCTTGGAACCTTCGCTTCTTTCGGGCGGCGCATCCGTTGTCGGAATCGGACAATCCACCCACCGTTGGAAAAAGCATTAAACGAGCTATCCTATCATTTCATCACCGCCTGTGTTTGCTACTTCGTTTGTTGGGATTTGGCCGTGATAGTTCACTAAATCTATAGATCTGGAGTTGCTTTCGCAGTGGGTTTCTCGATCGGGAATTGCAATGGAGTGCCACGACTAACTCTTTTGGGCAGGATCTTCAATCCCTACAACTCTTTGCACCTTGTTAACCTTTGGTTCTCGGCAAACCCCTCTATTTTTTCCCAAGAACATGCTGTTTTGGTTGGGTTTCTTTGCCCATTTCGTGGACCTTTTTTGGTGTGATTTTCAGCATATTTTTTGTGGTTTCTTGCTAGTTTTTATTTGTTGCAGATTCCTGGAAAGCGTGGTTGCATTTGGTCGACTCTTGAGGATGCTTTTATCGTGCACTCCAACTTCTCGATAAAGGCGGCCTTTTACTATGACCTTGCTGCGCAAGCCCTTGCGCATGCCCAGCGCCCCAGCACACGTGCCTGCTGCTTTGCCTACCCACTCTTTGGCCCTCCTGACCACCTTCCCCTTTCCAACACCAAAACCTCTTCACCCTTGGCATTTTTTCACAAATCTTCGCTATTTTGAACTTTTAAACTCACCTAAATCACACATTTTTTTCTTGCCACCAAGTGTTCAAGCAAAATGTCGAACCGGGAAATCCCTCACTCCCCGAATAACACCGTCGCGCGAATGGACCAAAACTTTAAACCATCTCCATCGACTTGCTTGCGCACCACAAACTTCCAGAAATTTGGGGAAATCCTTATGGATTGTAGATTTGGAGCCATGGATGGATGACAAGTATTTGTTATCAGCTTTCTCAAATGTGGCGATTTAAGGAGCCAAGGTTTTTCATCACAAAAACTCTTCCTTTGGTTTTCTTGATTTTGAATCTAATGATATTGCAGGTTCTTCATTGCAATCTTTTAATGGCTTAAAAATGCCAAAGTCTAAGTAGCTTTTCAAGCTCAATTGGGCATCTTCTGAGCCTCGTGAAAAAAAGCCAGTCTCTAAGCCAGCTTTAGAAAAGAAAAGTATGGGTAAGAGCACATCAGAAGTGTCCTCCTCTTGGGCGGATAAGGTTAGAGTGACAGAGGTCGGGTCCCACTTCACCCTTGAAGTTGTGGACCTTGATATTAAGGATGACATCTTACATATCCTGGATGATGTTATCGATGACAATGATGTTGAATGGCTTTGCTATATTGTGGGTTATTTCCCGAGGGGTATTCTATGCCATTTCATGTTGTCCGCTCAATTGCTTTCCATACATGGGAAGCTGCGGGATTGGAAGATGTTATGTCCACTAGTACTGGTTTCTTCATTTTCATATTTAGGGATGAGGATGCGGTGTATTCAATCATAGAGAGAGGGTCGTGGATGTTTGGGGGCAAGTCTATTACTCTGCAACAATGGCATGCTCAGTTTTCTTTTGATAAAAGTCGCATCTCTAAGGTTTCGGTATGGGCTTGTTTGCATGGGTTGCCTTATATTTTGTGGTCTCACAAAGGACTCTGCATGGTTTCTTCTATGTTGGGTCAGCTGTTGTTGAGTGATAAGACAACTTCTAAGCGGACCCGTTTAGATTATGCTCAGGTATGTGTTGAGATAGATGCAGCAAAGCCTCTAAAGCGCCATTTTGAATTTCAATGCCGGTTATCTGCTGAACCCATTCAGATTATAGTGGAATATGGAGTGGAGAGGTGCCCCCAAGTGTTGTGTTTTTGGCCATGTTTGTCACCAACAGGTACCTCTTTGCAACTATAGCTGTTTTTGAAGTGATAAGATAGTTACTAGCTTCAGAAGGCAGGAAAGCTATTACAATGTGATCGAGGGGAATTTGCGAACTTTTGAGGTAGTCAACCACTCAGTCCCATTAGGGAGGGATGTTTGACGTCAGCTCTGAGGGTTTAGTTCCAAGTGCAGTTAAGTTGGGGATGTTTCTTTGGTTGTGGTCCCGTATCAGCAGACTGTTTGTGCTAGCAGAGGTGAATTTTCTGGCTTTGAATCGAGGTCGGAACCTGATACACCTTTTCCTATTGAGGATGAGCAGGACCGCATTATGGGCTTCCCAAATTGCACGGAAAACACTCAGATTTCCTTTATGAGTTCTGGGAGTAGGCAATCTACTTCCTCTAACGAGTTTGTCTCGCTTGTTTTGCATAGTGGCGATCTCAGACACCGAGATGCCACCTTATACGGATTAGTTTCCTTGCCACCTCTAGCAAAGGGGAAAGGTCGGGGAAGCGGGGCTTAGGCTCAAGTGATTTTTAGCTTGTTTTTATCCCAATTCCAATGATAGGGAGTTGGAATATTAGATTATTAACGGCTTCTCGAAACAACGTGCTTGTCGCGGGAATTGGATTCGACTCTTCTTTGGGTTTGATTGGTTTGTTAGAGCTAAGGTTGAGTAGTCTCATTTACAGTCAGGTAGGTGTCAATGGTGGAGGTTTGTCTTTCGTGGCGATTTTTTGTCAAATGCGATGGATTCAGCTTGCCGGGAACATATGTTAGGGATCCTTCTCTTTACTCTATAAATAGCCTTCATTGCTCTCTTTAGGAAATTACTTGCAGGGTTACTCATGTTTTCGAGGGGTTCTCCTTTGGGATTACTTTTGTGTATGGTTCTAATGACCTTGGGAATCGTTACAACCTGTGGGATTTCCTTAGGGATCAGTCGTCAGAGTTTGATTTGGAGGGCCTACCGTGGCTTGTGTTGGGTGATTTTAATGCCATCTTAGGAGCCTCTGCCAGAGTGGGTGGTGATCCTATGTGGTATGGTTATATGGATGATTTTGGCCAATGTATCCATGATGATGAGTTGATTAGGGTTCTTTTTACTGGGCTTCGGTCTACTTGGCATAACAGTCAGCAAGGCGATGGGATTATTTTACGGAAGCTCGATTGGGTCTTTGCATCACTTTCTTGGTTCCTTGATCGACCGACCATGGATTTGGATTCGAGTTTCAACCTCGGGATGTCTCGGATCTGTAGCTTTATGGCTGTCGGTTTAAAGGTCCCATTGCATGAAGGTATCGGCCATTTTGCCCCAAAAGGGGAAATTTCTAAATTTTTTGGGTGATCATGTACAAATTTTATGGATATTGTTCAGACAGTTTGGGACGAGCCTATTGTAGGCAATCCTATGTTCCGTCTTACGTAGAAATTGGGGTTATTGAAAAGGAAGCTCAAATCTTTACATATTAGGGTCTCCAGCCATATCTCTAGCAAGGTAATTGAGGCCCGTGCTTAGTGGGCAACAGCCCAAGAAAATTTGGACCGAGACGCCCTTTCTACTGAGTGTATCTCTCAGGAAAGGAACCTTGCCAACTAGTATTTCAGTCTTTGTCGAGATGATGAGGCTTTTTTTAAGCAGCGGTCTCGTGTTCAGTGGCTGAATTTAGGGGATCAGAATACTAAGTTCTTTCATAAGTCGTTGATCCATAGGCAGGTTCGGAACCGCATCCATGGTTTGGCTGATGGGAATGGTACCCATATTACCGACAGTCAGGGTTTAGGGCATTTGGCGATGGGTTTTTTTCAGGATTTTCTTGCTGCCCCTACTCAACCTCAAATCGCAGAGGCTTCCAGGTATTTTTAAGGCGTATTTCTCCTGATATGATTTCTCCCTTGACTGCTCCTATCACTGATGATGAGATTAGGATTGCTTTATTCTCTATCCCGGATGATAAAGCCCGTGGTCCGGATGGATACACTTCTTTGTTTTTTAAGCGGGCATGGGATATTATTAGTACATATTTCAGAGACGCAGTAAGACATTTTTTTGCTACTAATGAAATGCCAAGATATGTTAATGCCACTAGGATTGCTTTGGTTCCTAAGGTGGAGAGACTGAGTCGTATGACAGACTTTAGACCAATATCTGTTAGTAAACGGTCCCGTATACGCAGCGGAAACAAAAAAATAATATAACAGGATCGTTTACATGAGCCAAGATCAAGGGTATGATTTTACAATTTATATTAAATAAAAATCTGCATAAATATTCAACATGAGTTAAGAGAAACAAACGCCACGTTGAAGGCTTCTCCAAATTTGCCGCAGACGTTTTGCTACGATCCAAGTGTAGGATCGAACCTGCGTAGTCCACACGAAGACAATCTTAAAAGAACCAAAGAGGGATTTGCTGAAAGATTCAGCATGCATGAAGAGTGGTGGAGATGGAGAATGAAAGCATGAAAGCATGGATTAAAAAAAAACGGTTTACATGCAAAGCTTGGATATGAGATTATACCTACTCCTTTGCTTTGGATTGATGAAGATTAGCTTCAAAAGGATGAAACCTCCACACTTTAACACCACCTTGAGAGGATTAGAGTGGCCTTGGCTAGAGAGAGCTTTTAGTTTGTGTTTGAGTGAACAAGTGAATAATGAACAAAAATGCAACCTTTTGCACTTATATATACTTGGGCTATTTTGCAATTATTTATTTTTCACTTCCAAGCCCAATAAAATCTTATTTTATAAAGGGACCCCACGAATTTAATATGCTACCCTTTGAATAATCAATATTATTCAAGGGCCCATGTAAACTAAACTAGTTTACATTAACAACCATAAATTTACCCTTTTTACCCTTTAACTATTAAAAGGTTATTTTTTGTTCATCTCATTAATCTTAACACTTTAAGATATAATAATTAAATATAATTAATTATTGCTTGACCATTTTAACCCTTAAAATGTCACAAATTATTTTCTATGTAACTATTACTATAGAAATCCCGTTATTAACCTCGGAAGGTGCTAGCCCTCTTCGGATAATCATTTCTCTCTCTCTCATCATTCTCTAACTTCTCAAGGCTATTGGTGTGACCATGTAGGTCCACCGAGGGATTAAGCCGTGAGCCGGTTGTGGATGAATGCGGAAACCGTCCAGGATTGACTATGGTAAACATCTAGCAATGTGCCATAGTCCTAAACCACGATGAAGAAATACTTCATCGAACCCATTTCGAGATCATACGTACCATGCGGGTAAAGTCCCTCCATTGAGATATCCCTAATCAGTATGGATTCATGAAATGTCAAAATCCTAAACTTGATCTTCTACGAATCCGTCGATCAATATGTTAAGAACTTCGTCATCACAAACTTGCTTTTGTATGACTAATAATAGACTCGGCGGAGAGATTCAATTTTCGACATTTATCGATGTTCGTCTAGGAACTCGAATCCGGATGGGAGTCGGCGGTACTCCGATCCTATATTTCGAGTCAATGGATCCCCTCTTGACCATCGTTCGTTTCCCGCATATGAACAACGCATGACCAAATAGGCTTTATTATGCGAAACATGATTAGTCGTACTTATACACCGTATGAACCATACGCATCCATATCGGATCCAGCTACAATGTCTCGAGGTCAAAGGACTACATCGTGCCTGATATAACCAAGCGATAAATCATTGACTACATGCTTTTTCCAAGTGATTTGTCGTTATTCGGTCACATTGAAAACAGTTCACCAACCCTTAATCCATACGATGCCCGGTGACATGACTATCATCGTCATCCGTACTTATATCAACTCATGATATCTTTGGAAGCATCGGTATGCCCTCTTGTGCAATATAGTTGCCCAAATTTATATTGCTTCCGTAGGGAACTCTTTTCGATAATTCATTTACCTATTAAATGAATCATCTGGACAATTCATATACATACTTTATTTTAAATGCATGGTTGAATAAAGGAAGCAATTTACATATATGAATTGAAGAACTCTTTCTTCTATTATTTATGATATATATAGATACAAGACAAAATGCTCTGAAACCGACAACACGAATGGTTTCTAGGGCATACACTAATATACACTAACATTTGCTAGATCCTCTTTGGCTTCAAGATTAAGAAGAAGACAAAATCAATTGAATTGATTTTAGGCAATGGTGTTATTACCGGAGTGGGAGAGGCAAAAATTGGGGCTGCTGTGTGTTTTTGTTTTGCAAAGAAAAATTTATTAATCCAATCACACACACACACTTTTCCTTTTATTTTTAAAAACAATTTGCCCTAATCCCATACGGAATAGGCTTGGGCTCCAACCCAAACGCCCCATGTTGCCAAACACTCCCAATTTGATTTATTTTAATTTCCATCATTATCTCAATTAAAATCAATTAATATATATATTTAAATATATATTAACATTTAACAATAATGATAATATATTTAAATATGTGAACACACATTTAAACGTAATTTCACTTATTTAATTTTTCTAACAAATTAAATAAAGGCTACGACCTCAGCAAATTTAATTGCACTGTGAAATTACCAAAATACCCTTTCGCCTTAAAAGACAAAAACGCCCTTCTTTCTTCTTGCATCTTAAATTGTCTTCTATGTGTGTGACCCTTAGGCTCCTCATCATATCGGCAGTGTATAGTATTGCGATTAACACCAATTAATCGTCTCACTAATACACAGACCAAGGATTAGCCCCCAGGCATCATAGCCACCAGATAGGGTCGGATTGACAAAATAGCTACATCGCGATATGGTTACCGTGCAATTCGATCCTTTCATCATACGTTATCTCGGCGAGGCGAAGGCATAGAAATAGTGTCAACCTTCCCGGTTACTCTCGATATTATTTATTCGGAGGGTTACGGACCAAGCCCGTATTATAAATTGGATAGAACAACTCAATCCCTTTAGGCCAGCCCCTGATTTTAGTGTCATTGTCATATCTTGAATTGCTTGTTGAGATAACTTTCTCCGTGCAGGGTGATAAATCCTCTGTCAATCCACCATAGTCTTGATACACTCCTTGATGCGCCAATCACCCCGTATTGGCTGACAAAAGAAGCTGCGTTAGGCTAGTGTCAAACTACACCAATCGGCGCACAAGGCACTCTGGTGATCTCAAGTCTAAGGATCACATGCACCACCATTCGTTAGAGGATTTGTTCCATAGACAAGGGGAGGGGTTACCATCCATATGGAATCCTCTGGTAGGGTGATCCAGTGAACTTCTTTGTGGTGTAATCGCCTCTGAACAAACACCCATGTGTTGCACCCGGTTGTCACCAAACAACCTTGACAAGTGAGATCGATCCAACGCCCTTTCGCGAGGGTTGTTCAACACTATGATAGCCTTACCGTATTATCTGTGCCCTTAGTTCGAGAATAATACTAGGGAAACTCGAGCGTTTCTAGAATGGCCACCATATGTGCTCATAGGGTTCTCACTATCAAGATTTGAAACACTTGATACCCTCGTCACGGCTCTACCATTCTAAGGACATATATCAATACATATTGCAATAATAATGATTTACGCGATATAGAATAAAATGCCTTTTTATTGATTAATGAACATTATTACAAAGTCAATTCTACAATAATTGATTGGCTCTAGGGCATCTACTCTAACAATCTCCCACTTGCACTATAGCCAATCATTCATGCCCTCAACACTGAATGACCCAAGTGCCTACACTATAGCCAGTCATTCATGCACTCAACATTGAATGACCCAAGTGCCCATCATGCTTCGCTACTTGAAACTTTAATAGTGGGTTGGTAGGTATTACGCAAATCTGCACATTCCTTTCATATCGATCCTTCCGGATCAGTTGAATCAACTAAGGTAAGTGTTTGGATTCTTGGTGAGACCGTGATTCCTCGGCCACAACAATGGCTCCATTGTTATCGCGATACAACTATCTTGGATTAGCAATGCTTGAAATCACATCAAGTTCGTAATGAACTTCTTGATCCAAACGCTGCAATTTGCATTAAAAAATGCGGTACACTTAGCATAAATTGTAGAATCCAGCTGCGGTACACCAATTTGAGCTCTTGCGGCTCAACTTTGCGGTTATATTAAGACAAAATGTGTAATCCCAAATTGCGAACTATAATCATCCTTTTCTGTTTGGAAATAGCGTCACGTATTCTCTTACGGTGAGCTCATCTTTCTTCCATAATCCAAGTATATATATTCTTAAGCCCTTTTCAAGCACTTAAGAATGTCCATTGACACTCACCCAGTGTCTTTCACTTAGATTTAGTTGATATCTTCTACTAGTCTTTGAATGCACATAAGACATCAATCTAAGTACATAACATATTATTCACTTGAGCGATTGACATCCACTTACAAATCTTTGAATGCACATTAGATATCAATCAGAACATATAAGATGGATCCACTTGCTAAAGCATGTGGGGATCCTCTTCATTCTATCTCTCTCATTGTGTGGTTAAAGACACATATCCTTACAGAGATAGACACCATATGCCATCGAAGAAATCCTTCTTGGATTTTCTATCTTGAATGTGTTGATACCTTGTCTATGTACTTTGACTTAGTTTGAGCAACCTACGATCTATCACGATAGATCTTTATTCTAAGGATGTAGGCTGTTTCCCCTAAGTCCTTCATGGAGAAGCACTTGGATAACCAAGTCTTTACCATTGCAAGTTCGGTATACCATTCCCGATCTATTGCATGTCATCGACATACAATACTAGGAATGCTCTGCGCTCCCACTCACTTTCTTGTAAACCACGGGGTTCATCTTCGTTCTTAATAAAACCGAATTCTTTTATGGCTTCATCAAAACGAATGTTCCAACTCCTTGAAGCTTGCTTGAGTCCATAAATGGATCTCCGTAACTTGCATACCTTATTGGTTTGACTATCAAGCGAAACCATCGGTTGTGTCATATACATCCTCTCAAGGTTTCCGTTCGGGGAAAGCAGTTTTGACATCCATTTGCCAAATCTCATAGTCATGATATGCGGCAATTGCAAGCATAATCCGGGATGGATTTAATCATGGCAACCGGCGAAAAAGGTTTCTTCATAGTCAATGCCATGAATTTGTTTGAAACCTTTGGCAACTTGATTGTGCTTTATAAGTATGCGTTGCCATCCATGTCAGGTCTTCTTCTTGAAGACCCATTTACACCGTATGGGTTTTACCCCTTGGAGGTGGTTCCACGAGACCACACTTGGTTACGGTACATGGAGTCCATCTCGATTTCATGGCTTGAAGCCATTTAACGAAATCTGGATCGATATAAGCGTCTTCGTAGGTTATGGGTTCATCGTCTTGGTAGACCAGTACGTCACTATGTTGAGTCACGAGATAACTGTATCTCTCGGGCTCATGGCGTACTCTCCCAGATCTACGTAGCTCCTGTGCTACCTAAGGTGGTTCACTTTGATCCACAAGTTGTGGAGTAACCTCCTCGTGATGCTCGACCACTTCCTATGGCACATCATCCCGTCCTTCCGTCTAGTATATCCTGTGGTCCTAGAACTTCATCAAGTTCTACTTTTCTCCCCACTAGTACTTCTTAGAAAATATTCCTTTTCTAGGAAGACACCGGAATCGAGCAACAAAAATTTTGCGCTCTTCTGGGTGGTAGAAATAGTATCCTTTGGTCTCCTTTGGATACCCCACAAATATACATTTACAAGGATTTTAGGCCCGCTTGTTCGAAGTCAATTTCTTAACATAAGCTTCGCAACCCCAAATCCTTAGATAAGACAAGTTGGGCTTTCGCCCACTCCATAGCTAATATGAAGTCTTATCTACGGACTTTGGCGACACCAGTTCAAAACGTGAGTCGCAGTCTCTAGGGCATAACCCCAGGACGATGCAGGTAAATCACTAAAACTCATCATGGACCTAACCATGTCAAGTAAGGTCTTGTTCCTCCTTTCCGACACTCCTTTGTGTTGGGGTGTATAAGGAGGAGTGAGTTGTGATACTATCCCACATTCCTTCAGGTATGTTTAGCTCAACTTACCAAAGTTGGCATAGTAGTCATTTTGAGATTATCCTTGTTGTTTTTCTTAAGAACATATTATTATGAAACAGTTCCATAAAGAATATTATTTATACTCAAGGACAATAATCCATTAGTAAACTAATATTCTCATTTGTCCTATGTGGACACAGAAATATAATTTCTAGGCCCGAAGAAAAACCATAATAATCCACAAGTTCCAAGAAACAAGTCCATCGGCTAAATCAAACGATAAGATCCTACAGCAAATGTAGCAGCACATGCTTCATTTCCAACCTGGTAGTCCACCTCTCCCTCGGTGAGCAATCTACTCTACCGTAGTTCCTACACATCAATCAAATGTGAGTACCAAATCTTGTGTCAACTAGATGTTTACGGGAGAAGTTAATCTCAATAACGTACCTGACGAAGAAGTAACATTCTTCTTCCTTTTTGCTAGGAAGGCCTTGCAATGTTTCCTCCAGTGACTGGGATTCCCACAGTGAGGACAAACGCCTTTCCTTTCTGCAACAGTTCTTTCCATCGACTTCTGAGCCCTTTCCTTTTCACTTGAGTTGGCTTGACCAACGTCAATGTTTCCCGACATTTTCATGCACGACTCGGTAGTCTTCAACAAATCCGAAGCTCGGAAAGGGTATTCTTCTTATCTTCCTCAATAAAGTCATAGACAAATTGAGAATAAGAATCCGATAATAGTGTAATATTAGGTTTATTGCTAAACCTTCTCTAAGTCCACATCCCAAAATCTCAAGCTTGTTCATATACTCGATCCACTTGAGTATATGATCGCCAATTTTAGTACCCTCTTCCATCCTACATCTGAATAACGGCCAGACACCATATGCTTCTCATTTCTTGAAGAAAATGAAGAATAGAAGCTAAATCCATTTTACGCAAGCTGTCGCGATAATGGTGCCATTGATGCAAGCACAATGTATCTAGTCATTTGCTTTTTGCATCATGTGTATGCTTCACATATACATACCGTCTCATGGATAGAACTATCAATGAGGCTCAGGTGATAGAGCTTGCTCAATGGTGTATAATCTATCGCTTGGTGAAGTATATTATTTATACTTTTATACCGATCAACGAAATTTTCACCATTCCATTTCTCTCGATTCGATGATTTATCGTAGTGATGTTGAGATCATTTTGCTCAAATTTAAGTGAATCTACAAGTGCGAGAAAAAAGTAACCGTTATTACCATGTTCATTATTATTGTTTAATATGGTCTTTTATTAAGCGATGCTCCCTTATTTTACTCAAGCCAATAGCCCTCACTATTAACTTGGGAAAGCTGTTGACTTTCCTAGTGGACCGAGATCCCATCTGCCCATTTCAAACCTTCGGCTTTGGCGAACAAGCCAAAATGAGTTGATTAGGTAGGCCAACAAACTTAATCCACACCAGTTGATAGCTCCCACTATCAACCTCAAATGTGAGAAAGCCAACAAGCCAATCACACAATCCAATGGCTCCAACCATTTTCCTCAAGTGTGATTCTCGGTATCGATAGAAGTGGACACTACATGTCACCACGTACACATAATATGTGTCTTTGCTCTACTATGCCTATGAAGCGTTTATTAACCTTCGCTTTGGCGAACAAGCAAAACCGTCATTTTAAGTCGACCCATCACCATTAAGGAAAACTCCGATGCATTTTAACCTCCCATTTGGTAGAAGTGTACCCTTCGCTTTGGCGAACAAGGTTTCGGACGACAGGTGGTTTGATTAAAACCATGGTGATGGAAGGCTTTCGTGACTTAATATACTTTATTTGAGGGTTTTGTTATTTAATGTCTCACCAAATTATTATCTTTGTTAGAATGACATTGTTTGGCATGTTATCAAACATTCAACCTTAGCATGCATTCTAAACAAAATTAAACGTGCCGGTACATGGCCCAACTAAAACCGATTTCCTCGAGCCTAGAGGAATCGGTGGGTCTAGAGGGGTCTGTAATAAAAATCTTGAGTCTTCAAGTATGGTTCCCTCGTCTTTGCTCGACTTCAAGTACATTACAAAAAAATATCTTTCTAAATTTACAATAAATAATTATACAAATTCTTTACATCAATAAATTTAGAAACCTCGATTACATTCGAGGGAATTAGATGAGAAGAGAATGTACATCGAGAAGAGGAGGAAAGAGGGACGCGCATGACCTATTTAATAAATTATACAACCATACATACCCAAATATTTTAAAACATTCACCCTTAGGTCTAAGGCTCATGTACCTGGCACCATGCAATATACAAACATGTACAAAGCACACATTTCAAAAATAATCAATTTCTGAAATTTTTGGGTTAATTACAATTTACCCCACGACAATTTGCGATTCTGATTTGGTCCAAAAGTTTTGAAACTTTGCACTTTACACCCTGAACACTTGGAAGTGCGCTCGCTGCAGCGATGAGTTATATCGCCGCGGCGTGCATTGGAATTTTGGTACAACGCGTCAGAAGGGCGATGCGCCATGGCGATGGGTTATATCGCTCGGCGGCGGCTGTTTTCATCCGGCTTCGTCAAGGCGATCGCCGCGGCGATGAGTTATATCGTCGTGGCGGCGGCGATCGCTGCGGCGATGGATTATATCGCCGGCGGACGTACCACGAATCTGTAGCTCAGGATCTGTTCATACGGCAACCAAAAACACTCAACGATTTTTGCAATCAATCAAGCACATTGATCTCAACAAAAAATCCATCATGCATTAAACCAAACCAGCGGATCATCAACAAATTAAATTAATCGATTAATCAGTTTCTTAAAAACATATTTCAAGGCATTTACCTGATTCAATATGGCAACATATTATCATCAAATACATGTTATCAACCATACACATAAAAAATTGTAAAATTCGGTACCCTAGGCTACGATATCATTGTTAGTAAACGGTCCCGTATCGCGCGGAAACAAAAAAATAATATAACAGGGATCGTTTACATGAGCCAAGATCAAGGGTATGATTTTACAATTTATATTAAATAAAATCTGCATAAATATTCAACATGAGTTAAGAGAAACAAATGCACGTTGAAGGCTCCTCCAAATTTGTCGGCGAGCGTTTTGCTACCCGATCCAAGTGTAGGATCGAACTGCGTAGTCCACACGAAGACAATCTTAAAAAGAACCAAAGAGGTTTGCTAGATCCTCTTTGGCTTCAAGATAAGAAGAAGACAAAATCAATTGAATTGATTTTAGGCAATGGTGTTCTTCTAGTGGGAGAGGCAAAAATTGGGGAAATTTCTTTGTGTGTTTTGTTTTACAAAGAAAAATTTATTAATCCAATCACACACACACACTTTTCCTTTTATTTTTAAAAACAATTTGCCCTAATCCCATACGGAATAGGCTTGGGCTCCAACCCAAACGCCCCATGTTGCCAAACACTCCCAATTTGATTTATTTTAATTTCCATCATTATCTCAATTAAAATCAATTAATATATATATTTAAATATATATTAACATTTAACAATAATGATAATATATTTAAATATGTGCGAACACACATTTAAACGTAATTTCACTTATTTAATTTTTCTAACAAATTAAATAAAGGCTACGACCTCAGCAAATTTAATTGCCTTTGTGAAATTACCAAAATACCCTTTCGCCTTAAAAGACAAAAACGCCCTTCTTTCTTCTTGCATCTTAAATTGTCTTCTATGTGTGTGACCCTTAGGCTCCTCATCATATCGGCAGTGTATAGTATTGCGATTAACACCAAGTTGGTCGTCTCACTAATACTAGAGACCAAGATTAGCCCCTAGCAGGCATCATGGCCACCGATAGGGTCGGATTGACAAAATAGCTACATGTCACGATATGGTTACCGTGCAATTCGATCCTTTCATCATCGTTATCTCGGCGAGGCGAAGGCATAGAAATAGTGTCAACCTTGGTTACTCTCGATATTATTTATTCGGTTTACGGACCAATGACCGTATTATAAATTGGATAGAGCAACAACTCAATCCCACTTTGTGGCCCAGATTTTAGTGTCATTGCCATATCTTGAATTGCGCCGTGAGATAACTTTCTCCCGTGCGGGAGTGATAAATCCTCTGTCAATCCGCCATAGTCTTGATACACTCCTTGATGCGACCAATCACCACCGTATTGGTGACTCACGAAAAGAAGCTGCGTTAGGCTAGTGTCAAACTACACCAATCGGCGCACAAGGCACTCTGGTGATCTCAAGTCTAAGGATCACATGCACCACCATTCGTTAGAGGATTTGTTCCATAGACACTGGGGTTACCATCCATATGGAATCCTACGGTGGAGGTCGATCCGGTGAACTTCTTTGTGGTGTAATCGCCTACAACAAACACCCATGTGTTGCACGAGGTTGTCACCAAACAACCTTGACAAGTGAATCGATCCACGCCTTTCGGCGAGGTCGTTCAACACTATGATAGCCTTACGTATTATCTGTGCCTTTAGTTCGAATAATCTTGGGGCTACGGGCGTTTCTAGAATGGCCACCATATGTGCTCATAGGGTTCTCACTATCAAGATTTGAAACACTTGATACCCTCGTCACGGCTCTACCATTCTAAGGACATATATCAATACATATTGCAATAATAATGATTTACGCGATATAGAATAAAATGCCTTTTTATTGATTAATGAACATTATTACAAAGAGTCAATTCTACAATAATTGATTGGCTCTAGGGCATCTACTCTAACAATATCTTATTGTAATGTACTATACAAGTGCATTTCTAAGGTGATAGTGAATCGGTTTAAAGTAGTGCTTCCGGATGTTATTGGGAGTTCCCAGTCGGCTTTTGTCCCGAGTCGAAAGATTTCTGATAATATTTTGCTGACTCAAGAGCTTTTGTAGAATTATCATCTTGGGGGTACTTCACCTCGATGTGCCTTTAAAGTTGATATTCGGAAAGCTTTTGATACTGTGAGTTAGGATTTCATCCTTTTGGGATTGCGTACTATAGGGTTTCCTGAGCGTATGGTAAGGTGGATCATGACATGTATCTCTACACCGTATTTCTTTGTTGCCCTAAACGGAGAGCTTCACGGTGTTTTTAGGTCCTCCCGGGGTGTTCGGCAAGGGGACCCTCTTTCTCCTTAACTATTTGTGTTGGTTATTGAGAGGTTAGCTGGTATCTCTCGGGAAACCTCTCAAAGCCATGGTTTTCATTATCATTGAAGGTGTAGGCAGGTAGCTATTACTCATTTGTGTTTTACGGATGATTTGATGGTGTTTTGTCGAGTAGATGCTTCCTCTGTTAGCCTGATCAAATTGGCCTTGGATTATTTTGCCAAGGTTTATGGGTTGGTGACTAATGCGAGAGAAAGAGCGGTTGTTTCTTTTTTGGAGTTATAGATGAGGAGCGATTGGGATTCTGATCTATCATGGGTTTCAGTTGGGCGATTACGGTCGGATATCTAGGGTTCCTCGATCTTTACCCGGCTTTGACATTCTGATTGTAGGCCTCTGTTAGAGCGAATTCTGTCTCAGATTAGGCTATGGACGTCAGCATCTTTGACCTATACAGGCTGACTACAGCTGATCAAGTTGGTGCTTTTCTCCATACAAGTATATTAGTCATCCATGTTTCTTTTGCCAGCAGCTATAGTTAGACGGATTGAGAGTATTTTAGCATCATTTCTTTGGAGGGGTACTTCTTTGTCCCCTTCTGGTACCAAGGTTGCATGGTCTTCTGTTTGTTATCCATTGAGAGAGGGTGAGCTGGGGATTAAGAGGATCCAAGATTGGAATAGAGCGGCTATTCTTAAACATGTGTGGAGACTACTTAATGATAGGTCTTCTGTATGGTCCTCTTGGGCCCGTTTGGTTCTCCTCCTTGGTCAATCCTTTTGGCATATTCGAGTTACGTCTGGGGCTTCATGGGCTTGGAGGAAGATCTTACTTAGTAGGGTTTGGTGCCGGGGTCTTATTGTGACTTGTATCGGTGATGGTAGGGACACCATGTTATGGCGAGATCATTGGCTGCCATAGGAACCTTTGTGTGACTTGCTCCCTTTTAGAACTTTGACTTCCACTGGTTTGCCATGGGATGCTCGGGTTTTAGACATTATTCGAGATGGTTTGTGGGATTTTCCTTCGGGTAGTGCAGACCTTCAGCATATCTGGGACTTCATTACAGTGCAGCCTTCAACGAATCTTCCTGAACATCTTGTGTGGAAGGGCCACCCGTCTAGACGTTTCTCTACTGATTTAGCCTGGAATGTGTTGCGAGACAAATGGGATGTGAACTCAATTCATCATCTCTTGTGGTTTCCAGGGCATATTCCACGCCACTCTTTCATTCTCTGGCCCGCTTCTCTTGGTCAGCTTCACACCATGGATCGACTCAGCTCTCATGGTGTCATTACGTCTCCCCCTTGTATGTTTTGTGCAGTTCAGCCACAGAGACCCATGACCATTTGTTTTTCAGTTGTGACTTCTCAAGTTATGTTTAGCGGAGGTCACTACTAGGACGCTCTCTACATGGCCTACTCTCTCTTGGCTCCCTCTGCTCTAGTGGGTTAGTTTGCATCTTAGATGTAAAGGTGACTTCAGACACCTTCTTTCCCGATTGGTCCTCTCAACCACTGTTTATTTCCTATGGTTTGAATGAAATAATCGAGTATTTCGTCAACATTGTAGCTCTAGCAGAGATACAGTCTTAGCTATTTGTGATCTTATCCAGGCCAAGATCTTGGGTTTAGCACCTAAGTACGAGATATCGACCCAGCTCCGTGCGATATGGCATCTTCCTGTTTAGCTTTGCAAGGAGCATGCGTGCTCTTTTATGCTGGTTTGGGGTTTTGTGATTTATAGCATCTTCTTGTTTTGTTTTGTGGGGAGCCTGCATGCTCTTTTTATGGCGTTTGTGGCTTTGTGGGTTTTTCCCATGTGTATTTTTGACTGAGAATTATTAGTCATCCTCTTGGGGTATGCCCCTCTCTTTTGTACATTTTTTCTCTTTTATAAAATATTTACCTTTTCCAAAAAAAAATTAAGATGAAATAAAATATTTATCTAAAGTTGTTTGAGATAATCATTTATGCTTTAGAGTTGTTATTACATCTTTTAACTTGCAGGTAGATTACTTGCTAGCATGAACATCTTCTTGTTGAAGCCATATTTCTAGTTTTTCAAGTATGTTTAGAGCTTCTTGGCACAAATTTTTTGTATTTCCGTACTATCATCCTCATGATTATTTCCTTTATCTTCTTGTCTAATTGTAATAATAATATCTTCTTTAGTTAAAACATACATGATGTATTGCTCATTTGGATGATTGAGAAAGATATTAATATCCATTCGATTAATGTAATGAAGTTGTCGAATCTGATCACTAAATTCTACAATGACTCTTTGATTCTCCTCATCCACTTCATTTGTAACTTGCAATTCATCGACATCGGAGATCCTAATTTGGTAATGATTAAAATAATTGGCAATAGTATGTAGCTGTACATTAATTTGCTGCATAATTTTGTAATGATTAAAACAATTGGCAATAATATGTGGTTTCACATCAATTTGCTGCATAATTTTGTAATGATTAAAACAATTGGCAATAGTTTGTAACTTCACATCAATTTGACCATACATCAATTACATTTACAATTTCATCAAGGACACTTATCTTTGTTGATTTCAAAACACGATCTTCTATCAGTTTCAAAAGTGGACAATTAAAACGCTAAATTGAAATCTTAAAGTATTAAAACATCAATTGAAGTCCTAATACTGTACTACTAAAATATGAATTATAAAGAAATTTTTGTTATCACACCTCTATTAAATTATAACCTCCTTATAGTAATAAAACAACGATTAAACTAGTAGAATAAAAGAAAACATTCTCACTTACAGTCACTACAAGCAAAAGAGTAAGGCTAAAGCCTAAACATAATGTGAACCCTGATATTGGATATAGCATGAAGATATATAACTTAATTAATGGTAAATATAAATATTAGGGAACAACAAAAAGTGAAACTCAATCAGGTTCCATTAAACTAGAACTTTACAAGTCAACTTAAATTTGCAAGTTCAACAACGAATTTTACAGTTAAAAAAGGATGCCATAAACTCACGAAGCATAATCGTATGAACTAAGAATGCCTTCATGAGGCCAGGGATAGTTTGGACCCTAGTTAGTAAATACGCGTATAAAACGTGTATTTACGTATTTTACAAAGTACTGTCGAATTATTCGTGAATTTTTGAAAAAAAAAAAAGAAAAAAAAAATAATTGAAACGACATCGTTTTAATGGGGAAAAATAAATCAGTGGTCAAGTGTAAGAGAAGAGATTGAAAAAGGGGGGAATAAAAAAATAACCCTCTCAAAGAGATCCACTTTCCCGCCCATTCCCTCACACCTGACACCTTTACATTTTAAACTCAAAAGTCAAAACACATTTCATATTTTAAATTATTTCCATGCTATCTAATAAATTAGATTGGATTAATGAAATTAAAATAATAATTTATTATGAAAAAAAACTATCATATATTATAGGTATAAAATAATAGTTAGACTATTGTAACACTAATCTTTTATATAGATTTGTGAGACAAAATTTTAATTTTTGATTTAAATAATTTAATGAATTAATGGGAAGTTAAAATTGGTTGCATTTAATATCAAACTTATCAAGTTTTAAATTAGTAAAGAATCATGGCTAAATATTGTGTTTGAGTCTGGAGACTATAATTTGAATATCAGTTATATATTGTATATTTGTGTTATTGGTTAATTGAATACTTTGCATTTGAAATACTATATTGATTTTAGTCAAGTAATCCATAAAAGTATTAAAACTAAAATTGATATTACCGTATTTTTCAAAACGTATTATTGACAATGCACCGTATTAAACCCGTATATACCCGTACCATATTTTTCCCGTATCCGAATTTTATAGCTGAATTTTTATAAACGTATTTTTCACTGTTTGCCGTATTATATCCGTAAAATTCCCGTACCATTTTTTTGCCGTACCCGTATTTACTAACTAGGGTTTGGACATGCCAAGCCTTGCTCAGCTTCATCAGCAGATGCTATTGCTGCAAACTCAAAAACCACAAACACCGGCACAAGGAGTGCAAATGTCTTTAGGGACTTCATACCCACAAATCCAGCATCTTCATGAAATTTCTTAGAATTAAAAAAGGATAAAGCGGGTAACCCCTACAAGATCACATGCATAAACTATTAGGTATAGCACCAACCACTAATTATATATTCTACCTAGCAACGAAGTATAAAGGTCCAATCAATACCACCAACTCTGATCGATCTTTCCCTTTACTTTCAATTTAGGCTTAGGTTTTGGCCCAACTCACCCAATACGCTAAACACCAGTTATCCTTCCTTTTAGTACACCCTTTTGTTTCCTTTAATTTGGGGTTGGGGTTGGGCAAGATGTGAAGCTTGTGTGGAGGAAGCAAAACCCAGTCCATCTCTACCGTTGGAAACTTTTCATATCTGTCACAAACATGCATGCATGCTATCTACCATACTCATCATCAACTTACTCCGATTACCTGCCATTCATTCATTGCAAGAGTAATTTAGATCACAAGAAAAAATTGCAAGAACTGTAGATTAATATCAAGGTAGCAAAATGCATTATCATTTCATAAATTTCCTTAAACTCTTGAGGGAATGAAGTTCAATTTAAAAAAGGAGCAATGAAATTTGCTCCTGGAAAGTGGTACTAAACAAAAAATGTCAATGCTTTCTTCTCATAGAGATGCATAAGCTCAACAGATGAGCACAATTAATCAATTTATATGAAATAACCTTTAATACAAATGAAAGGAGAAGCAGAGATATACAGCTATAAGCAACAACATGGATTGAGAATTGTAAGTGAATATAGGACAAAAAAAGCTGTTGAGGATTGTATGCATGTTTTGTTAACTTGACATTTTGTAAATGAATGTCTCTTTGATTATTAATATAGTTTATTAGAGCTAAACATATCAAATTCCAGACAATATGTTATCCTCAAGGACTATTTAAGCTTCCTATAGTAAGGAGCACGATAAAATGTTAAAAAAAAATAACTTTATTGAGAGCAATTAAGAGGATGCAACTTATTCGCAAGAAAAACCAAAGAAGATTGCATATAGGCAAGGTCAGTTTTATGAAAGAAACGTTATATTAGAAGCATTTGTCACCAAATAGTTCATCAAAATAATCATAAATATGAGGATAAAATTTCGCCAGACGTTAAAAATGAAAAGTGGAATTTATACAATAACTTTAAGAAGTCTGGAAACAAATAACAATAAAAAACTAGAGAAAAGCCCATGAAGATATGTCAATCCCATATCTATATATTTTAAGGGGCCAAAAAATCCTGTTTTAGGTTTAGTAAACTGAAACAAAAATCTAGATTTTTCCAGGTTTCAGTATATAAACATAATCCATGAAGAGGTGTAAGCTTGAAATTGAAGGTGCTAAATGAAATCTTGACAACTAGAGAATTAGGTCCATGTCCATGACCTTCATGGCTAAGAACATGTAAGTAATCTTGGCAGCATATTTTCTTCTTGAAATCTTCGGTAAATTGAATGATTATTTTACTAGGGTTTAGGGTTTAGGGTTTTGGGTTTAGGGTTTTGGGTTTAGGGTTTTGGGTTTTAGGGTTTTAGGGTTTAGGGTATAGGGTTTAGGGTTTAGGGTTAGGGGTTTAGGGTTTAGGGTTTAGGGGTTTAGGGGTTTAGGGTTTAGGGTTTAGGGAGGGTTTAGGGTTTAAGGGTTTAGGGTTTAGGGTTTAGGGTTTAGGGTTTAGGGTTTTAGGGTTTAGGGTTTAGGGTTTAGGGTTTTGGGTTTTGGGTTTTGGGTTTTGGGTTTTGGGTTTTGGGTTCGGGAGGGGTTCGGGGGTTCGGGGGTTAGGGGTTAGGGAGGGGTTAGGGGTTAGGGGTTAGGGTTTAGGGTTTAGGGTTTAGGGGTTTAGGGGTTAGGGGTTAGGGGTTAGGGGTTAGGGTTTAGGGGTTTAGGGTTTAGGGGTTTAGGGGTTTAGGGGTTTAGGGGTTTAGGGGTTTAGGGGTTTTAGGGGTTTTAGGGGTTTAGGGGTTAGGGGTTTAGGGTTTAGGGTTTAGGGTTTAGGGTTTTAGGGGTTTAGGGTTTAGGGTTTAGGGTTTTTGGGTTTTTGGGGTTTAGGGTTTAGGGTTTAGGGTTTAGGGTTTAGGGGTTTAGGGGTTTAGGGGTTTAGGGGTTTAGGGGTTAGGGGTTTGGGGTTGGGGGTTTAGGGTTTAGGGTTTAGGGTTTAGGGTTTAGGGTATTTTAGGGTTTTTAAGGTTTTAGGGTTTAGGGTTTAGGGTTTTTAGGGTTTTAGGGTTTTAGGGTTTAGGGTTTTTAGGGTTTTTGGTTTTAGGGTTTAGGGTTTTGGGTTTAGGGTTTTGGGGTTTAGGGTTTTGGGGTTTGGGGTTTGGGGTTTGGGGTTTGTGTTAGGAAACGACCCGGTTGCGCAGCGGAAAACAAAAGAATTTACAACCACGGATCGTTCCTTAGAACCCAAAATCAAGGCCAGATTTTCTGATTTATGCATAATATGAATCTGAGAAAAAATAAATCCAAAGGTTTAGATTTATACCCACGTTTGGAGGCTCCACCAATGTTGTCTCTGAATGTGTTTGCTACGATCAAGTGTAGGATCGAACCGTAGAATCCCACGAAGATAACCACCAAGAACCAAGGAGGGATTTGCTAGATCCTCCTTGGCCTTAAAAAATCAAGAAGAAAAATCAGTATTTGATTTTTCAATCAAAAAGATGAAAGTGGCGTGGGAATGAGTGTCTAAGGAAATTTGCTTGTGTTTTTTTAAAATAAAAGAATGAATCACTTAACATAACACACACACTATTCTTTTTTATAGGCAAACCAAGTTGCCCTATTCCCACATGGAATGGGC